>CM061536.1:42071145-42523918 GCA_030545055.2 Neoaliturus tenellus
TCTCGCGCGGCCATGACCCGGCACCACTCGGCCCCGGTCATCGCCCCCCACCACCCCCGCATCTGGTAACCTCTGCTCCTCCCACCCCTCGACGGGCCCCACAACACTGCCCGGCCCTGCAACAATGGACATTAGCAAACATCGGACACTCTTCAAAAATAAGAGTTTGGCAAAAGTTGGGTGGCAAATCAAAGGCGTTACCAAAATACTATTAGGAAGCTGAACATTTCTCTCATTTATACTGGGATGCTTGATTCAACTTTTTGGGGAGTGGTAAGGAGAGCAGCACACCTGTAGAAAAATCTGCAGAGAATACTGAGGAACACTGGTCGATAAACTTCGATAAAAAAATAGTGATGGGTCGGTTGCAAAATCGGACTCGGTTTCGGTTCAGTTTTTCATTGACACCAGTTGTCGGTTGTCAATTTTTAGGTTTTTCACTTCATTTTACATGGTAAACATGAAACAATTCAAGGTTGCCCCCAAAAATCAGGCTGAGACCTATTTTCTGATTTTTACACATTTATGCTTTTTAAATAGACCAGTTAGTCATTGCAAGAAAATATATAATCATTAAATGTTTATTCTACTATAATACTGGCCTTATATTTTATTTGAAAGTGGTCAAAAAGCAATACAACCATTTCAGTCGGCAAATTTGCAATTTAAACAAAACTAAACCCAAAAGATACTGTTTTGACTATTGTTTTTTTTTGTAGGAATTGGTGAAATATCTGAGAGGATAGAATAAAAATGTTGGTCATAAAATCCAACCAATTAAAAAAAGTTTAGAAACACCCTAAAATTATGGAATAAAATTTTTTTGTTATCCTATCTATCTTCTTATTTCTATAAGGGTTTCGTCTGTTACGTCCCTTTTTCTCTTGATCTACTGAACCGATTTTTAAGATTGAGGTGTCATTTTAAAGCTTAGGATATACCGCAGTGACGAATTGTAATTAAAAAGGTCATATTGTTTCGAGCTTCGCCCCCCTGCCTTTTGATTTATTTCTAGAGGGCGCTTTAAAATGTTGACAAACTTTTATTGTAAGTTCTTCAATGTGAATTTTAATTTAACAGCTGATTACCTTCAGATGAATTTAAAAAGCCAGATAGTAAACAAAAATAGATCTCTGTCACTTCATAATCAACATTCACGTACTTTAGGTGAGTTTCACTCATACAGGATCATAAAATGCGCAATTTGCGCACGGGCCACCTCGTGTCTAATTATTTTAGAATTACCAGCATGTCTATATTATAGGAAAGCATTTTGTTCAGATAGTCATTTTTAGTTTCAATCCTATTCACACAGTAAAATAATAAAACGATTTCTATAATTGAAAAATGAATATTTATGAAAAAATAAGACTGTTGTATTTTTAAGTTCAATATTGAAAACAACATAATAATAACATTATATACAGGGTGTCCCTGAACTCTCTACCAACTTTTTCAGGTATTATTCCTGGGCCATAGACAAGTCAAAATATCATATTCAAAATTTCGAAAACTCAAAAGTTACTCGTATAGCCGCCATTTTGTTTTTTACACAAAATAATTTTTATTTCCGTAATGGATAATTGTATTAAGTTAATATTTGGCATGCACCTTCATCATAGCAATAACCATTTTCAAGAAAAAAGTTATTTTTTTCCAATGAGTATTTTCAAAATGGCGGCCATTCTAAAATTTTAAACAAAAATATCTCAAAACCGGAAAATTTTATAAAAATTTTATAGGACACAAAAAGTTGACGAATTTAATTATCTAACCAATGGTGCCAAATTTGTAAGGATCTGACAACAAATAACGGAGTTATTGAGATTTTTCTTCATAAAAACATTGATTTTGCATTGTAATTAATGCAAATTAAAGTAATTTTAATTGAAAAATCTCAATAACTCCGTGATTTGTTGTCAGATCCTTACAAACTTGGTACCATTGGTTAGACGATTAAATTTGTCAACTTTTTTGTGTCTAGTAAAATTTTTAAAAACTTTACCGGTTTTGAGATATTTTAGTTTAAAATTTTAAAATGGCCGCCATTTTGAAAATACTCATTGGAAAAAAACACTTTTTTCTTGAAAATGGGTATTGCTATGATGAAGGTGCATGCCAAATCCTATACTCTTATACGAGCAATGTTTGCTTGTTTGCTTGCTTGCTTGCTTGCACAATTATCTCAAAAACGGCTCCGACGATTTCCTTCAAATTTTGGAATATGGGGGTTTTGGCCACCAGAAATCGATTGGAGCTGGTCCCATAGCTGGGAAAAATCTGGTTTTCGCGCTAGAGCCCTTCAAAGATCCCATGTTATCCTTATGGAAATTTTTTAACTGAACAAAAATCAGCTGATAACTGTAGATAAAATAAACCAATGTGTTACATCTTTAACCTGTGGTTTTAGGAAAATCATACCAATGTGCAGCAAACCTTCCGCCTGGCGAGTGAGCGGAGGGAACGAGCTTTGTGTGAGAAACGAAAGTAATAATTTTACCGAGCTTAAGCTCGGTCCCCCTGGTACTATTAACTTAATACAATGATCCATTACGGATATAAAAATTATTTTGTGTAAAAAACAAAATGGCGGCTATACGAGTAACTTTTGAGTTTTGGAAATTTTGAATATGATTTTTTGACTTGTCTATGGCCCAGGAATAATACCTGAAAAAGTTGGTAGAGAGTTAAGGGACACCCTGTATACATCGTATGGCTGTCATAGCCAGCCGCCATCTTAAAGATAATAATAATTAAATAAATAAAAGATGTAACATTAATAAAAGATGATAAAATTAATTCACCTATTCAGGTTGAATCCAAGGTCATACAACTTTGATTAAAGTTTTATTCAATTCATGAAAATCAGACAAAAAAATGAGCTATAAATTGATTTTGTTGGAAAATTAGATTAGAAATGAAATATAATGAACTAGGGAACTGATAAGGACATAAATCAGATAAGCAATCCTCTCTGGCTGTATGCCAAACAATAGAGCTCTTATCTACAGGTGTTCTGATAATTGTATTGTTATCTTTCTAGAACTATGGGCTTCCTTTCTTTTATAATGGATTTCTGTAAAACTTGTTATCTTTCAATAGCAAAAAAACCCCAATAAATCGAAAACTGACTCAAACAACCAACTCACTTCAAATTATTGAATTCTTGTTCTTTATATTGTTCCTAACATCCTTCAGGATAGTAACAGAAGAATTACTACTGAAAATTTGAATCGATTAACTTTGTTTATTGTTTCATTAATTCTCTTTGGCTTTAATCAATAGGTATGCTGTCCTCCTTCCCATTAGAAAAAACGTCGGTAGGACAAAATGGCCGAATGTTATCATGAAATTAAACTTTTTTACTATTAGGTTAACACAGTCTAAAACAAAATATTATAGAAGCATTCACAACATATTAATGAATGTGGTTTTAGTTACGGTGGTTCACAAAACATAAAAAGACAACTTAAAATAACAACGTCAAGCTACCGCAATCATTGCAAAGTTATAATTCATAACCATCGTAACCATGATTTGTAACGGTACGATAAGTACTGATATAGTAGTGAAGTAGTAGATTACCTACTACAAAAGATCTAACAGATTCTATTAGTCCCTAAATAATATTTTTTCATAATTTCAAATGTAAAAATTAGCAAACATAGCAATTTTTCTTTAAAATAACAGAACTCCTAAGACATGAACATGGTTAAAAGAATAATGTTAAAAATATTACTTTAAAATATACATGGGCTCCATTTTAAAATGTATTTTTTTGGGATTTCATTACAAAACAAAATAATTTTAAAAGAAATATTAATTTAGTTGAATATCCTTGCTCTCCACTCAAGCTGAATAAAGGGTTGATTATTTTTTTGAGTTGGGAGTTCTTGATAGTTTGTTTTTATAATTTAGATAGATTTTTTACTTCTTAGCCTGTGATCAGTATAATTTTTTAGAGTGTATGTTAAAGTCTTTTTAAGTTACATGTTTATTTTTATCTTGTAGATGTTCTAAACAATTTTAGACGAGACCTAATAGTCAACTTCTGTATTTTTACTAAACACATTGCCTAGCCTCTGACTATTGTTTGTAACTTTCAACCTTGCATTTTTGCTTTGGATGCATTTATGATAGCCTTATATTTAAACTAGGCCTACTGCATGATGTCAACTATACAAGCTGTACAACTTGTTTATTGGTGAAATAAATTCTTGATCCTTAAATATTTTTTCATGATAAATCCCTTATTGACCATATGAAAGTAAAAACAGAACTATACAAATTCATAGGTCTTCCAAAATTTTTTTATAGAAATTCCATTTTTCTAGATCAGTAAAAAGAAAACTCTCTGTTTATTCAGGACTATTGACAAAATTTTTATCTAAAATTGGCAAAATATTGTAGTGTGAACCTAAAATGGTGTATCGAGAGAAATAAATGATCAAACATGTAAAGATGAAAACTTAAAAAAATCACTAAAATATTTTCAGCCACACAGATTAGCCATTTAGCAAGATAAATTATAAGATGCGTGCATCTCCATTGTGCGGAATTTGATGTTCTGAATTTTATTAGATACATCCTAAACTTTCATATCAACTGTGGTTGTAAGAAAATAAATCCTGAATGAAATTTTAATAGAATATTACTATAAAAAGATCTATGAATAGAAAATATTATGGCGATCACAATGTTTACCCTTGTTAGAGACCACTAAAATCAAAATCATAACTTAGATAATTTGCTTGTTTTGGAAGAATGAAACGCTCCTGTTAAAAATAAAGATCAATGTGAAAACTAAAGTAGACCATACTCCACATTACTTCAAAAATTAATTGTTTAGCACTTGAAATGTTTTATGACAGAATAAACTTCATTATTACTTACCTAATAATACCAGCAGATTACAGGTATCTTAAGATGGCACCGTGATAACAAAAAAATTGCAACCTACAATCAACAATGAACTGCAGACGGGAGTAAAAGTAAAACTGATTCTGATATTATTGAAGTTGCAAAATTTTTCATGAATAACCATATTCACTAACCGCTTTTTTGGAGCAAAAACTTAATTTCCTAAAACAAAATTCATAGGGGGAGGGGGGGGGGTTTATTATGATATTTTCTGGTTTATTTTGGTAAATAGTAAACAAATTATACCTTCAATTCCTTTTTTTTTTTTTTTTTTTTTTTTTTAGAAAAATTTAATTTTATGAACATGTATTCTTGACTGTTCCTATATTTGTTGCATGCAAAATAAAATACAATGTTATTTATGCGACTAATAACCAGGTTTATTGGTGGTTTAGTTTTCTATTGTGAGTGGTTTCATAAAAAATCTAGCAATCCTAGTAGTGTAGTAAATTAGTCGGGAAAAATGAAATAATTTTTGGAAAGCCAATTTAAGGGTTCTTACAACCATATCTCAACAAAATTCAAGGACTTTTCAAGGACTTTTTAAAGACCTTCCATGGTTTTTAAGGACCACGACAAGTAACTATATTTACATCGATTGATAGGATTACACATTGGTTACGTTTAAAAAAAAAAAGAATAGTAAGTCTATCCAGAATGGATAACACTGGGCATTGAGCCTTACACAAGTTTAAAATTTGAATGCTCAACAATTAGCATTTATAAATAATGAAATTGAGAGTCAAATGAAAATGTGTGAGTTATTAATAACATTGTTAAAGCCATGGTTCACAGTTCATAACGAGGAGACCAATTAATTATGGATCTTCATTGCTCAGGCTCATTGCTATGTATGAACAAGATTTTTATCCACGAACTAATGAGTTAACTGTGAAACTAAGAAACGTGCAATTTTCACACAATGTTCAGTAAATGGTCCTCAAAAAATTGAAGCTTACGTATAACTAAGTACCCGGTATTTTTAACACACAAACAAGACCCAAGTATACACAATAAAAAAGGAAAGTAATACAATTTGTTTCTAAATCGTTAATGTTGGTTTCACAGTCTCCATTATAGCTGTCTGGTATGCATGCTGCTGCAGTACCTACATATTATATGCTTCAGTTAGCTTTAAAATATTTCATTTTTGTTATTTGCCTCCGGATTGCTTCGTAAATTACTGCAAGAGGTTACAATACCTTAATTTATCGAAATTAAGGTAAATTAATTGGGTAATTAACTGGTAATTATAGCTGGTATTACCTGGTAATTAACTAGGTAATAATAAGGTAATTAACTGTTTGGCCATGTGTAGTGTATGTTCGTTTTGTGTTCTCGTTCGTGTTCAATGTATGTGTTTTTTAAAACATTTGACGACCTCTTTGGAGTGAAGATTTCACGTTTTTAGGCTTGAAAATGACACCCTACTGAGTGTCGAAACCGGTCGCCACTGCAGCGACGTATGGATTGTTGACGATAAATTAAGGTATTGTAACCTCTTGCAGTAATTAAAATATTTGTATTAAAACTGTGTATAAGAACATTAAAAAGTTAAGGCAACATAAAACATTTCACGGTACTCAAGGAGACCATACCGTAACAACATTCCCACAAAATTCAAGGACTTTTCAAGGACCATACTAAAAATTATGAAATTTCAGTACTTTTCAAGGCCTTCAAGACCATGGGTTAAATTTCAAGGACTTTTAAGGACCGTAAGAACCCTGCAATTTCTTTTGAAATGTGTTCTATGGTGTCCCCTGACCTTCCTCCGAAAAGTCCCCAGAAATCCCATATGGGGATCACGCTTAAAAATGGAGGGTTGGCCCATAAGGAGTTACATTAAAATTTGATATTAAGCATACTAAATTTAAATACATTCCAGAAGGTTTATATATATCAAATTAAAGGTCTTCAAACGTAGAATACAATGCCATAAACCCGACCTTAATATAACTGTCGGAAGTGAAATGGCAGGCGTTCAAAGTTTAGAATAAAATAATATTATCAAAACTTTGAAGTACAAAAACTTCCGACATATTTGACCTTTCGAGGTCTGGTTTTCGGCTATGTACTCTCCTTACTAAGACCTTTAAAACTATGTATAGCATGGCTATGGACTAAGAAATTTTTTTTAAAACTTCCTCTTTGGGACGTCCATGTTGAGGGTGGTTCAAGGGTAGTATGATAAGCATATGACTAGCTATCCGCATTTTCAAAGTTAATTGTAAAAGCAAACGTTTGCCGCAAACCGCACCTCAAAAGGTCAAGTATTTCGAAAATTATTACATTTTTAAGCGTTTAAATTAAAATTTGATTTTCATTCAAAGTTTGACAGGCTGCCGTTTTCGACTCAGGCAACCTTTTGAGATGGGGGTTGCGGCATTAAATTCTACTACTTAAGAGCTTTAATTTGATGTACATAAACCTATTGGTCGAAGAAAGATTTATTTCTGACTCCACGTGGGCCATCCCATCATTTTTAGGCATGTTGCCCACTGGGGATTTCAGGGGACTTTTCTGAGGGAGGTCAGGGGATGGCATAAAACACATTTCAGCAAAAATTCACTGTCCAAAAATTATTTCATTTTCCAGCCATATTTTGGCTTAATTGGCACTACACTATAGAATAAACCAGGTCTCCCAGACCCATCCGTACACCCCTTTTAAAATCTACAAAGTTCATTTTCCATAGAAATAAACTGTGAAATTATAGGTAAACAAGTTGTGCTCAATCCATTGATGATAATTTCAATGTACAGGGTGTGCCAGAAGCTGCCAGGAGGTACCTATCCAAGCTGGAAGTCATTGAGTTAAAATAAGAACCCCCACTTTTTATGGCATTTTTTTTATTTTACACACAGTTTAAAGACAACTTTATAATTTAATGTGTACCTGTAATCCTAATGGTTTGGGCATCGATATATACTACTGGATCGCGCGCTGCCCATAAGGCCCGTGTGGAGCGGGCCGGTCGTCGCACAGCGGAGTATTGCGGGTTGCATCCTGGGCGAATTGAAGGAGCTGGGTGGCAAGAGCGCCAGATCGTACTAAGCGTCATATGTGTTGCGTGGCCTTGAACTAAAGATGGCACTGGAGAACTTGCTGAAAACCAATGTATATCAGCTGATCAAAGCCTTCCATGACATTAACAGCTGATTTTAGGTGGTATCTCCCAAGAAAGCTGCATTTCGCGGTTATTTCTATGTTGGCTTCACAACGGACAGGTCAAGCTGAATTTATAGTCTTATTTTAGGTTTTTTCGTCTGGTTTTTGTCACATTTTCAATTGTAGGCTAAATGTTGCAAACAGATTTTAGTATCTCGTACCTAGTTGTTTCATGTGTTATGATGTGTAGTATTAGCATTGCAAAAACAGTTTAATGGTAAAAAGTTGTTCAGCGTTTAATTTCGTATCAAGATGAAAGAAAGGGAGCGACATTTCTTTTCATCGGTAAGTATATTTTATTGTGTTAGGCACTACTTATTTATTATCTTCTCTTTTCAGTTTTGAATTTATGTTCTTATCTTCTAAGGTTACAAACAGATTTTTTTACATTTTAGATACGGTATATTTGCATTATGCTATAGGTTACAATCGTCAATGGTTTTATGACATCATGTAGCCGCGATAGTTCCCCCATAGTAGGCCTAATTTAACTTAGAGTTTTATAATTATATTTTTTGTCATCTATATAATTATTTTATTTTATTTATGCCTATTTCATTATTTTGCAAGCAAAACTGTTTTAAACTGCAACTGTAGTTCATACGATTTTATTAATGCTAATAGTTAGTAGCCTATTATCAATATTATGCTTTCGTTTTCGTTATTATATTATTTGGAATAACAAATAATATAATAACTGTATGTAAAGTAAGGTACTGTAATGTAAAGGTACTGCAATGTAAAAGTACTGTATGTAAAGTTTATTATTTTATCAAACAGACAATTTTTTCAGTTTCGTAATAAAATTCAATTCAGTTTTGTGTAAAGGAAACAACTTCAAACTAACTGTAAAAGTTTGTAACTATTTTAAGGAAAGTGTTTTTCAATCACATTCAATTAATGATGAGTTTACGGGTTCTCATGTTATAATTCTGATTAAGTACATTTGTAAAGTATTTTTTAAGATTTTGTCCCATCACATAGCAAAAAGAAAAACATCAGAGGAAACAAAAAAGAATAATTTAGGATTAAGACAAAAAATTAACGACTATTTTGTTTTGTAACCTGTGAGCGTGTTTTAAGCTTTTTTATTACTTTTTGCAGGAGTTTATCAGTAATAAATTAATTTTTATACCTATGTAGTTGTTTTATTTCATCCTAACAAATTGACTTTTTAAATACGTTAAACTTCTATTGGGTATATTAATAGATCTTTAGAACGTACAATAAAAGCTTTAAAACATATTAAATTATTGTTGGAGACTGTTATTAATATTATTCTAACTGGACGTGTAGTTAAGAAATATAGCCTAACACACAATAAAAATGTCCTAAAACTATTTTTCACCACGTAAAACAACGGCGTAAGTGACGCTACAATGCTATCGTGATTCGCTGCGGAGCGCTTTTGCCACCCACCGCCTTCAATTTTTAGTGAACGCAACCCTCGGCCGGCACAGCCGGCAGTGGCAGCGCGCGATCCAGTAGTATATATCGATGGGTTTGGGAGATGAGGGTAGAATTTTGTTTTTTCCCCATTAGAATAACATGGGGCAAATTTTCACATCCAGTATTACTGCAACTTATATCTTTAACATAACTGTCCAAGTATAAAAAATATCTTAAAAACTCATTTGAAATAATATTTCATCATAAATACTGATTATCATAACTTACTTACTTACTGGCGTGGCCACTCGTACCCCAGTCGGTACTTGGCCTCATCAACACAGCCTCTCCAGTGGGTCCTGTCAGCAGCATCCTCCTCACTTATCCCCATTTTCCTCATGTCTCTTCGGACCTGGTCCCACCATCTTGTTTTGGGCCTTCCAGCTGGTCTTCTGCCTACGGGATTATTTCTCAACACACTGTTTGTTATTGAGTCGTTTACTTTCCTCAGTATGTGTCCAGTCCAACGTAATCTTCGGCTTTTAATCTCGCCCACTATGTCTGGATCATTAAATAATTGGTGGATCTCATGGTTGTGTTTGATCCTCCATACTCCATTTTCTAGTGTGGGCCCAAAGATCTTTCTCAGTACCTTGTTTTCAAAAACACGGACTTTTCTTTCTTCCTTTTTGTTGAAGATCCAGGTTTCTGATCCATACAGCAGTACTGGTCTAATGATTGTTTTGTATAGTCTTAGCTTTGATGTATGTGAGAGGAGTCTTGAGCTAAGCAACTTGTTACATGCATAAAAACTGTTATTTGCTGATCTTATTCTATTGGTGACTTCTAATTCTTCTGAGTTATTGTGTGTAAGTGTCACTCCTAAGTATGTAAAATATTCTACTTTTTCAAAATTATCATAAACGGTAGTTAATTTCTGTTTACCACACATTAAATAATCCCTGCCATATCGTAAAATTTAAGCGAAAATAAAATAATTTATGACAAAAATAATAATTTATGATGCTTAACATGTTCGCTACCGCCCGGCACATATATGAGCCGCCCAGGTCACTGTGATAGACCACAATGCTAGAAAAAAAAACCTCTGCTGAGGACCAGCAAGTGTGAATGTAACCACCCCCACAGACCGGGCGAAAAATTTGATTATATCTATTTGTTTTCATCATGTATAACTTATATATCATTCTTACAGAGAATGTGACAAACATGTGTCGTATTTAGTTGTTTTTTTAAGTGTGACTCATATATGAGCCGCCCGGTCTATTGTTACCTCACTTAACAATCTACACATACGGTCTCAGACATACCTCACTTCAACAATCTACACTTAAAAGCAAGTGTTTATACATTTGAGGTTAGTTTCCGGTAGTAAACATGTGGCAACCCCTAGTCAGCTGAAGGATCCAGGAGTGGCAACATAATAACCGTATATTTACTACATTTATTAAAAAAACCAGGGACTAAGTGCGCAGTATATGCAGCAGTTTCCCTATATACCGCTACAAAAGTTTCAAGCCTCTAAAATAGACGGATATCTCAAAATTTACCATTTAGTTACATGGTAACACCGGCTCAGATATGAGCCGCCGGGCTATTTTGAAGGACCCGGCCGGCTCATATGTGAGCCGTTGGGCTATCTTGAGAGAACCGGCCGACTCAAATATGAGCTGGCTGGGCTATATTTTGAGAATAATTTCTTCATGGCGGTAGCGAACATGTTAAGTATTTAAAAGAAGAGTCTAAGGCATTTTTTCTAGTCCTTTTTTGTTTAGCAGGAAATTTATTGAGATAACAGATGTGATAATTTGTCCCATGTTATTCTTATAGGAGAAAATAAAACTTCCACTGCCATTATCTCCCAAACAATTAGGATTTTGGGTACACATCAATTGTTAAGTTGTCTTAAAGTTATGTGTAGAGTCTAAAAATACGATGAAAAGCGAGGTTTTGTATTTAAAGTAAATGACTTCAGGTCGGGATAGATTCCTTCTGGCACACACTGTACATTGAAATTATCATCAATAGATAGAGCATAACTATTATTTTTAAATGACACAGTTTGTTTTTGGGAAAAATTAATGCTGTAGATTTAAAAAAGGGTGTACGGGTGGTCTGGGACACCCGGTATAAAGTTTACTGCCAAAACAGATCAACGGTGTCGCCTAAATCAATCATAAGGAAAAGACCTATCTTCGATCAACGATTAAAAGTTATTGGTGACCTAATAAACAAGCATTTTGCCTAGTGAAAAAACGAGTCAACTGTGTATTACCAAAATGGAAATAATTGTCTGTAAGCCAAGTGTCCAAACAACATTCTGGGCCCTGGTAATTTACCAATGACCTAGGAGTAGGGGCACGTGATAGTTACTAGTTAGAGAATGTAACTAGTAACTAACTAGAGAATGTAATGGCAAATATATGACGATAATGATGGTGAACTAATATCTATGGATAATATCAGTGGTTCAATCTGTACCTCCTCGCTCTGACGACGTTGTCGACAGACTCGGCGTGTCGGGCGGAGAGTGGTCACTGGCCGAGTCACTGGCGCTCGAGTTGTGCAGGCTGCCGGCGTCGTGTTCCAGACTCATGCATTTGAACTGCTGCGCCAGGGGTAACTTGACGTGCGGTGCGCCTCGGTAAGTCCCCACCACGCAGGTGAGGCATGGCTGCGCGGCCAAACACTGGTAATAGATCGGCTGCGCAGGCGGCGGTGGGTTTAGGGGACCGTCCGCGCTGTTGTACCTCCGCAGCGGTCCCGCGCCCTGGGGGTAAAAGTAACATTATGTTAAAAGTTTTAGGCTAACGGAATATAAAATGCAAACTTCGGTAGAGTTGCCAAATACACACTATACACCAGATTCGTTGGTCTTTGGTGTTTGATATTTTTAAAATATCATTTAAAATTAGAATTAATTATTATAGACATGACGTCAACAAGGCAAAGAGAAACATGAGCCCACATGATGCTACCCAAAGCACTGATTTCGATCACTGTTACTCAACTTAAATCCATCCTAAAATCATCTGTATCAGTTCTGTTCTCAGAATATGAGAAAACTGTAACAGACTCCAGCAACCCCTCAAACCACAAGGCTCAATATTAGTGTTCCACAAGGATTTTATTATGTGTTAAGGCAAATGAGTTTACCATATTGTCCCTAATCATATACTTTGCTATATTTGTTCATCAAAACATGCTCTTTGAGTAAGCACAATCAACAATGAGTGGCAGAAATAACCAATTGTGAGACTGTGTGTAACTTACCGAGACATCGGAGTGGGGGGTGGGTTCCGGCTCGGCCGGGGGTAACTTCTTGCCAGGCAGGTTGTAGCCGTTGGTCTGCAGCTTGGTCTCCAGCGTGCGGAACTGGTTGATGGACTGATTGTTGAAGCCCTGCTCTCGCAACTCCTCGTCCGTCATCCGTCTCAACTGTGGAACAAAGGTTGAACTTAGCCAAGCCTTTAGAAGGGTCAACAGGGAGTTAGGTATCTAGATTGGCTTACTCCAAATAATATGCCAACATGAAAATATGCAGGGAATTGTTATATTCAGGACTCAAAACATATATATTGATCTTCAAACATGGTAGGCCTAGTTAAATAAATGTACATTATAAATGAACCATTCACAGCCCTCACTTTTGGTAGGTTTAACTTTTCATATAGTTATATAAGCCTTGATAATAAATCAACTTGCTACCATTCAAAGACAATCCAGTGTCTGGAGGCAGCATTCTCTCAACACTCGGACATTTTTGGGTCCAAAAAAGTACAATTGATTTAGATTTCCAGCTGAGGCTGGAAAAAAATTGTATTTTGCAGAGAAAAATAAGAATGTGTAGGTCTACTTACTACCCAGAAATGTTTTCTTATGAATAAAATATCATAAATTCTATCAACCAATGTGGCAGGATATATTTCAAAGTACTGTAAAGCCCATCAGAGGTAATTTGTGTGCCTTGTAATATTGTCCTGAGGGATGTTCCCATTCTTCAGTTCCTCACCTGTTCCATAGAGGTCAGTTTGCCCGCAGTGGTCATGTGCGGAGGTACCTCCTTCCCCATCTGGTCGACCCTCAGAGGGTCGATGACTGGGGGCGGAGGTCGGTTGAACGACGGAGGGAGCGTCTTGGGCCTGCCCGGTGATCCAGCCCGACTTGGCGAGTTTGACTGCAATCGGGGAAAAGACAGTGAGTCTTACATTCAATGAATGCACTCCACTTATTTTAATCTACGGACTAATTGAAATTTAACAGTTGAAAGATATAATTAACTTATTTAATGACTATTTTTCAAAAACATAACATCGCTCCAATCCACTAGTTTTGGTCGTGAACTAAATGTCTACATTGTATTAAAAGTCGAATAAGACTCGCCAATTTTATAGCCCAAGAATGGGGGTAGAGAGCTGACACAAACAATCAAGATAGAATACTAAAATTATTTGCCTACATTTGTAAAAGAAATTGTGAACTACAGTTGACTAACGCTTCCAGTGAAATGCAGTATAGCAGGAGCATTTTATTATTTTATTAGTAGCTTTAAAAGTAGTGAAGTAATTTTTATTTTATTTAGTTTGCGGTTTTTTAGGGATCTTAAAGCAAATCTCAAGAGAAATTAAGAACTTAATAAGGATGTTTTATAATTTTTAATCATTGGATTGTTCAAAGGGACATTGGAATTGAATTAATTTAATTCATTTAAAACAATTTAATAAAGAACAACAATAAAGTAAAATTAAATTTTGAGTTATTGGTGTAAATTGTTTTATTTTTAGCGAATTTCCCTATAGGGAATACGCTATTATGTTAGTAGCCATGGTAAGACCTAAGCCCGGGACCATGTTACTTTTTCATTTTGAGGTCCCCAGAAGCCAAAAACACCATTCGTTCATATTTTACATATATATGTGTGTGTGTGTGTGTGTGTGTGTGTGTGTGTGTGTGTGTGTGTGTGTGTCCGTCGTACTGATAACTTTTGACAGCGACCTTCGATTTTGATGAAATTTGGTATGAAGGTGTAAGACTTGATCTATTTTCATGAGTTCGCGAACCAGCATGATCGGGTGATGGGGTTTCAAAGGGGTCAAAAATGGGTTTTTGGCATTTTTAGACCTTAATTTTTAAAATTCTACAATTTTAACTAAAACCATTTAAAAGAGCTTAAAAAAATAAACAATTTAGTATTTTGAATTTTTAACTTTGCTTAACAGGTTACGGAGAAAAGCTAAAAATAGGTTTCCGATGTTAATCTTAAGGGAAATCAACAAAACCCTGTATCTCGCTTATTTATTGGAATAACTTGATAAAATTTGGTATGTACATTCACTAGGTAGGGTTTAACTGATATTTGCTTACAACACCCATATGGCAGCAAACCTACAAACTCACCCCCATGGGGCTTATGGGGAAAATTTAAGCGTCGAATATTGATAAATTTGATATTTACCTTACCTAATTATTACATTTTCTAACAAAACAAACATTTTCTAACAACATCCAATGGCAGCAAACCTACATACTCATTCCTATGGTGTTTATGGGGAAAATACAAAATCTCAAGATCCTTTGGAAATTCGCTGAGTACGCAGGTCTGCTGCGACGGGGGGTATTTTATAACATAGGAGCCAGAACATTGGTGACATTGGGCAGGGTGTCATGCACGACATACTGGTACACAAACAGGTCCGAGAATATACAGTGATTAAGTCAAATTGTAACGCATGTGACTAATTACGTGTAAATAATAACCAAAGATAAAATTTAATGTACTAATACATTTAATGTACTAATGTTTCCAAAGAAAACATATTGGTTTCACAGGTTTCAACGGACTGGGTGTCTACTGAACTTGAAACTAAAACCTCTTTGATAATTCCCTACATTTCAGGACTGCCCAAAAAGTTTCAAGGGCGGATAATGGGTTTTAACAGTACCACAAGAATAAATAACCAATCAAAGAAATAGAGGAAATAAGTGAGAATATGTTTGTATTATAAAATAGTATGTTGTAAATTCTGTTCACTTATCAGGGCTACTATTATAAAAAGGAATATACAAAATAATACCAGAGCACCCTATTTTGCATTTATTTATTAATAAAATGCAATTATAATTATTTTAATGAAAAAATAATTAGTAAATACTTATTAATAAAAAAATGCAAAATAGGGTGCACTAGTTTTATTTTATATTCCTTATAAAAGAGTAATTTCATTCACATTTTACAAAAAGAGAAAGGAAAAAATCAAAGACCTAAACTTAAGAAAATAGTATAATCCACCAAGAAAAATTATAAATAATATTGAGTATTAACTGTAGAGCATATTAACTTATATAAAAGAACAATAATATACATTTATAGATATTATTACAACTTGAACATAAAATGAAAGTCTACATCATCGACCCAGTAATAATCAGGGGTGCAAAAAATGTATTGACTCATAAAATTTCCCCCAATCGTTACGGGTCAAAGATTTTCCCCAAGTTACGCGACATGTATGACTTTGCCTTAAAACTCAACAACTTACAATAAGGCAGTAAAACGATAGATTTTTTTTCAATTTTAGTTTATATAAAGCACAAGTAATTAACGTCATAACTACTTATCGGCAATTTATAAACTTAGGGCTATGGGTATATCTATCATTGCTAAAATAAAATAAAATTAGATGCTCAGATTTAACTTTAATTATTAAGAAAAGAAAAATCACAACAACAAGTTAAAAAAATATTTTTGCCAAAATGTTTCCAGACACCTTGAAATTTTCCCCAATTCTAGATCACCGGATCGGACATATTCTGCACCCCTCGTAATAATAACCTCAATAACCTAAAAACATAATTGCTTCAGGCTGTGAGTGTCAATAATCTGATATTATAAAGCAATATAGAACCATATTTTGCTTGATGTTTGGAAAAAATTGTTTTATGTAGTTCCATAACAAAATAGTCAAGATTAGTTTCTTACACTTTAGTGCCTGCTAGAGCTTTAAAGTAACTTTTTATTTGTCAAGCTCTTGATTTCAATCATATAATTTTTAAATAAAACTTTTGCACACCTATGAAGCTTTAATTTTTTTAAATCACATGATCTTGGACAACAAAGCATAACTGATTGGTTAGGTTAGGTTTGCAGCCTGACCTGGCAAGTGACTGATTAGGTTCTAGGTTTTGCAGCCTGACCTGGCAAGTGACTGATTAGGTTAGGTTCGGCAGGCTGACCTGGCTAGTGACTGATTAGGTTAGGTTCGGCAGGCTGACCTGGCAAATGACTGGTTAGGTTAGGCTCGGCAGGCTGACCTGGCAAGTGACTGGTTTGGTTAGGTTCGGCAGGCAGATCTGGCAAGTGACTGGTTAGGATAAGTTCGGCAGGCACACCTGGCAAGTGACTGGTTAGGTTAGGTTCGGCAGGCTGACCTGGCAAGTGACTGGTTAGGTTAGGTTCGGCAGGCTGACCTGGCAAGTGACTGGTTAGGTTAGGTTCGGCAGGCTGACCTGGCAAGTGACTAGTTAGGTTAGGTTAGGTTTGGCAGCCTGACCTGGCTAGTACCTGGTTAGGTTAGGTTCGGCAGGCTGACCTGGCAAGTGACTGGTTAGGTTAGGTTCGGCAGACTGACCTGGCAAGTGACTGATTAGGTTAGGTTTGGCAGCCTGACTTGGCAAGTGACTGGTTAGGTTAGGTTCGGCAGCCTGACATGGCAAGTGACTGATTAGGTTAGGTTTGGCAGCCTGACCTGGCAAGTGACTAGTTATGTTAGGTTTGGCAGGCTGACCTGGCAAGTGATTGGTTATGTCAGGTTCGGTAGGCTGACCTGACAAGTGACTGGTGAGGTTAGGTTCGGCAGGCTGACCTGGCTAGTGACTGGTTAGGTTAGGTTCGGCAGGCTGACCTCGCAAGGGACTGGTTAGGTTAGGATCGGCAGGCTGGCCTGGCAAGTGACTGGTTAGGTTAGGTTTGGCTAGTGACTGGTTAGGTTAGGTTCGGCAGGCTGACCTGGCAAGTGACTGATTAGGTTAGGTTCGGCAGGCTGACCTGACAAGTGACTGGTTAGGTTAGGTTCGGTAGGCAGACCTGGCAAAGTGACTGGTTAGGTTAGGTTCGGCAGGCTGACCTGGCAAGTGACTGGTTAGGATAGGTTCGGCAGGCTGACCTGGCAAGTGACTGGTTAGGTTAGGTTCGGCAGGCTGACCTGGCAAGTGACTAGTTAGGTTAGGTTTGGTAGCCTGACCTGGCTAGTAACTGGTTAGGTTAGGTTCGGCAGGCTGACCTGTCAAGTGACTGGTTAGGTTAGGTTCGGCAGGCTGACCTCGCAAGTGACTGGTTAGGTTAGGTTCGGCAGGCTGACCTGGCAAGTGACTGGTTAGGTTAGGTTTGGCTAGTGACTGGTTAGGTTAGGTTCGGCAGGCTGACCTGGCAAGTGACTGATTGGGTTAGGTTTGGCAGCCTGACTTGGCAAGTGACTGGTTAGGTTAGGTTCCGCAGCCTGACCTGGCAAGTGACTGATTAGGTTAGGTTTGGCAGCCTGACCTGACAATTGACTGGTTAGGTTAGGTTCGGCAGGCTGACCTGTCTAGTGACTGGTTAGGTTAGGTTCGGCAGGCTGACCTCCCAAGTGATTGGTTAGGTTAGGTTCGGCAGGCTGGCCTGGCAAGTGACTGGTTAGATTAGGTTTCGCTAGTGACTGGTTAGGTTAGGTTTGGCTAGTGACTGGTTAGGTTAGGTTCCGCAGCCTGACCTGGCAAGTGACTGATTAGGTTAGGTTTGGCAGCCTGACCTGACAATTGACTGGTTAGGTTAGGTTCGGCAGCCTGACCTGGCAAGTGACTGGTTATGTTAGGTTTCGGCAGGCTGACCTGACAAGTGACTGGTTAGGTTAGGTTTGGCAGGCTGACCTGGCTAGTGACTGGTTAGGTTAGGTTCAGCAGGCTGACCTGGCAAGGGACTGGTTAGGTTACGTTCGGCAGGCTGACCTGGCAAGTGACTGGTTAGGTTAGGTTCGGCAGGCTGACCTGGCAAGTGACTGATTAGGTTAGGTACAACAGGCTGACCTGGCAAGTGACTGGTTAGGTTAGGTTTGGCAGCCAGACCTGGCAAGTGACTGGTTATGTTAAGTTCGGCAGGCTGACCTGACAAGTTACTGGTTAGGTTAGGTTCGGCAGGCTGACCTGGCTAGTGACTGGTTAGGTTAGGTTCGGCAGGCTGACCTGGCAAGTGACTGGTTAGGTTAGGTTCGGCAGGCTGACCTGGCAAGTGACTGGTTAGGTTAGGTTCGGCAGGCTGACCTGGCAAGTGACTGGTTAGGTTAGGTTCGGCAGGCTGACCTGGCAAGTGACTGATTAGGTTACGTTCGGCAGGCTAACCTGGCAAGATACTGATTAGTTTAGGTTCGGCAGGCTGACCTGGCAAGTGACTGATTAGGTTAGGTTCGGCAGGCTGACCTGGCAAGTGACTGATTAGGTTACGTTCGGCAGGCTGACCTGGCAAGTGACTGATTAGTTTAGGTTCGGCAGGCTGACCTGGCATTGACTGATTAGTTTAGATTCGGCAGGATGACCTGGCAAGTGACTGATTAGTTTAGGTTTGGCAGGCTGACCTGGCAAGGTGAGTTGGTGCGGCTGACCATGGGAGAGCGCTGGTCGGGCGGGGGCGGGGGCAGCACCATGGTGGGGTGGTAACCCATCAATGAGTATGGCAAGTAACCCATCAGCGGGTCCGGCATACTGACCAGAGGATCACCTGCGCAGGAAACATATCAACTTAGTTAATAAAAGGTTTGTAACAAAGTTTTCTCATTCCCCTTGAACCCTTCTTATTTCCCGCATTTGCAGTTAACTTATTATGTTAGTGTTGTTCCATTCATTACCTAAGTGTCCTTTAAGTGGCTGTTAGCATTTTGTTTCAATGCATTTTACATTAGTCTTGTGAGTACTAATTTTTCTACTCCATGTTTACTGCATGTATAAGAGTACAAACATTTTCTAGTCCCGATCGATGCTTATTAAGCCTTTGAGTGCCGCGGCGTCGCTCACAGCGAGGCAAGTTAGTTGTGCAAGAATTGCCGAGCGTCGCTGAGGGCGACTCTCAGTATTTTACATAGTGCTTTACATCCAGATAATGTACTGGCTTTAAATATGCACCGTTTTGATCCCAAGGTCTCCAGCTATCAGTTCTGTAGCAATTTCACCGCCTTTGGTCTGTTTACAGACACTGTTTATAAGTTTAGTTATCGTTGATATCATATGACTGTCGTATTATATATTATTATGTATATATTATAACCATAAGATTGTGGAGTGAAAATCTTATTGAAGGCCTACTTTATCAAAACATTCTTTAAGAAATAACGTATCAACCATGATCTAAAATGCATTCTCAATAAAGAAAAAATACTAATAATTTTTTTGTGGAAAACCAAGACAAATATTTTATAAGCAAAAAAAAAAATATTTTAATATTACAGCCAAAGCTATAAAAGTGGAAACTGAATAGCCTATTTCTAAAAGTTATAAAACGTTCTATGATTGTTACATGCCAATAAAAATTTGAAATTTAATAAATAAAATTACCGAGAAAAGCAATATACCATTAAATAAGTTAATAAAGGCAAAAGATTACATTTTTAAAATGAATGAGCTTACCAGTGAGTGCAGCGGGAGTCATAGGTGTGCAATGGCCGGTGTTGGGTGGGTGCATCGGGACTTGGTCCGGCGAGCCACACGGTTGGTAGGCCTGGGAAAACCATTATAGTTAACATACATATATGAATCAAATCTCAGTTTTGGCCTTACTTATTTACTTACTTATGAAACGTCGTCCCGTAGACCACTCTCTTGCGGCATGGGATCAGTCAGGAGGTAGTGATTCAGACACTGTCATGTCAATTTAAATTAGATTTAGTTAGGATTGGCTCATTCTTCTTGTGTGGCACGGAAAGTTTAAGGAGAGGTTTAGGTTAGGTTTTGAGATTGTTCTGTCATAAATTCTTCTAGGTTGTAGAAACACTAATGAGATACTTTTTTAATTCACTTTTGAGTTTTGAATAGTTACGAATCGAAGTGATGTGAGGTGGGATTTTATTAAAAAACTTAGGTCCGTGAAAGCCAGGCTTATTTTCCAGTAATCTAAGGTTGTGATTTACAGAGGTTCTATTGTTTCTGAATCTAGTATTATAGCTATGATGAACAGGAGCGTTAGTGAAACTGTTTTTAATTGCAAAAATGACTAGGCCTATTTCATAAATAAAAAGAGAAGGCACAGTTAGTATTTGAAGATTTTGAAAAGCAGGTTTACAATGGTCCCTAGGGCGCAGGACATGACCTGATCGCTCTTTTCTGTAGCTTAAAAATTATTTCAAGATTTTTTTTTACGAACTACCCCACAGAACAATCAGAACTTTGAAAGGTCTTGGACCAACGGACTCATGTCGAGGAGCTTTCAAGGAACTAGAAATCCTGACACTCATAGGATTCTATATTCAGCCAATGATGATACCAAACGCAATCAAGACAGGCCAGAACAGGAGACAGACACCCCTATAACACCAGATTCAGAGGAAACTTCCTACTTGATCAGCACTACCTGAGCATGATTGAGAAGAAAAGACCATCCTACAGATAAGCTTTATTCTTCAACACACTGTCCGACCACTTCAGAAGGCTACCAGAACTCATCCCAGCACTAAAAATCTTACTTGTACAACGACCCTTGTGCACCATACAAGAGTTTCTACAGTGGAGGACTGGAACCCATAGCCAACAAACACACGCTCCTGCACAATTGTAACACAAACACTTGACTTTAACACTGTTCTCTAAGAATGTGAATGATAAATAATTTCTGATTCTGATATTTGGTTGAACGAACGGACTCCATGCCGAATATCGGGAGGAGTCAGTTGTGGGAAGGTTGGGTATTAGAGATTTTACTGTAATTGTAAATTTCACTTAACGATCTGTAGAGCATTTTTTAAACTCAGATATGGAAAGTGCAGCAATAAAAAGTTCCAATAGGTACCTCAATCAGATGTGATATGCGATTGGTGGGGCATTAGTTTTTGGTTGTCTACTTAAATACCTTGAAGCGTCTATTAGGTAAAGAAATATTCATGTAGGCAATATTTAAAACTCAGAGTGGTTCAGAACTCCCGAAAAATATTTTAGTAAGTTACTCAGGTTCAGGCTAATACTGTCTGAGTTAAACCACTTTGTCTTGCTTAGCTTTGACTACCACATAGCGTTTAAAATGATTTGATTCTTTTTGCTAATGACACCACTGCTCTAGTGAAGGGCAAAAATTTTAAAGATCCAAAAAAATTGGTTGCTGAGAAACTGATCCAGTTAAACACATAGTTCTCTTCAAATGGTGTTATATTAAATCAGTCAAAAACTTCATTAATTTATTTTAAAACCCAGTCAGATGTTGGAAGTAAAACAAAACATAAATTCCTTGGAGTGTTTGTTGTCAGCAAACTAAATTGGAATGACCACATTGAATTATATATATATAAGAATATATATAAGAAAATGAACGGATGGTGATTTTGGCTTCTGGGGACCTCAAAATGAAAAAGTAACATGGTCCCAGGCTTAGGTTTTACCACGGCTATTACCATAATAACATGTTCCCTATACGGAAATTCGCTAAAATCTTCATTATTAAGAAAAGGATCATCAGAATCAGAACATTATGCAATCCATTTAGATCATCTTGTAAAAAACTTTTTCAAAATTTGGGTGTTTCAACTTTTCCTTCTCTCTACATTTTTTTAAATTTGGATCGTTACCCATACCAACTGTAGTAAATTTTCAGATTATAATCCTCAATATAATTATAATACAAGAAATACAGGACTGCTAAATTATCCCATACCGTACATAGAACCTCAGCATTGGAGGGTAGCCCATTTTACTCTGTTATAAAATTTTATAACAAACTGCCACAAACATATAACAGTCTCAGCAACATTTGTCACAAAAACAAAAGCAAGGAAATTTTGTTATATATATATATACCAGGTGTCCCATAATAGTCCCCCCCTCTGGTTAATTTTTGAACGGTTGTATATATTCAAAAGAACTTCGATACACGTTACTAGGGTAATTTTTAAAGTACTTTTTTGTGGTATTTTGAAATTCACCACCCACCTCCAAATAGGGGTTGCTGGGGGTAACTCAAAAATTTTAAATACAAATCCCCAATTTTTATGTTATTTTTGGATTATACACATGTTTTTGAGACTCTTTTAATCTTTGACATTTTTCTCTAAACTTAACGGTTAGGGAGCTACAGCCAATGGAAGGTCATTTTTAGTCCCTTAAGAATAACATGGGACAAACTTTAATTTTCTAAATCTAGTTTAGAAACCATTTAGGCTAGTAAAATAAATACCCCCGTCGCAGCAGACCTGCGTACTTAGCGAATTTCCAACGAATCTTGAGATTTTGTATTTTCCACATAAACAACATAGGAATGAGTATGTAGGTTTTCTGCCATGGGATTTTGTTAGAAAATGTTAGTTTTGTTAGGAAATGCAATAGTTAGGTAAGGTAAACATCAAATTTTATCAATATTCGGCACTTTTTAATTTTCCCCATAAACCCCATGGGGGTGAGTATGTAGGTTTGCTGCCATATGGGTGTTGTAAGCAAATATCAGTTAAACCCCACATAGTGAATGTACATACCACATTTTATCAAGTTATTCCAATAAAGAAGTGTGATACAGGGTTTTGTGGATTTCCCATAAGATTAACATGGAAAACCTATTTTTGACTTTTCTCTGTAACCTGTTAAGCCAAGTTAAACATTCAAAATACTAAATTATTTGTTTTTTAAGCTCTTTTAAATGGTTTTAGTTAAAATTGTTGAATTTTTAAATTTAAGGACCAAAAATGCCAAAAACCCATTTTTTACCAAAATCAAAGAAGGAGACCTCAGTTTAATCTATAGTTCTAATATGCCTAGGCTATCTTATCTTGGCCCTTGGGTAGAAAAGTTAGGATTTTGCTGGAAAAGATAATGTAGTAAGAGTAGTGGAGATAAAGACTCTTAGGTATTTTTACTCGCAATTTAAATAAATGAGTTTCTTTGCACATCAATGTTTTTTATTTATAATAACAGCTTTTTTAGACAAACCGCAGATATGCTTAATTTTTTTTCTTAAGATTTTTTGTTTTATAATTTTTTGCATTTATAAAAAAATTTACATTTTGGGTGGGGGGAATGTTTGGAACCATACTTTATCATTTTATTTAAATTAAAGAGCTACTAATACTCTTATCGCCACCGTCCGACGTCATGAAGACGCCCCCTCCACTTCCACTGGACATCCTGACTCCAACCACGGCCGGTGATGCATCAAGTTGACCATGCCGGCTCACTTATCTCAATTTTCTGTTGCTAATTTTAAATCAGTTTGTTTATTATATTTGTCAATATAAGTTATCCAGTAATTTGTAACAATCGAGTCAGTCATTATTGATTTCCACATTTATCCGCCCCCGCCTACGAGATGACCGAAGCTTCTTCTACCAGGGACTTTCTATTAGTCTTTTCTCTAAAAGTATTTGTAGGCCTAAACTGTGTGGATTTTTCTGTGCTTAAAAAAGTTATTTTGCAAATTGTAAAGGTGTTCTAAATTATGGACTACTCCATATACATAGGGAATTTCCATAGGATATTCTTGAAAAAAAAGAAAAAAACTTTAAGGGTACTGTAATAAATAGGAGATCTTTCTTAGAACATTGTAAGCCTTATTTCATTGATTCTAACATTTTAAAACTTCCCAGTCTATACATTTTTGAGCATGGTACTAAAAAAATCCATATATTTTTCATTATAACTTTGAAAACAAAATGTGGTACACGGTACCCAAAAATTTTCCCCCATGTCCTATAAACAAATACCCCCGTCGCAGCAGACCTCCATACTCAACGAATTTCCAATGAAATTTTGGTATATTTTCTATTTTCCCATAAAATCCATGGGGATGAGAGTATGTAGGTTTGCCGCCATATGGGTTTTGTTGGTAAATATAAGTTAAACCCTACCTAGTGATTGTAAATACCAAATTTTATAAGGCTATGGTGTTCTTTTTATTTTCCCCATATCCCATAGGGGTGAGTACGTAGGTTTGCTGCCATATGGGTTTTCTAAGCAAACAAAAGTTAAACGCTTCCTAATGAATGTACATACCAAATTTTATCAAAATATGTCAGTAAATAAGCAAGATAGAAGGTTTTGTTGATTTCCCATAAGAATATACTTTCCCATAAGAAACATACTTTTTGGATTTTCTCCATAACCAGGTGCCATAACCATTTAAGCTAGGTGAAAAATTCAAAATACTAGATTGTTTGTTTTTTAAGCTCTTTTAAATGGTTTAAATGGTTGAATTTTTTAAATAAAAGTAAAAAAAAAGCCAAAAACCCATTTTTAACCCTTTTGAAACCCCATAAAACCCCGTTCCCATAGTCCGATCATTCTGGTTCGCGAACTCAACCTAGTAGACGCTGGCTTACACCCCTGTACCAAATTTCATCAAAATCGGAGGTTCCGTTCAAAAGTTATCGTGTTCACGGACACACACACACACACACACACACATATATATATATATATAGGGTTGACCGGGGTAATTGTGAACGAGTTTTCGTGTTTTGCCAAAAAACCCTTTTTTAAGTACTTTTTATTACAAATATCACATAATAATAATCTTTATTGTCATTGATCAATACAGAAATAGACAACGTCAGAGTACAGAATAAAGGTCACTACATAAAATACAACCACATAAAACTAAAGACAAGAGAAATCAGTACAATTTAAATATTCATCGACAGAATAAAAAGCCATTCCCAAGAGCCACTTTGACAAGCGCTTTTTAAAAAGACCTTTGTCTAAGTTGCGAATATCTGAAGGAATTTTATTAAAAAATTTTATTTGTAAATATCTGTGGCTACTTAAAAATTTACTTAATCTAGCAGGAGGAAGGTTTAAGTCATTAGAGCCTCTGGTATTATAGCAATGTATAAAATCTCGTTTAGAATAGAGATTTATATTTTCTTTAACAAAATTTAGGTTTTGAAAAATAAATATAGAAGGAAGAGTCATAATCTGATGCTGAGTAAAAAAACCTTTACAACTATTTCTAATTGGAATGTCAAACAAAATTCTTAAAGCTTTCTTCTGCCAGATGAAAACTTGTTTAGCTCCACTACTGTTTCCCCACAAAAGATTTGCATATAAAATGTGAGCTTGAAAAAAACTATGATAAGTAACTAGTAGCTGATGTTTAGATACACATTGTTTCAACCTTCTTAATAAAAAACAGACTCTAGATAGTTTGGAAATAACATTATTTGTATGTGGTACCCAGGTAAGTTTAAAATCAAGTATGACTCCAAGCAATTTTACATGTTCACCCACTACATGATCTGCCTCCCTACTTACATGTCTTAATGAGAAACATATTCTTTCAGTTTTGGTTTCATTAATAGATAAAAAATTGCTATCAAACCAATTTTTACTGTACTTAATCATGGATGTAATGGCATTTTCTGTTTCCAAAAAATCTTTACCTGAATATAAAAAGGTTGTGTCATCGGCGTATAACAAAGTTTTACAAGGCATAGAGTTTGGGAGGTCATTAATAAAAATTATAAATAATAATGGGCCAAGAACAGACCCCTGTGGTACACCAGCAAGGATTTTCTGAAATGAGGAATTTTGTGAATGTAAGGAGACCATTTGCATCCTTCCTTGAAGGTAGGACTTAAAAAAGTTTAGTTCATGATTATCAATTCCATAAAATTGTAATTTATTTAATAAAACACTATGGCAAACGGAGTCAAAAGCCCTGCTGAGGTCCACAAGGGCCATGCTCAGGTACCCACCCGATTCAAAATTAGCAAGAACATCAGATACTACCATTTCAAGTGCAGAAGTTGTAGAGAGGCCATTCCTAAATCCAAACTGATTTTTATTAAGAACATTGTTTTGAGCTAAAAATTCATTGAGTTGAACCTTAACACACACTTCTATTACCTTAGATAGTACTGCCACTATTGATATTGGCCTATAGTTGGAAATGCATGACTTGCTACCTTTCTTATGTAGAGGGATTGTTTTTGATAATTTTAAACATTGAGGGAAACATGCTTTCTGGAAAATCAAGTTAATGAGATATGTTAAAGGTTGACTTATAAATGGACCTATCAGCTTAATTACTTTGTTTGACAATCCAAATATGTCTTCACTACTGGAAGAACTCAAGTTTTTAATCACATTAGTTACATCAGGTACAGTTACTTGTTTCCAGTGAAAACTACAACTAGGCGGATTAATATTATGAAGGAAGGTTGAGTGCAGTACATTATTACCTAAACACTTAGATTTTTCCAACACTTTTTTACCAATATCAACATAAAAATCATTAAACTCATTAGCCTTAATTGGGGGATCAGATTTCTCATTTTTCAAAAAAGAACCACTCTCTGCCCTAATTACTTTCCATGCTGCTGAGCACTTATTTTGTGACTTGGCAATAAATTCCTCATTAAATTTAATTTTGGCAGCAAGTATAGTATATATACTTATACTATATACGTATAGTATATACATTATAGTATATATACTTTTAATTCTACATTATTCAGGATACATTATACAAATTTTCAGGAAATTCCTCCGATAGACAAAATTGTTACAAGCCATTCACAATTCCCCGGCACGGTATTGCAAATCTTATCAATTCTGGGGTAAATGTGAATGCCATCAGAAAAATTATTTAGAACACACCAAAAGCGAAATGGGGCAAATCAAAATAAAGCCCAACTAATTCTCTTCACAATTACCCCACCTTCAAAATTATAGTCCCACAAATGCATTCACAATTCCCCCTAGTTTAATGCAGGTTTGAGATTTCTTAAAATTGCAAAAAAATGCAAGGTAAAAAAACATTAACCAAAACTGTATTAATTAGTTTAATACAACATATAAACAATATATTGCCATAACATCTTATGAAAATGATGAAAATTGTCAAAATTTAGTTTATTTTCACTAAAAAAATTTTAGAGATAACTTTGTAAATTAACGAAATGAAACCTAGCCTATGTGAAACAGTATTACTGTTCATTGACTACCACAGATCCAATGAACACACAAGTAATTTTGCGGTTTTTGTAAGTTGTTATGTGATAGGGGAGTACAGCAACAATGTCAAAAATAGTAACAGTAAACAAATCGTTTTCCTTGCACACAAATTGTGTTTTTGCGCTATTGGCACAACGGAAACCTTGCACTGTTATGTCACCATCATCAGAGTCAGTTAACTCTTTACAATTAACAAAATTTAACTCAGTTCCTGCAACAAAAGTGCTCTGCTTATATTTTGAATTGAATAGGGGCAATTGTGAACAGCATTCACAATTACCCCTTTTTGTAATTCACAATTACCCCACAATTTAAAAATTATGGGGTAATTGTGAATTGGCAATAAATCCTAGAATTTTTATTGCAGTTGATAAAGAAACCTCTCAGGCTTTAGAGCACTTCTCTAGAAGTGCTTAAAAAAATTTCTAAACAAAAAAAATAATAAAACAAATTTTTTTATTAATCATTTTTGTTGAGTGGTCGAAGTGATATACCAAAAAAAATGTAAGGGTGTTTTCATACTAATGGAAAAAAGACTAATTCTTTGAAAATTGTTAACAACTTTTAATAGTGTATTAAGAAAAGGCCAAAAAACATGTTTTAGGTTGGTTTTTATTAATATTAATGTTAGTTTCTAAGTTATAAGCGGCGTTCACAATTGCCCCAATTCACAATTACCCTGGTCAACCCTATATATATATATATATATATAATATATGTCAATTTGAACGAACGGTGTTTTTGGCTTCTAGGGATCTCAAAACGAAAAAGTATCATGGTCCCGGGCTTAGTTCTTACCGTGACTACTACCGTAATAGCGTATTCCCTATAGGGAAATTCGCTAAAAACATCAACATTTGAAAAATATACTGATTAGGTATAGCCTAATACTAGAAGAGTACCGTAATTAACAATAAGTTTTAAGCACAATCCACACGTCTCATTTCATGGACAGTTTTTAAGAAGTTAAAAAAAAAAATCAGAGTTTTATATTCCCAATATACCACAAAATCAGAATATCTAACAATATTTTCAACATTTTGAAAAAGCATAAAATTTTGTTAAATTATACTTAGTCGCTGATAATTATCATTCCCCTGTCAACTTTTCAAAATCCCGCCATTAGTATTAAAAGGTACTGTAACTTAAGCAGTTTGAACCACTGTGTCCAGACAACCTCTTTCTTGACTAATGCAGTGCAGAAGCCAATACAACTTCATATTATTCAGTTCAGTGAGTTCAAATTTGTTTCTTTGTCTGGCACATGGATAGTTAGTTTTTCTCTGCCTCATTACTCTGTCAAAAATTTCAAGATAAGTTTTGAACATAATTAATATTTCAAAGTGTCTGATTACTCTTGACATAATGTACCACACAAGCAGTTTATTTCTAACAGCTTCTCTAGTATTAAATTCTAACCTAAAATTTCTCATTCCCCCTGGTTCTCATTCCCCTGACTTTTATTGACAGGGGAATTATATTTTCAATGTAATGCTCTATGGTAAATACCAATTGCAAAACGGTAAGATGGTGAATTTTTTATGAACAAACTATCACATAAAAGTATATATACCATTATATAAAAATATTGGAACGACAAATTTCAGTAAAATATTTTTTTCAAAACCTCGATTTCAAATGGTTGACAAACTGGAGAATCGCACATTTAACACTTAGGCCTAGGCACTTTTTCTTCATCAATCAACTGAGTGACAAAGGGAACAAAGTCCTAAGATCAAGACAGAAAAAAATGACTAAAGCCAAAACAAAAATAAATTGAAGACCTAAGTCAGAGGTTTTTAGATGAGGTATTCACCTCTATACTAACCTTAGATACGCCTATAACAACCAAGGAATTAATATTAAAATGTAATGTAATTTCAAATGAGTCCAGACCTATTCAATTGGGCATGTAGGCCTAGTCCATCAGGTTCCTACTTAAAATAACAAGTTTGTAAAAAATTGGATAAGTTTTAAAGCCATAGGCCTATAAGATTGTAAAGCCTTTGCTTATGCAGACAAACTAACATCCTGATCGGGTTTTGTAGACCTAACTTAAGTAAAGATTGGCCACAAAGCCAATACTTCTAGGAATACATTCAGTAGCCTAGTCCAGGTTAGCATCAAATTTCAAATGATATCAAATGCTTGGAAATAAGTTAATTCTACAGAATTAAAAAAATTTCAATGACTATGGGCTATCCTTACAGTCTGTCTGCTTCTGACCCAGATCTATAGGCCTACTGAGTGCATGATTTTTTTTTTTAGGAGAAAATAGTATTTTCAATAAGAGCACAACCATTCATTGTGTTCCTGGGTGGGCCTAGGTCTCGCCTAAAAATCAAATTAAGTTAGGCCTTTGTCCAGGCCTAGATCTTGCTGAACAAAGTCTTAGGACTAAGTCCTAGGCATAAGGCTTCTGTGGTTGATAGTCCTATGATTATAGAACAATAATGAATACAGAAACTTGATACTGGCATACCTGCATTTGAATCTTGTCAATCTGCTCCATCCCTGATGATCCCTGCATGGGTCTAGTCCTTTTAACACACTGTCTTCTCTCATCCTCTTGTTGAAGTTTCGTGAAAACTTCACCCAAGTAGAGCTTTTGTTCAAAAGTAAATGCAGGATGGTTTAATGCTAAAGTGTATATCAACAGGAGTTCTTCTAAAACTTCATCATCAGCACTAGACACACCATTAGACTTAATAAGATTATTCACTTCTTCAATGTTAGATAGAATTTTGTAAAAACCATTAGAGCATGCATAATTACAAGAATGAAGCAGAGATATATATAAAGCCAATTTAGTTCGAGCACGCTTATCACTGATGCACTGTAAGTCTGGAGAACTTAGTTCTGTAGGGTTATTAGCCGAACTTTCGGTAGTCCTGAGATCATGAAAATCTCGTTTTCCGAGGTCTTCCAGGCATGTGCCAAGGAACCGTAGTTCGAAGGGTAAGCACAGATTAAACAGGTTACACATGACATCTATGCGCGTATGACTTTTTAAACCCTTAAACCACGAAACAACATCTTCCTTGCACACCATTTCCACACATTGATACAATTAACAAGGGAAGGCCTACTTCTTTTTCTTATCAATTAGCAGTAAGGTGTAAGCACACGACACTGCACCTGAAATGCCAAATGGGGAAGCTACCAGTTCTACCAACGTGCACTATGAAAACCTACTAAAAAATCAATTGTTTCAGAATTCTCATCACCATTGAAACTCTCCAGAATTTTTACGTACAGTTTGCACCACTTTTTACTCGATCAACTGACTCCCATACTAGCTTCATCTCACGGCCTCTTGGATATCTTCCTCTTTCTCGGTCAAATTCGGTAAACATATAGTATTGAATGTAAACTATCTATTTAATTTCACTGAAAATTTTTAAATTTAAATAAATTAAAAGATATAATGAAGTTGTAATGAAAAATATTGATTATTTTTTTAAATAAAAACTTTACTACTGGTAATATTTTTATTAATTAAAATTATTTTGCATTATCAAAAATATTATTTTTGAAAATATATTTATTTTATTATTACAAAACACCTTAAAATCATATAGTATCTATAGTCAATAATATAATATATAGAATTGTTTTATATACTTTGTATTGATTATCTAAAATATATTAAATTGCTGTTATATTCATGTAACCATTGACTTCTATAGATTGTTCTATTGACTTCTTCATAGATACCGTAGTATTCTAATATTAGGATTCGAATTGTCTTGCATAGTAGTATCAATAGCCAATAATGTAACATTTCGATGAATTACAGTTGAAATTTTTTTATTTAGAATCGGTCAAGACTAAGTGGACTATGTTTGACACTGAACTTCTTTTACTTGTAACATAATCATGTGTTTCTAATTGATGTTGAATTTCAACAAAAACAAACAAACCATGAATGTAGCGGTTGTTTATATTTTGTTGATAAACAAATATAATGCATGATTGACGACAGGACACACGTCATGATTATGCTACAAGTAAAAGAAGTTCAGTGTCAAAGACAGTCCGCTTAGTCTTGACCGATTCTAGGTAAAAAAAATTAACTGTAATTAACTTATCTGTTCGATTATGTTCAGTATGTTGGCATTGAATTTACATACTTTACTAATATGTAAAGTCAATGATGATGGTAACATAAATTTATTAAATCAACTACAATGTTTGTAAGGGTAAAATGTTTTCATCCAACGATTCTTTTTAATAATTTGATTTCGTCCATGATAAATCACATTGAACAAAGTCATCTGATAACTGTAAAATTAATTCAATATATTAACTTTAACCTGGGTTTAATTCAACACCTATACAACACCTAAGTGCAGCACCCTTTGGACTCAAAGATTCAAAGATTCAAAGATTCAAAGATTCAAAGATTTTATTTGGCCATTAAGTTTGTACAACAATAGGCTATGTCTTAATCTAAATTAATCTAAAATAATTTATCAAGAGTCATACAAAACAAATAAAAAAAACATCACATCAAACCATGCACAATCAAAGAGAATAAATACATGAATGGAATTCACTGCAAGTCAAATTCAAATTTACACTGCAAACCATGCCTTAAAATAAATAACTCTAGCTACTACAGGAAAAAAAAAATCAAGCACACTGCAAACCATGCAAAAGGAGAAACTCAATAAAGACATACCGTTACAAGCAGATACAAAAATGCCAAGGCATACAGTAGGCCTACTTAAACTAAGATGTTAGGGCCTGACTTCATGGCTTCAAAGTATTCATCAATACAATAAAAGGGGTTTGATACAAGCCAATTTTTCAGAATCCTGTTAAATTTTGAGTTGCACAGTGATCGTACATTACTTGGTAGGCAGTTGTAAAACTTTACACCTGAAACAGGAAAGCAATTTTGAGTTTTGCACAATCTATTTCTGGTGATGTGCACATTGTTGCAATTTCTAGTTCTATAAGGGTGGACATCACTATTCAAGACAAGTTCACCCTCTTTTGCTTTAATAGCAACAAGACATTGATATACGTAAACATTGATCACAGTCATAATTTGATTCTCAATAAAAAGTGGCTTACAATGAGATAGATAATGAGCCTTACACATTACCCGTACTGCCTTTTTCTGCAGCAACAGTACCCTCTGAGCTTGAGGTGAGTGTCCCCAAAGCCTGGTCCCATACAAAATATGAGACTGGAAAAAGGAGAAAAAAGCTAGCCTCACAAAAGTAGTAGGCATTAGACTTGACAGTTTTCTAAGTAGATAAATGACTCTGCTTAGCTTTCTACAAAGGTAATCAATATGGTCACCCCACCCAAGCTCAGAGTCCAGGGTAAAGCCTAACAGTTTGACAGGTTTGTTATCTGTGACAGTTCTATTTAGACTAAACAATATCTCCTGAGTTTTACTTTCATTTAAAGCTAATTTATTTCCAGCAAACCACTCGGATGCTATTTCAAATAGTATGGCTGCGGTATCCCTAGCAATATCAGGATCAGGATGCTTTGCATACAACGTAGTGTCATCTGCATAGAGTAAGACATCATTACTGACACTAAAATACAAGTCATTCATGAAAACAATGAATAGAAACGGCCCCAACACGGATCCCTGAGGGACTCCATATTTGACCGCAAGAGCATTTGAGTTAGTACCTGCCCAACTCACAATCTGGGACCTGTTCACCAGATAGGACTTAACCACTCTGAGTGCACATTCACCCACACCATATTTCTGGAGTTTCTTTAGCAAAACTGCATGCGGAACGCAATCGAACGCCCGTGAAAAAAACGGGCTGAAAAAATGACTGGCAAGTGAGCAAAGAGAACAAACTCTCCAAAAAAAAGAGGGCGAATGAGAGGATCAAAACGAGCTTTGTCAACACCTGAAATACCTTGAAATACCAGCACTTTGTTCTTAACCACTTTTGGTGGATCGACTGCGTCATAATATCAAAAAAAACTTACATTACAACTGGTCAAGTAAAATAAACATATTTTTAATAAATGGGGTCTGTAAGAATGTATGGTGGAGTGGATATATTATACATCAGTAGAAAGGCCTATTTAATACAAACATTTTGGTGAAAACTGAATTTTGTTATCTTTATTCGTTTCAAAATGGCTTCCATTTTTGTAGCCAAAATCAAAATGTACGGAATACCCTGTAATTCTTTTATTATTTGTCATAAAATGACTGATTCAAAAACTTATTAGAAAAAATCTAAGCTTTACAATGATATTTCACAAGACCACATTTATTAAAAAAACTAAAATTTACAAAATTTAATATTTTTAAAAATGTTTACATAAAAAATACTCAACAATTTTAAACACAAACTCATGTCATTTTGTACATCAAATTAAAGTTCTCGTTAAACTGAGTAACTTTGGCGTATCTCTTTTGGTTTTGTAGTAATAACGTAAAAATGTAATTTTCCCATTTAACTTGCATGTTAATTAATCAGGGCATGATAGTATTGCAGCCCTTCTTCCATTGTTGCCATACCATCGGCGAGAAGGTCTGTAAAACCAAAAGTTTGCCGCAAACCGGACCTTGAAAGGTCATAGTACGGAGTGAACATAGCCGAAAACCAGTTCTCAATAGGTAAAATATGACGGGGAAGTTATTATGTTTCAAAATTTTGATGATAAACTTATTATTATTTTAATATAAATTTCGAACGTCTGCCATTTTCCTCCAAACCGTTATATTAAGGTCGGCTTTACGGCGTTGTATTCTACATTTTAAGACCTTGAATTCGATGTATATAAACCATCTGGAATGTATTTAAATTTAGTATGCTATCAAATTTTATTGTAACTCCTAGAGGGCCAATCCCCCACTTTTGGGAATTTTACCCATACCCATGTGGGATTTCAGTCGGTGGAAGTCAGGGGATGCCATAGAACACATTTCGAAAGAAATTAGCTGTCCAATAATTATTTTATTTTTCCGACTTATTTTTCTACACTATAAATAGCACTATTCACTTAGCTGCCTGGCCCTGGCCAGTTAATTTTATATTTTTAAATGAATCCAAGCATCCCGCCATCCTTCCAAGTTTAAACTCAGGAATATGACAATATATAGTAAACTAAAGATATACTCACTTCTACATTTCATGTAGCCCAATGGTACAGCTAAGGTATCGATTTATTACCAATTTAGGTTTCTTTGAAGTTAGTTTTTCCTCAGCGGTTTGGCGGTGTTTATAATCAAACAAAAGTAAACAGTTATCTAACCCTACTACTCAGTTAATGCCAATTTAACTAGTTTATAATTTTTTTGATAATTTGCAGTTATTAGTTTATTGTGTTTTTATGTTTTAATTATTTCCTTTATTATTAATTAGTTATCATGTTTGTTGAAGACAAGTCATTAAGCAGAATAGTAATAATTGACACTGATGCTGGTATAGATGATTCATGGGCAATACTAATGATTTTAGCAGCTTCTGCCACTGAAAATATCAGTCTATGCGGTATAACTTGTGTACATGGGAATGCCGAAGTTGAACAAATCTGTATTAATGTATTACGAACTTTAGAAGCTTCCAAACGCTTAGATGTAAGTAGGTAGGCCTATCTTACCAAAGTGTAGGCACAGTCTAAATTTAGCTAAATTTGCCTATTGATGTCAACTTTTAACTTTGTTGTATTAAAACTTACTCCATTGTTATTATCAATGGTAAAAATTTTTATTTTGCAATTAGAATTTTTCGATCAAAACAATTGAATAAAAAAAATATTGAGGTAAAGGACAGTATAATAATAATTTAAGTTAATTTAATCATCTAACCGTAAACAATCCCTTCACTTGTGGACACCAATGTACACTGGCCTACCAACAAAATCAGTGTTCTACGGAAACATGCAAAACACACTGGGTAAAGTTTGATTTAGCGCCTGCATTACTATCAAATGAAAATATCGATGCATATGATCATTATATCCATCATATCAACCATTGATTCAATATATACTTAAATTTCATCAAAATTTCAGACCTCAACGACTTAGGCCTGGATTAAAAATCAGTCAAAATTTACCATGTAATGCTGTTGCTAAATATTTGAATATAGGCTATATTGCCAGACTGTATGGTAAATTAACAAAACTTAAGACCATTTAAAAATAAATTAAAAATATTTTTAGTTGAAAACGCCTTTTATAGTCCTAGTGTTGGTGAATTTATCTAGATCATTGCCAAAATACATAAACCAAATTTCTTTTTAAACTGGGTTAAAGTATAGGCCTATCTCGGGTATTTTGGAGTTATGGAATTAAACTAGGTTAAACACATAAATTACTAGCCTAACTTACATTAGAAATATTTGAGTTTGTCATATCAAAATTATTATATCATTAACATTGCTTCCAACTTACTTATTGTTCTAATAAATAAAAAGATTATTATTATTATTCCCATGTTAATATTCAGAAACATGTATAACAACCTAACATAGGCTAATAATTCATATCAACAAAACCAAAACATTAGCCTACTAATCATCAGTAATTACAACTTTAATTGGCTGCACCTCCGCAGACGCCCAGTGGAACTATCGAATGGAAATTATCAATCAATTCGATCAATATATTGATTAAACCTATCGAGATGTACAATCGAATCTATCTATAAAATCACGAATGAAATATCGGGTACACAGTTAGTAGGCCTACTGAAAAGATCTAATGTCATCTGCCAAACAATAGCAGATGAGCATATAGCAATAGCATTTAAACAATAGAATGGTCATGGAGTGCCATAAAAAGTCATTGAAAACCGGACTCGTATCATCTAAGATAGTCGACCATCTAGGCCTAGCTATTTAGGCAAGCATTTGTTATGTTACTGCCTCAATCTGTGCTGTTTAGATAGTTTCCATAATTTTTGTTATTACTTACTGTCTTGTCGGTATATTCTAAATATTTGATTGGCACGATACACTGTTAAATTTTGTAATCCAAAAAATACTCGTAAGCCTTCACTGCTTGCCAGGAGTGCAGGAACGGAAAATTTTGAGAGATTGATAATACACAATTTAAATTCCAAAATGAATGGTCTAGCCCCTTTAAAGGATGGCCTCCCAATTTTAAGGTTAAAAATATTAAGATTTGTAGTAGCCTAACTTTGTTATATATCAGTGTCGACATTAGAGGAAGTTTTTAATTCCTACAGATTCCCGTGTTTAAAGGAGCTTCTCACCCACTGATTGAAATTGACCCTCACTATAAAAATACTTGGCGACCATTTTTTGGCACTGATGGATTTGGTTGTGCTGAACACATGTCAACACCGAGTCTTCAATATGTAAAAGAAGAAAATGGTATTGTAGCGTTGAATAGACTGGTGAGTGAAAACAAAGGTAAGTCTCGATTTAAAATGGCTTTGTTCATCAACACATATTGAAGTTTTAAAAATAAAAATTACAATGATGGTAACATTTGCAGTAGTATGCTTGAACATCATAATACATTTAACAAAACACAACCAACAAACCAAAGTTTGGCATGGAACACTGTTTTTAGTAAACATATTCTACCAATGTGGCCAGGGCTTAGATTATAAAAATATCACATTCACGTTGAAATGTCTAAAGCTGCTTTTACACCGGAGTTAGCAACTTAATGGAGACAGAGGAAGTAAATTAATTATTTTACCTTATTTTTAGCTCTCCCACCTCCAGGATATTGTGCAGTATTCGTCCTTTTCAGCGGGGATCTTCGCACTTGTCAACATTTAAAAAACACAAACACACGACACATACAAAAAAAACGAACACATACATTTTTTGACGAACACATTTTTCGTATATGTGTCGTGTGTTTGTGTTTTTTAAATGTTGCCAAGTGCGAAGATCGCCCCTGAAAAGGACGAATACTGCACAAATCCTGGAGGTGGGAGAGCCCAAAACAAGGCAGGGTGTCTACTGATACTGGAATTACTGGAAATACTGGAATTATAATAGAATTTTATTTTCATACTGGAAATCCCCAAAGCAGAAAGGTTCTTATCTGTCTGCAACGGCGTGTGAAAAACTCAAAAACTGTCCGCAAGCGTATAAACTTATTTAAAAGTTAAATAATCTATATCTATAAAAGAGGAAGTATGTATATATATTTGTATATATATATAAATATATATGTATGTTGCCTATAGACTCCAAAACCGCTCAACAGATTGCAACGAAACTTTCAGGCATTATTAACCCTCCAAGCGCTAAACATCGCGATCGCGACGCATTTCGGCAACGCGTATAGCGCTATCGTCGCGATCGCGACGCATTTACAAGGGTTTACTACGATCGTCACAGATCCGTTGTTTATTGACGGATCGGCATATATTTTATATAGTATTGAAGAGAAAATATCATTCTATCTGAATACTTTTGGTTCAATACATATTTCAGTGGAAAATCAAAGTTGGCTAACTTGTTTGTCAACATCATCTGTTTTTTGGTCGTCTGAAGTACAGCTGCTACATCGCAAATTGTTATGGTTATGTTATCTTTTTTTGGTAAGAACATATAAACATTATATATCACTGGAAAGGTAATAAAATTTTCAACATTTTGGCTATCTCAGATTTTTTTATTTGACTATGTAATTATGCCCTGAAATGGAAAAACCTGAAGACGAGGGTAACAAAATAAAACTACCCCTTGATATCTAGAAATTTGGAAAAAAATAAATGGTAAGTAAGATCTAATGAATCATATTTTCTAATAGTAGACATTTTTCTGAACAATTTGATATGCAATATGATATACTTTTCATATAATTAATAAGTATTATGCACATTTGCTTAAATGCTTGCGCGAAATTTAAAAAATGGTCAGCACTTAAGGACTAATATACGTAGCACTTGGAGGGTTAAGCATTAATCAAGGATGGTTTGTGTGAAGTTTAGTGCAAATCTATCCAAAGGGCTCTGACCCAGAGGGCATACAATGGTGCAGTGTCAGGTTTTAGAAATTTAGTGTTTACAAAACGAACTGCTGTAATAAAAAAATTTTAAAGTTTCATTCAAGCAGATGCTTATAATCATAGAAGTAACCAGGTGTGAGGTATAATGAATGTTTGTGTTGTCTTTATGGCTCCGCCCTACGGAAGCTCACAATTACACTAAAAGCCTACAGGTGGTGAAATTTGACATGGACGATTCTCTTTGTCCATAGGTGGACCGTAGGTCCATAGGTGGTCCATAGGTTTTGTAAATATAGTTTTTTAAGCTCTTTAGGGCTCCAACCCACTGGACTTCAAAATTACTTTAGGGCCACCGGGGTTGAAATTTGATGGACGATGCTCTTTACCCATAGGTACTCACTAAGAAACGATTTTGCAAATATAGTTTTTTTTAAGCACTTTAGGGCTCCGCCTCACTGGACATTGAAATTATTTTAGGACCTCCGGAGCTGAAATTTGACATGGACGATTCTCTTTGCTCATAGGTACTCACTAGGAAACGGTTTTGCAAATAAAGTTTTTTAAGCTCTTTAGGGCTCCACCCCACTGGACTTCAAAATTACTTTAGGGCCACCGGGGTTGAAATTATATGGATGATTCTTTATGTTCATAGGTGCTCACTAAGAAACGGTTTTGCACATATAGTTTTTTAAGCACTTTAGGGCTCCGCCCCACTGGACTTTAAAATTGCTTTAGGGCCACCGGGGTTGAAATTTGATGTACGATTCTTTTTGTTTATATCTACTCACTAGGAAACGGTTTTGCAAATATAATTTTTAAGCTCTTTATGGCTCCGCCCCACTGGGCTTTAAATTACTTTATTGTCACCATGGTTGAAATTTTACTTGGGCATGCCTCTTTGCTCATAGGTACTCACCAAGAATGGTTTTGCAAATATAGTTTTTAGTAGGGCTGTGCTCCACTGAATTAAAACTGAAGGAAGAGTTAAAATGAAAAACGTATAGAGCAGTAGACCATTAATAAATTAAACATAAATTAAAAATGACAAATATAGTAATGATGAACAAAGAAAGAAGAAATAAGTAGGAAGAAAAAGAAATAAGAAAAATTTCAAATAAGTTTAAAATGAAGAAAGAGTTTTGAGAAAATTAGTAGATGAAATTGTAATTAAATGAAAATTTGTAAAATTGTCAATAAGTGCAAAAACTTGAAATTTGTTTTGTAAATTCCCATACATTGTGAAACTTTGTCAGAGGAATAAATTTATTATTATTATTATTATTATTAATTTTAAAATTAATTTAGGGCCTCCGGGGTTGAAATTCGACATGGACGTGCCTCTTTGCTCATAGGTGCTCTTGCATTTGCAATAATGATCAATAAGATTCAAGGCAAACTTTGACTAATCTGGGTTTAAATTTGCAAAATGCCTGTTTACCCTTTGGCCTTACGGTAATATTAATATACTTACTTTCTATGCCATTGACTTTTTTTGTTATATTGAAAAACTTAACTTATCTTTTTTTGTTATATTAAAATAGCTTTATTTATGTAAACAACTTAATTTGAGCGCAGCAACGCGCGCCGGGTAACTGCTAGTAATAATAATAAAGAAATACTTAATAAACAAAACAAAACACAGCTTGTAGAATAGTACTGCAGCTTAGTTTATTCACTCTTACATACAACACACAAATAATTAATAATAATTATGTGTAAATAATTATTAAATAAAATAAGTTAAATTTAATTAGTTGATTTAGTTAATCAGTTTATTAATTTATTTATTTAATTAGGGTCAAGTGGGGTAAGTGGACGCCTGGGGCAAGTGGACTCCCAGCTAATAAAAAATTGGTTTATTTAAAAAAAAAATTCAAAACTTAGACAAAGGTATTTCAAACTATACTCTTTCAAATTATAATCACTAAAAAATTGTCTGGTTATTATTACTGTGTGTTTTGATGAGTTTAAAAACATCTTACGTTTCTACTCTAAACGCAAGTGCCGCTCGGAAAATTTAAAAAATTACCAAAAATTCAAATATTAAGATAATTATTTTAAAATTGGTGATCTGGCTAATTTTTTAAAGAGGAATTCAAAAATAATATTTTTATTGCCCTACAAAGTCATTTTGGAGGACTTGGAGGGGGGGCGTACACTTACCCATTGTTACATCGCTGTTGGGGCAAGTGTACTTTTACCAATGGGGCAAGTGTACACCCCCAAAATTGACTTTTTAGGGCAATAAAAACATTATTTTTTAATTTCCCTTTAAAAAATGAGTCAAATCACCAATTAATTTTAAAATAATTATCTTAATATAGGCCCTATTTGAATTTTTAGTAATTTTTTTATTTTTTAAGCGGCACTTAGGTTTAAAGTTACTTCACCAAGCGGAGGTTTCCAAGAAACTTCCAAACTATTGTATTTTTCAAGATATTTTGATGGACAAAAAAACAAAATAAAGCTCATTTTCTGCTCTTTAAGACCTATTAATTGTCAATTCACTGAAATTGTGTTATCTCTAAGTTTTCATTTACTTTACAATTTCTTAAAAAACTGAGTTTTCCGTTTTACCGTGCGGAGGTTCACGAAAAAGTTCATAACTCCTGGACCGTTTGAGATATTTTGATAAATAAAAAATCAAAAGAAAGCTTATTTTCTCCTCTATAATCCACTTGCCCCAACATCAACATATATGCATTGCAAAGCTACATTAAGGGGGGGGGGGGTGTACACTTACCCCAGATTGAAAGGCAAGTGTACGCCCCAAACATCACTTTACAAAAAAAATTCTAAAAAATACAAAATGAACATTTTTAACAAAATAAAAATAATACATATACAAAACATTCCAAAGAATAATCATACAAAATTTTATGTTTATATCACTGACATGTGTTTTTTAATCTGCAGTCAAAGTGGTACTATGTGATTTAGGGGGTCCACTTACCCCACTTGACCCTAGTTAAATAATTATATGTAAACGAATTTTGTAATTTTGGATACTTATTTTTAGTTATAATAATTTAAATTCAGTAAAATAATAATTTTATAACTATAAATGAAAAAGGTATATTTATAAAAAAATAAAGACGGTTGTAGTATTTTTTAGTTAATTTTTTTTTTTTTTTTGAGGGAGAGGCGGAAAAATGCATTACGCACACAGGTGGCCAGCCTGTAGTGTGGGGCTCCCCTAAGAAACGGGTTTACCCACTAAAAAACCTCCTCTACTCTTTAGGAATCTAACCTGGAATTGTTTATCACATTACGTCAGGCTAGGCCTAAATTTGGCTTACGCCCGTGGGGCTCGCTCCTTATCCAGCCGCTCGATCAAGGGATCTGGGCCACTTCGCGGTCCAGATCGGTTTTCTTTTCCAGGAGGATGCCCCAGACGAACTGTGACAAACAATCCCAGTTGCCCTCATCCTCCAAAATCTTTTGGCAGACCGAGTCCCCCAAAAAAGCACCAAAGATTTGTGTGGCCTCCAGGCGGGGCCCTTCCCAACGGGGACAGCGGAAGAATGTGTGTTCCGCATCGTCGGGAACACCCGGGCAATAAATGCAGTCCGGTGAACCGGTCTTTCCCATCCGGTTCAGGTACGACCGAAAATAGCCGTGACCTGTCAAAAATTGGGTCAGGTAGTAGTCCACCTCCCCATGCCGCCGCTCCACCCATGGTTGGACCTGCTTGATAAAGTCGCGCAGTCCATCGTCCTCGGGTGTCGTGCTCCCAGCTGTGTTGCCACTGCTGGAAGGTTCGGGAGCGCTCTTCTGTTCTTGCCGTGTCCTTGCCGATCTCGCCTTGTCTCTGATAAATCGCTTTCCTCTCCCCTGCCAAGAGCTTGACAGGGATGACTCCGGCGACCACCAGGACGACAGGCTCGGACACTGTCCGGTAGGCGGAACACACCCTGAGCGCAGCTTGACGCTGAACCCGGGCGAGTCGCAACCTGTAGCACTCCTTATCTAGAGCGCCTGCCCACACCTCTGCCCCGTAAAGGAGCACGGACTGGACCGCGGACATCAACAGACGTCTTCTGCTGGATCGGGGACCCCCGACATTGGCCATCAGCCTACTAAGGTAAGTGACTACCTTAGCGGCCTTGTCCGCCGTACGGAAGATCTGATCCCTCCAGCTTAACTTGGTGTCCACCATAACCCCAAGGTATTTGGCGGCACGAGTTGATGTGACCACCTCCCTTCCCACTCGGAGTGGGACGACGGTGTCGATCCTCTTTTTCGTGAGGATCACAATCTCCGTCTTACTGAGAGCAAGCGAGAGACCGTGATCTGACATCCAGGTGTTGACCACACGCATGACTCGGTTCAACTTTAGTTGGGCCAGCTCAACGTTGCGTGCAGCAATGAGAGCTGCGACGTCATCGGCGTACCCAACCAAAGTGGTTTCCTCAGGCATCTCGGACCTCAGGAGGCTGTCATAGGCAACGTTCCAGAGATCCGGGCCGAGTATTGAACCTTGTGCGGCACCAGAAGTGACTTCCATCGTCCGCATTCCGTCCCTCGTGTCATAAATCAGGCTTCGAGAGCGTAGATAATCCTCGATGAGCCGCAACAGATATGCAGGAATACGAAAGGTGTTGCGAAGCGCATCCAACATATCGACCCACCTCGCCGAGTTGAAGGCATTCTTGACATCAAGCGTAACAAGAAGCACTACTCGGCGGGAGAAATGGTTGTGGCTCTTGGCTCTCTCCACAGCTCTCTGTACTTCGGTGACAGCGTCGATCGTTGACCGTCCTTTTCTGAAGCCGTACTGACGGGGGCATAAGTCCCCGGCAGCTTCCACGGCAGAAGTCAGGCGGGAACGGATCAGCTTCCCAGCCGTGTCCAACATGCAGAGAGGCCTGTGGGACGACGGCAGCTCGGGATCACCTTTGCCCTTGCTGATCAGTACAAGCCTGGCTGTTTTCCAGGGAGCCGGAAACACCCCTTCTACCAAACAGGCGTTGTACATTCTCAACAACAAGTCAGCGTTGATTGAAAATACTTTCTTTAAAGCCTCACTGGGAATCCCATCCGGGCCAGGAGCCTTGTTGCTCTTCAGGGAGAGAACGGAGGTTTCCAGCTCCTCGAAAGTGAAAAGTGGAACGTCCTCTACCCGTCCGAAGTCAACCGGCGGTCGCTGTGGATGTTCAGGAAACAACGCAGCGACGATCCTCCCCATGGTGGCGCTCTCCATGATGGAAGGTGGAGAGCGGGCGCCGAGTTTCTGTGTTACAAGTTTGTAACCCAGGCCCCACGGGTCGGAGTCAACGTCGTCACGAAGTCTCCTCCAGCTATTCGCCTTGCTCCTGTTGATCGCCTGGCGGAGAGATTTTCTCGCAGCTTTATAGGCCTCCGACTTACGAACTCTGTCTGCGGGAATTCTCGCTCTTGTGGCAGCTCGTCTAGTTCTTAAACATGTTCTTCTGAGTTCCGCAATCTCTTCAGTCCACCAGTAAACGGGTTGTTTGTCGCGTCGGGGTTTCCTTCGCGGCATAGACTGGTCGCAGGCAAAGACGATCAGTTCCATCGTGGATGTTACTAATGCCTCGGCCCCAGCCTCACCAGGATTCCCCTGCGCTCCCCGAGAGATGACTTTGGTGAACTTGACCACGTCCAGTTTGTTGGTGTTCCACCGGCGTGGCCCTTCCCGAAATGCGGAAACTCGATGATTTGCCTGAACATGCAGGTCAAAAACGATATATTGGTGGTCGCTACCCGTGTAGTCCTCCACAACCCTCCAGCCAGTTAAATATTGAAAACAACATAATAATAACATTAATTTACCAATTCAGGTTGAACTATAGGTCGTACAACTTTGATTAAAGTTTTATTCAATTCGTGAAAATTAGACGAAAAAATGAGCTATAATTTGTTTTTGTACGTCAATTAGATCAGAAACTCTATAATGTACTTGGGAACTGATAAGGTCGTAAATCAGATAAGCGATCGCCAAGTGGCCGGATGTCAAACAATAGAGCTCTTATCGGCAGGTGTTTCGCATTCCATCTATCATCTCATATTATTCAGTATTGTTATCTTCCTAGAACTGGTCGTCCTCTCCTTAATAATTGATTTCTATATTTAACTTTAGTTAATAAAAAACCGATACACAACACTTATTCTGTCTGCGGACGATTTTTCGACTTGTCTAAATATAATCACATTGTTCCCAATTTTGTTTTCTAGCCTGTTAATCTGTCTGCAGACCCGTTTCAGACCCCTTTTCCTGTCTGCGACAATGTCGCAGCGTCGCACGTTGTTCTGCTTTGGGGCTGGAAATACTGGAATTTCAAAATAGATACTGGAAGAATAGAATTTTATTTAAATCAGGTAATTGTTGTTTTTAAAATGCATAAAATACAGATTTGGTTATTTGATCCGTACATTCTGACGTAAAAATGGTTCACATGTTATTATTGCCGTTCAAGTATGTTTGCAAATCAAAATCAGAAAATTTGTAGTTCTGTTCAAATAATTAATCAAGTAATTAAGAAATCTAAACATTTGTGTAGAGATTAAGCTTAGGAAATGTTGGATTTTGTACTAAAAATTTTGTTTTCTTTCTTAAATTTCACTCATGTGAGTATTTTACTTTTAGTGTTATACTATTCCATTAATTTTTCGTAGTTAACTGTACTTTTTTAGGACTTTTTGTACGGTATTGAAAAAATACAAAATAAAGTGGGCAGTATGGAAGGCTATAAGGGGATTTTAAATGGCCTATAAAAAAATTTAACATTAAAAAGTGTTATCATTGGAAAGTACTTATTAATCACAACCATAAGTATCTATATATTAATAGGCAATAATTAATAGGCGATTGTGTGTATCGTAAGAGAAATCTGCGCCAACTGTTAGAAAGGTTAATCCCGTAGATGAACAGAATGCCATTATAATTCACATCAGCCTCCAGGGGTACGCCTTACAGGCTTTCAAAGTTTAAATGTTAATCTTACAGAAGAAGGGTAATTTATTAAATTAATTCAGAGTCCAAATAAGGTGATATTTTGGTAGAATTTTGACCAGTGCCGGCGATCTCTTAATATAAAGATCCATCTTAAATCAGTTTATATGTATAAAATTTTGTTATTGTTACTCCATATTTAGATTAATAGGTCGCGAGTGATACTGAAATTTTTTGAAAAAAGGTACTGGAAATACTGGAAATATACTGGAATTCCAAAATGAGATACCAGTAGACACCCTGCAAGGTCAAATAATTATGGAATTTACCCCACCTGAAAACATGTCTTTTGAAGAGAGGAGGTAAAATGTTTATAACAAAATTTTAGTCAAAACTGAGTGTTAATAACATTGTTGTTAATAACTGTTGTTATCAATATCTGTTACTAACAAAAATGTTGATAACATTTGTTGGTAACTCCGGTATTTTCAGTGGATAACATATTTTTCCAGTTATCTACAGTGGATAACTCAGTTGATAACATTTGTTGGTAACTCCGGTGTAAACGCAGCTTAACAGTCTTTAATTGTAGTTTCCCACATTGACAACTTTTTTAAAAGGTTTGAAAATGTTTGTGCTGGTTATTCTTCTAAAACATTAAGGTATTTCCAGTGTAGTGACGTAAAGAAACTCAATGTTTTGTTCCAGGCAACGTTTCTTTACTATGTTTGGGACCTTTGACCAATGTTGCTCTTGCTATTCGAACATTTCCATCCTTTGAAGAAAACCTTAAGGAAATTCTCATTATGGGTGGAAATTATATGGGTAAGTATTTTGAATGTTGAGGTCAGTCATTTCTACTAAACTATCTTAGACCAATGTTTCTCTATCTTTTTGTGCCCGCGTACCACCTGAAGCTATTTGAAATTTTTGGCGTACCACCCAAATTCATCCCCCCCCCCCCCCTAGAAATACACTACAGCCAGAGCCACCGTACACAAAACTACTCTACACACTATACAAGACAACAGTACTATAAAAATTTACTTGGGTTTCTGCTTCCTACAAAAACACATGAAAAAATAACTGTCACGATGCAATCTATTTTGACAGATCTCGACGAATATATACATAGAATGAAATAAGTAATGATTATGGAAAAATGAAAACTTGGAAATACAAAACAAGGATAGCACCACCAAGATTTGATTTTTATTTTAGGATTAAGCTGATTGGTTGAATGTTTTTAAATGTTGTTGAATATTGAATTTTTTTTTTTATGGTTTAGATTTTTTATTTAAAAATATGCAGATTTTTTTATATTTTAAGAGGCGCTTATCTTGGTTATTTGGAAAAGTTATCTTAGCACCAGCGCCTTAATTTCCTCTGATACAATACTAAAAATGTTTATATGGGATGCCTAAATATTAGTTTTTATACATTGACGAATCCAGTTTCACCATGTGATCAGGGCTGGATTTGGGAATATGCCGCCTGTAGGCTATCCATTTTCTTCCGCCCCCCCGCCTCGACCACTTATAGGGACAGACTCATACATAGGTTTTATTTTTACTTATGCCTATATAGGGGCGTATTAACCTTAAAATATGAACAAGATTAATTTGAAGTCTCAACATCTAAGTATCAAAAGTATTAATTGATTTTATGAACTGGATAGTTGTATATTCTTTAATTGAATACTTTAAGCCAGGAATCACAACACAAAGAATCAAAGTGACGTCACAGGAGAAACTGGAGCAACTACAACAGCGAACAGGCAAGGCAGTAGAGGCAACTGCCTCACAAGCTACAAAACATACTTCAAACTACTTTAAACTAAAAATGAAATTTGAATTGAAGCAAACTGAGTTAAAAAAAATCTACACATATCTACACCTTTACATATAGGGCCTAAGGAAATGTAAAACTTTTGAGAAAATTAAACAATAGGAACATAATCGTAGCAAATACGATTCACCATTTGGCAACATTAGTGCTATAGAAATTCCAAAAGCGCGGCTCCAGCATAACGACTTATATGTCTTAGGATAAAACGTGATTCAAAATAGATTAACACCCCAGACAGTTGCCTACCCAATACTTTTATCCGTCCAAAAAGTAATAAAAAACCTTTGAGCCGCCCTGTCATCACTGATTGGCCATTTTTTCAGGGAAACAAAACAAAAGGATTTTGGAAGGTTTCTTGTGATAGCGTCACAGTCCAACATAATAATAAAGTTGCGACACTCTAACGTGAAAGATCTGGTGTATGATAGATGTTAGTGGTTCCTGGTGTGTAGACTAACAACACAAATACTCTTTTTTACTGGATTACGATGTTGGCGGAAGTTTGGCAGAATAGCTCTGCCTGCCAAGTAGTGCGGTAAATTTTTCACACATATTTCACGTGCGGCCATAAAAATCATATTTTTCATGGAGGAGGTTATTATAAAATCCAAACCATACGTTTGTTGTTATTTTTTGTGGCCAATCAATTTGTAAAATCATTACATGGTTTAATCCTTATTTCCTTGTTTAATAGTTATTTCCTTAAATAACTAGTTGTGAATCTAAACACTAGGAGCGCTAGTGTAGTCTCTCTTTCGGGGCCTTATACAAACTGTGAGCGTCGTTACAATGATATTACCCTAAACAAGAAAAATGTGTTATATGTTTATGTGGAGTAAATTCGTAAGAAAAGAATAAACACATTTCTATTTCCTCAAATTAATATACTTTGAATTAGAAATATAGGTATAAAGAAGTTTCTGTTATTAAAGTAGTGAAATTATTTTCAATTTTTAGTTAATTGACAAAGTGCCGCCCCTAAAATTTTGCCGCTATAGGCTCCAGCCTTTTCATCCTATTTAGAAATACGGCCCTGCATGTGATTAACCTAAACATTCTCTGTGGATAACGACCAAATAAATTTCCCTTAGAGTTTCATTGTTTCTGCGGAGCGTGTCTCATAACTTGAATAGTTCAAGTTAAATCTTGAACTTAAAACAATTCAAGGTTATGGATAACCCAGACGAGTATAGAACACGGGTCATTATTCTTTGATACAAAAATGCTCCATTATTCTTTGATACAAAAATGCTCGGCAAATTTTCTCCTTTGCCCCTTGCATACCACCTGAAATGCTCTCGTGTACCACCAGTGGTACGGGTAGCACAGGTTGAAAAACACTGTCTTAGACTATTTCATATTGAAACTTTTTTTAATACATAATTTTAAATTATACATGTCTAGACACAAGAATGTCTTAAAAAGTATAAATAAACAAAATGCTAAGTTTTTTTTTAATTAATGATGTTATTTTTAGTCATGGTTACCATACTGAGAATTTGAATGCCACTGGCAAATAAAAATTATTTTTATCCAGGCGTCGGAGAGATGTAGATTGTCACATCCCAAAAGTTTTGGAAAGGTCAAATATTTATTTTGTTAACTTAAAACAAAAAAGATTTTCATGTATTTTTAGGCATAAGAAACTATTTTTGTTGGTGAACTTTTTCATTTAACTATTCAAGGGGAAGCTGAAAGGCCTAGGGGGTTGGGGGGCTGAAGAGGTCTAGAAATCTTAAATTAGTCAATATGTACATCAAATTAAAGATTTCTTTTAGCAGAGCACAATGTTGTAAACTTGACCTTGAATGGATGACTAAGTCAAAAATGATAGACGATAATACAACTCAACATTAAAATTATAACTGCCAAAAGTAAAAAATGCAGTAACTTCCAATAGATTCAAACTTTTGAGATGAACTTCATGGCGCTCATAGTTTAAAGCCCTTTAAAATTGTGTATGATAAGACGGAGGCCAATGAAGTTTTCTCTGCGACTTCCTTTACAGACATCCCTTATAGAGTGGCATAATAACTTACAATTAACTGATGATTGTATTAACTTATGACAGCCGTGGGCAATGCAACAAATTGTGCTGAGTTCAACTTCCATGCCGATCCAGAAGCTGCCTGTATTGTGCTAAATTCAGCGATCAAACATAAAGTCTTGGTACCTTGGGAAACCTGTTGCCACATGGCGTTTTCTCTGGTAAGTCGGCTCAAATTTAATTTGCAGCGAGTTTTTAAAATAATTTTATTATTATTTAAAGTCATACATTAAAAAGGTTATGTACCTCCAATATCACCAGTTCATTGGTAATCATAAAAGGTTTTACTTGAGATTTGAGTGGCAGAAGTGCTTTTTGTATTTCCTATAATGGAACTGTACAGAGTTTACAAGGACTGTTTAGAAAGTAAGATCATTTTTTACAGAGAAAAAGGGTAGGGGTAACAGGGTTGATTTTGTAAATGGGCCGAGGGGCGATGAGGTTTTAGGTTTGTTTGGGGCGCAAGCAAAAGAAAAGATTTTAAATTGTGTGCCAATGGAATACTCCCCGCTCAATTCTCGATTCAGTTCTCACTCAATGATTCATCACTGCCACTGCCTGGGTTCTGTGTGTTGCTTATTGTTTATAGGCAAATGTATCTTTCTTTCTCACTCAAACAAGTGAGACACATATCTCACAGCAGTTGGCCCTAGAATAAAAATTTATTCACATGTTTTTGCTAACTATTTTAATATGATTGTGTTTACGTTCGGTTTTATTGGTTATAATAAATTGTACAAATGGTAGAAACACACTTTTTTGTGAACTGAATGAGAAAACAACTTTCCATGGTTTACATATTTACTTTACAATGCGATTACTATACTCTAACTAACAATCGAAAGTGAACACAGGAAAACTAGTTCTGTCATTGTTATGTTGTAAATACGCACATAAACAACCATCAAATGCCTAAGACATTAGAGTATTTTTATTTAAAGATCGATATCAAGGGGGAGGGAGGGGCACAAATATCTCTGGCCCATAGAGCGTTACATACACACCGCGGACGTGAGGGGTAGGAGCATGAGTGTTGGCTTTCATACTTATTTAATACGCTAAGGGGTTTTTTTGTGTTTAGAACTCCTCCTATAATTTTCAACTGATTTTCAAGTTTTTGGTGTCGTTGAATCATTGTTATGACCAATCTCTGTGCTAAGGACAGACAACAATCTCTGTCCATAAGGAGTGACTTTTTACTGCACAAGGTTACACTTTTCATGTGGAGCTTTGTATGGCTGTGAGACAAAAACCATAAATAATCTTGGTCTGTAGTTGTTTCCCCCAAAAACTGATGAGAATCGGACTGAAAATAAAGGGGCTATCCACCATTGAAATCTTCAACATTTCCCATTGACATAACATGGGGATTGAATAAAGCATTTTAAACATCTGTTAATAATCAGCTGTAAATACGTGTAGTTTTGATGATTAAAGATATTCACAATATTGGATTGGTCGGGTGTCACTGATTTAGAGTTAAAAGTAACATTTGTATTGTATTAAAATAAATTGCTCGATTTCGAGCAACACGTATACTAGTATGTTAATAATCAGCTGTAAATACGTGTAGTTTTGATGATTAAAGATATTCACAATATTGGATTGGTCGGGTGTCACTGATTTAGAGTTAAAAGTAACATTTGTATTGTATTAAAATAAATTGCTCGATTTCGAGCAACACGTATACTAGTATGTTAATAATCAGCTGTAAATACGTGTAGTTTTGATGATTAAAGATATTCACAATATTGGATTGGTCGGGTGTCACTGATTTAGAGTTAAAAGTAACATTTGTATTGTATTAAAATAAATTGCTCGATTTCGAGCAACACGTGGACTAGTTGGTTTTTAAGACTCATTAAAATCTACTGGTATGTCACGAAAGTCTGTATGGCTGCGCTATGCACTATTTATTTTGAAAGCAAAATAGCCGCTACTAGTGAAAGTGTCACTGACTCCAATTAGAATAATCTTTTCTTCCCTAATTATTGTTTTTGACGTGCTGGGCAAATGGTTAAAAAAGCTTGCTTCCCATATACAGCAGGCTTTTTTGAAATAGCGTTAACCGGTGTCTTGGATACTGGAAATCCCTACAAAACCGTGTATTATAGCCATGTTCATGTTAGGTATTTTCCAAACTTTAAAATTGATTTCTCAAGAACATTAAACATTTCAAAATATATAGTGAGGGATCAGTTAATAAACCAAAACCATAAAAAAGATTTAAAGATTTACAAGATTTTCTTTTTGTAGAAAAAGTCTTAATTCTAATGATTTTTTCCCATTTTAAATACCTGATTTAAAATAGAAGATGTCCTCCATAATTCAATTCCATAACTTAAACAGGGAAAAAGACCATATTTTTTTGGAAGTATCAGTTACTTCACGCAGAATAATCATTTGAAAACAGATTGTATTTAACCTTTTACTTATTTTACCAACACAGGGTTTCCAACTTAAATTCGAATCAATTTCTAATCCTAAAAAGTACCGCTATTGATGGTCAACATTTAATGTGTTTGGGCAAAAGAAAAACCCTGTGTATATCTATGAGTCACTGTGTGCTCTCTAGTCCATAGAAAGAGAATTTTTTAGAGAGACTTTATTTGAAACACCGACACACTCTGTGGTGCGTATTTTATGTTGAGAGTGACTGAAGGAGTGAGTGTGATGATTGTGATAAGTCAGATGAGGTGTAGCTTTGTTACTGACAAATATCAGCTGTTTCATTTGTCAGGATCAGTAATAGCCCAATGACCAAAGGCAGCTGGGTCGAACCATCAAAAAGCACTAACTTTTCTCGAGATCAAACCGGCAACCTTCAGATTCAAAGGCGAGTTCTTTAACCACTCAGCTATCCAGCCAGAAAACAGATAATGAGTGTTATTGCAACGTGAGACCTAAGCGTCAGAACATTTACCATAACAAAGGACACACTAATATTGGTAATGGAGAGAAACCCCGCCACCAGCCGCAGGCTGTTCATGCTAACTAATCATCTTTTGCCCAAATCGACCATTATTTTTGAGAAAAAAGGAAACTGACAATAAATAATTATCCCCCTTAAATGTTTTACTCAAAATATGAAAAATGAAGGTCATTTTTAATTTTGACTGAAGTCAGCCATTTCCTGAGGAAATCTTAGCACTTAAAACTTGTGGTGACCATTTTTATTTTGAATTAAAGCATACAATGTAGCCTACAAACATCCAAGACTTACGATAAATTCTTAATGAGTTTATTTACCCAATGTTGACACTCGTATGACTATCAACATTTTTATTTTAAATCCTATTTTGTGGCCCCTGGATGATGTTTGAACAATTAATGATCATTTTACCTCACGTCAATCATCCAACGATAAAAGGTTACACTGTCCCATGTAGCTGACTTATGTTTCATTGTTATTACAACATTTTCAAAGCATCCATGGACGGTAAAAGTAAAAATTATACAACACAAAATGAACATTGAGAACTGAAAAGTGAATATTTTTCCCTAAAATGCAAAAATATCACGGATTTTTTGTAAAAAATGAGAAAATAATGTGATTGTGAGCTAAAGTTTTGCGACTTTAGCGATTTCCCCTAAAAATTTCTAAATATACCAAGCAAAAGTCACTGATTTTAAACATTTTTCACCCCCAAAAGTCACTGATTTTTGTACTTATTTGGCAGTAGACCCCTGAGATACGAATGGAACGTACTTTCTGAAGAGTTCCCGTAATTGGGTTGACAATGGCGAAACTCCAAAGGGCCTCTGCCACTCATAAAAAGATGAGTGCCGCCCGACAGACAATTCCTGAAAAAGCTGTATACGAACGAACAGTGTGTATTAAATTCATACTTGATTAGATTCAAAGGAGTAATACCTTGTATTGATACATAAAAAGATATTTATTATAATAATTTCTGTCTGTAATGTTTGCATTTTAAAATCTTCTAAGAATAAATTGGCTTCTGCAGTTCTTAACAACAGTTTTCTGACCAAAATACTGGTTTTGACAAAAAATATAGAGAAAAACATTAAAAATTAGTTATAAAATTTTAAATAACATGACTACTTGAGGTGCACCACCAACTAACATTGTATTCTCTTTTCAACCACCATTTTATTTAAAAGTACCGTGGTAGAATATTTTCCACACATTATTCTGACCTATTGTAAATGTTCCAGGAGTGGCGTGACAACGTGCTCGGCGCGTGTGACAACGGAGGTGTGCAGTTGTTGAACCATGTTGAGAGGCCGCTGAGACAAAAACCAAGTTTTGTTGACTGGGTTTCCTGTGACCAAGTATGTATTCACTGCACATTTTGTTGTGAATGTTCCAGGAGTGGCGTGACAACGTGCTCGGCGCGTGTGACAACGGAGGTGTGCAGCTGTTGAACCATGTTGAGAGGCCGCTGAGACAAAAACCAAGTTTTGTTGACTGGGTTTCCTGTGACCAAGTATGTATTTACTGCACATTTTGTTGTGAATGTTCCAGGAGTGGCGTGACAACGTGCTCGGCGCGTGTGACAACGGAGGTGTGCAGCTGTTGAACCATGTTGAGAGGCCGCTGAGACAAAAACCAAGTTTTGTTGACTGGGTTTCCTGTGACCAAGTATGTATTCACTGCACATTTTGTTGTGAATGTTCCAGGAGTGGCGTGACAACGTGCTCGGCGCGTGTGACAACGGAGGTGTGCAGCTGTTGAACCATGTTGAGAGGCCGCTGAGACAAAAACCAAGTTTTGTTGACTGGGTTTCCTGTGACCAAGTATGTATTTACTGCACATTTTGTTGTGAATGTTCCAGGAGTGGCGTGACAATGTGCTCGGCGCGTGTGACAACGGAGGTGTGCAGCTGTTGAACCATGTTGAGAGGCCTCTAAGACAAAAACCAAGTTTTGTTGACTGGGTTTCCTGTGATCAAGTATGTATTTACTGCACATTTTGTAAAATGTTATCAAGTCTTGAAGTACATCCTCGTATATTACTGGTTATCCCATCTTTTATTTAAGACAGTCTTATATTTTTAAGAACACAAATTTAGCTTTAGTATTAAAAATAAAATCTAAGAAATACTATACTTCTAGGTATATTGTAATCTAGATGTATGCAATATATTTCTTTTCTCATTACCACTTTCTCATTTAAATTCAGAATATTATACAAAATCTGGTAAGCTTTTTCTGAACTCCGGATAAGCCTCCTAAACAATATCCATTATTTAAAACAATTTTCATTAAAAATTATTGCAAAGCGTAACATAGAGCTTTAATTTCTCAAGCCATAAGCTCATGCCACAAGCTCTGGGACCACATTGATAATGCTTAGGCATCAACTCACAGGCCGGCCATCCTGAGTTGAGTTTGAATGGTTATCAGCATCAGCTAATAGTGGCACTATGTTATTAATTTTAAACAAAAGTTTACATTAATGACATGAACTATGTAAACAGTGTAGGTTTAAATATAAATACCTTTCCGCCAGCAGTTACAAATTAATCCATGTTGTTACATGTTTTGGCTTATCGCCATCTTCAGACTAAGTACAGGAGATGCATTCATTCTCTTGTACTTAGTCTAAAAATGGTGATAAGCCGAAACATATAACAACATGGATTAATTTGTAACTGCTGACGGAAAGGTATTTATATTTAAACCTAAACTGCAGTTCCGGGCCTATAAATACGAATAACTTTAATAAACTGTGTAGCCTAACAAATCCTCACTTTCATACATAACATTACAAACACCTCAATAACTCCCAAGTTTAATAAAAATGTTAGGAACCCATTAGTTAGGTGTAACAACCTACTTTTTATCTAGCTTCCTACTGGGTATTTAACCTCCTCTCTTCACTAGCATTTTTTTAGGTCCATAAAGCTAACCTGTGGCCAGAACAAAAATATATTGAAACTCTCCTACAACAGTCTCCACAGTACACAGACCACAAAGTCATCTTCGTTCAATACCGAAACTGCTAAGACAAATTGACATGACGGGTAACTCCTCTTGATAGTCCAATACCACAAGACAGTGCACCAATCCTTGTGTTAAAACTGGTTCGCAGGTTGTAGCCGCTCTGTTTCTAGACCCCGCGGTAGCCACAGAGACAGCTGAAGTCTTTGCTACAGTGGAACTTCAAGGACAACACACCCGAGGCCAGGTTGTCCTGGGTCACAAGTTCAAACGGGAACCCAACCTCTCTCTCGTCAAGGCAGTTGACAAAGAACGGTTTACTCAACTACTTTTGAAAGTACATACACTCAAGTAAAGCTTTTTTCGGGAGGCAGTACTGTGGAACAATTATTTGATGTTTGTTTTGAGGTATTTAATCATAGTAAATTAAGAATACAGTCAAACTTCGATTACCCGTCATTCTTTTATCCATCACTCTGTTAACCGTCACTGCATAAATGCACATTTTGATGTGTCGTAAATGAAACTGTGCCAAAAGTATGTGTGCCATTGTGAATGGCTGAATGATGATGATTCCAATTAAGTATAAATTATTGTTCTTGTATATTTAGAAATAAATTCGTGAATCTCAGGAACAGTACTTGCTAAATTACTTGGACTTACAAACATTATGCAGAATTAATAACACCTCTTTAAACATAACTCAAAAACTTCATTTTATTTTTACATCTTCCATTTTCTAAAAATAAACAAAGCTCAGTTACATCAGCTTATAAGATTAATTTAAATAAGTTCACAGACTTACAAATTATAAAATGAACTAAGAGAAACATATAACCTCAACAGTATAAGGTTAAATTGTATCCAAAACCTTTTAAAGCTGATTAATGAACCAGTTAATAATAACATTTCTGTTATCCATTTATTCAAGCAACTTTCATATTCCCGGAGGTGAATGTTAATAGGAGGTTTCACTGTACAATTTTATCATTTTCCTCTTTTGGTTACCTACAGGTATGATACTAGGCAGCTGTATAAAATATTTGCCGACTTCTTGACTCCTAATAAAATCTGAGCTTAATCAAGTTTTGATGGAATATGCATTATGACCTTATAGTTACTTTTTCAATCAAACGTATGCACTGCCACACACACCTTTATCTATATTTGTATGTACACTTACACTTATTGGCCTTATTGGCCTTTTACTTTACTTCCTTATTCTAACAGCTGATACCTCTATGAAGGAAGATGGACTAATCTAGACTTAACTTAATGGCGTCTTTGGATACATTAAAACACTTAAATACAATTAACAAAACTGAGTTTATTTTAAATTAAACAATAAGTTATCTGGTGTATGAAAAGGGACTAACAATGGATATTACAAATTATGGGGATTTTATTTAATTAATTACTGTCTTCATAAATAAATGTCTCTGTTTAATATTGGCTATTGCTCAAACATGGAACTTTTCTCAGGGTTGGGGTGGTCGTGCGGGGTCGAATAAATTCTTGTTGAATTAATATTATTATATTGAAAAATAAAATCATAAAATTTGAATTCAATATAGAGATAATTTCTGGATGGAATTGGATAAATTCTCTATGACATTAACTATTATTGAATCAGTTGTAGTAGATTCACTCAACAATACTTGCTGTAAGTTCAATCTAGGCTCAAAGTTTCTTCTTGAATGAATATAATTATAATGTTTAAATAAGTTCAAAATACTCTTCAAAAGTTAGTTTAGGTTGATTTCTTTAAGATTCAGTAACTATTAAGAAATTTCTTGGCTATAAAAACTGTTTAGTCCTTTGATTTGTAGTTCAATGTACAGTAGGTGATGAATAAAATGGAGGGATATTACCAATTTTAAATTTCTTCACTACAGGTTTTAATATCTTCTTGGCATTCAAAATGAGTGTCTATTACCTGTAGCTCTTCTTCTATATAAAAAAATTGAACTTTTGGTGTTCAATAACTATTTTATGGGGTTATTATATTAACTTGGGATGAGACCCTTAAAAATGCATCTAATCACTAGGCCATTCAAATTGAGAAGAAGGATTGTTCATTGTTGCTTGATGGTATCACATATGTTAATGCACACTGTATTACTGTTAGTCTTGTTGTCACTTCACTATTATACTATATTAAATTATTGTCATAGAGATTAATTTAGAATGATTAAATAATTATGGGTTTTATTAAATATGAAGCAATTTTATTACATTATGGTATGTATGCTATATTAAGTATTCATTTAGGCTATGTTGATTTATTTAAAATTAAAATGGCATATATTAGGTATATTTATTTTATGATGAATGGTGGGTATAAATTATTTTTGTTCAGGCTATATTTATGGCTAATGTATATTACTTATTGAAAATTAAAAATATAAACAAATGAGTTGTTGCAAAATCCCCGCAGAAATCGAGATCTAATGACATTATGATCGAGATTTCGATATAACAACGAATTTGATTACAATGCTAACTAAATATTATAACATGGTTGTGAGAAAATGACTACATTAAAATCTAACATAAAGAAACACTAGTGTGGCTTAACACTAAATATTTACATTTTAAAGTTCCTTTCCTTTATTGTTGACGTATTATGAATATTTGAATGCTATACACTTTGCTGTGTCCTTGGTGTTATATATTTCTTGAGTGCTGTTACATGGTATGGGCCATATTCATTTTCTTCTTTTAAATCCGTGACATGGTATGTAGAATGTCCTAGTTGCTTGGATATTTTGAATGGTCCTTCGTATAATTCAAAAGTTTCGCAGTTTCTCCAAGTGCGGCATTAGAAAGTCGGTGGTTCTTTATTAAAACTTGGTCTCCTATGTTGAACTTGGTCAGATTGTGTTTTCTGTTTATTTTATCTGCTCTTTTTTGTCTTTTTGATGACAGGGATGATGGGGTTCACAAAAGTGCTATTACATTTTTCGATTATGTTTAGACCTTCCATTCTTTCAATTTCTTGTAAAACTTTATCTTGATGGGCTAACGGGACGGGGTAGGTTTTCTTTTTAAAATTTTGTGGGTTTTCAACCTTTAGGATGTGGTGGTATTTATTACAAACTCCAGGTTCGTCAGAGAAAATATCCCGATAAGTCATTATTAAATTTTTGAGTTGTGAGCGCTGTTGGTCATTAATTAATTGGTTCTCCTTGAGGAAATCTTGTACTAGTTCAGGCGTAATGCTGCATGTTGGTTGGTTGGTATTAAAAGTGGGTTCATACGGGTTTTGTTTCTCTAAATTGTCATATGTTATATAGTCGTCTTCGTCATTATAGATATTGTTGTGTTCGATGTAGCATGAGATTCCCTCTACTGTAATATCTCCGAATTTTAAAATTATTTGGTTGTTATTTAGGTTTAGGTTGATTACATTGTGTTCAAAGTCTATTTTGGCTTCCCATGTATTCAAAATATCTGTGCCGATTATTAAAGGTCTAACTAAGTGGGGTACAAGTAAGGTCTGTATGTATGTAAGTTGGTTGTTCAGTTTAATTGGTATCAATAATATTTTGGATATTCGTTTTGATTTTCCACCGGTTGCTGTTTTGATAAAGGTGTTGTTTACAGGCAGTTCTTCAAATCTTGGAATGTTCTTTTTGTTTTCAAGGAACCAGTTTTCGTTTATACATGTGATGTTAGATCCAGTATAAATTAATGCATTAACAGGAATGTTGGCTATTTTAATGTATATTTCAGGGCAATTATTCTTAAAACTATTTTTGTTGTACAATTCTTGAGGTATATCTTCATTTAATAGAAATTCTGGGTCACAGCAAATAGTATTTGTATGAAATTCTTCTTGGTTTAAGTTGTGATGATCGTATTTATAGTTTTCATAATTATTATTTGGTCTGTTCGTTGATATAATATTTGATTGCGCTGAAGAAGCTATAGTGTTGTGTGATCGGGAAGAAGTGTACAGACCGTGTTTTGCATCCTCAGCGCTTAACCGTTTAAAGGATGCGGTCCGCTGTGCTGGGGTGTATGACTTGTGGTAGATTTAGTTTGTGTAGGCGTTGGTGACGCAATATTCTGTACGGCGGATTCTTGTTCGGGTGTGAGTGGTCTTCGGTCGTATTGACTTTGTTGTCCTTGAAATCTGGTATTATACTCTTGTGGTGACATGTTGGCTGACATATAATTAATATTTCCTTGTGGCTGTTGATGATATTTTTGGTTCCCATTTGAGTTGTGTGATGGTCGATTGTAATAATTTTGTTGTGCTTTGTTGTTTCTGGGGTTGTAGGCATGTGGGTTAGTATTTTGGTAATATGGTTGTTGTTGTTGATAGTTTGTTTTATTATTGTGTTGGTAGTTCTGGTAATAGTTTGGTTGGCGTTCGTTGGTCATTGGTGGGTTTTGTGCTGGTGGGTTTTGTGCTGGTGGGTTTTGTGCTGGTGGGTTTTGTGCTGGTGGGTTTTGCTGCTTAATACGTTTGTGAGCATCATGTAGATCTTGTCGCTGTAGTAGTGCTTCAAACTCATACACACTGTTTGCATTTTGTACTCGTCGTGCATCTTGTACTAGGGTGCAAAAATGTTCAGCCAATATAGATACTATTTCATCTTCAGATAAGGTGGGAGTTAGTGATCGAAGTGTTATGACTCGTTCTACGAAATATTCAGATCTAGTGAGGTTTCCATTTGGGCGGTAGCGTTCTGTCTCTATTTTTTGTCTAACAGCACGTTGCACGTCTCGGCTCCAATATTTATTTAAGAACTGGTTTTCAAAATTTTCCCATGACTTTATGTCAGTCTTGATTAACGAGAACCATTTTGATGCTTGTCCTTCAAAACTCGCTTCGATTGTATCAGTTAATACTTCTATGGGGTCACTGAGTTGTTTTTGTAACAATTTTTTATAGTACCGTTTTAACTTAGTTAAATACTCTGGTGGATTTTGTGTTCTGCCATTAAATTTTGGTAAGGTCATGTCTGTCATTAAATTATTGCCGTTACATGTGACATGTATCTGTGGGTTCAAGGTGATTGGTTTCTGTTCATATTCTTTGAAATAATTTAGTTTAGTTTCATGTTCTAGAATTTTCTCGTTTATCTGATTTAATTGTTCGTTTTGGCTTTTGATTGCCACTTGGTTTTGTGTTATTGCTGGTATTAGTTCGTCTTTGACCTGGGTAATGTGGGTTTTAATCTGGGTCTCTACCTGTAATTTATGTTCATAGTGGGTTTTACGCAAATTTTCAGTATTGTCCCTACAGATTTCCATCATTTGAGTAGTCAACTTAGTCTCAACTTTCTGTGTCTCAGTTACAATTGTTTTGTTGATTTCCTCACGTTGTATACGTAAGTCGTTAGCTAGGTCATTTCTTATTTCATTGTTTTGTTTGTATACCTCTTTAATGATATTATTCTCAATTTGTTGAAGCTCTAAGATATGTGCTTGTTGTATGGCGCGTATCTCATTTATGTCAGATTTTAGTTCATTTTTAATTTCAGTGATTTTGGAATCAATGTTGGAATTAACTTCATTGATTTTTGAATTTATTCCACTGATGTTCGAATTTATGGAATTCAACATCATCATCAGTTGCGAGTTTGGATCGGGCTGTATATTCGGGAACGGTTGTACGGCATTTGAGTTGAAATCAGCTGATAGTAATTGTTTGTTGGGAGAACGTAATGGTTCGGGTGTTGTCGGCCATGTTCGGCTAGCTTCGGCTTTGATTCGTTCGTCTCCGTCGTCAATGGTCGGCGTTGGCAAGATGGCGTCGTGTTTGTTTACATCATTCTCGCTCAGCGTTCTTTGTGTCGCAAACCCGTGAAATAGATCGAGATTACTGTACCCGGATAAATTATTTAATTTATCAATTTCTTCTTTTGTAATGATGTTGTCAATGGACGTAGTACTTTCACGTGTGTTGTGTCGTGGTGAGGTGTGTACTGAGTCTGTGTTGTCGTCTGTAGCATTCATCGCATTGTCAGCAGCTGTGTCTAGATTTTCATCTTGCGATGTTTGATTACTAAGCGGTCTAAGTAGGGATTTATTGGAATCGGACATGATGGTGGAAAATTGGGATAAACTTATAACTAGGTATGATACAATAAAAAAAAATCCTTAATCTGTGATGAGTTAATATTTCCTTAACTTAGCTAGTACAATTGCTTAGGTTATAAGGTTCAAAATTGCTTCATAGGCTAACAAGAATTTATTCGAGCCCCATACGTTGGTCGCCAAATTTGCCACACACACCTTTATCTATATTTGTATGTACACTTACACTTGTGGCCTTTTACTTTACTTCCTTATTCTAACAGCTGATACCTCTATGAAGGAAGATGGACTAATCTAGACTTAACTTAATGGCGTCTTTGGATACATTAAAACACTTAAATACAATTAACAAAACTGAGTTTATTTTAAATTAAACAATAAGTTATCTGGTGTATGAAAAGGGACTAACAATGGATATTACAAATTATGGGGATTTTATTTAATTAATTACTGTCTTCATAAATAAATGTCTCTGTTTAATATTGGCTATTGCTCAAACATGGAACTTTTCTCAGGGTTGGGGTGGTCGTGCGGGGTCGAATAAATTCTTGTTGAATTAATATTATTATATTGAAAAATAAAATCATAAAATTTGAATTCAATATAGAGATAATTTCTGGATGGAATTGGATAAATTCTCTATGACATTAACTATTATTGAATCAGTTGTAGTAGATTCACTCAACAATGCTTGCTGTAAGTTCAATCTAGGCTCAAAGTTTCTTCTTGAATGAATATAATTATAATGTTTAAATAAGTTCAAAATACTCTTCAAAAGTTAGTTTAGGTTGATTTCTTTAAGATTCAGTAACTATTAAGAAATTTCTTGGCTATAAAAACTGTTTAGTCCTTTGATTTGTAGTTCAATGTACAGTAGGTGATGAATAAAATGGAGGGATATTACCAATTTTAAATTTCTTCACTACAGGTTTTAATATCTTCTTGGCATTCAAAATGAGTGTCTATTACCTGTAGCTCTTCTTCTATATAAAAAAATTGAACTTTTGGTGTTCAATAACTATTTTATGGGGTTATTATATTAACTTGGGATGAGACCCTTAAAAATGCATCTAATCACTAGGCCATTCAAATTGAGAAGAAGGATTGTTCATTGTTGCTTGATGGTATCACATATGTTAATGCACACTGTATTACTGTTAGTCTTGTTGTCACTTCACTATTATACTATATTAAATTATTGTCATAGAGATTAATTTAGAATGATTAAATAATTATGGGTTTTATTAAATATGAAGCAATTTTATTACATTATGGTATGTATGCTATATTAAGTATTCATTTAGGCTATGTTGATTTATTTAAAATTAAAATGGCATATATTAGGTATATTTATTTTATGATGAATGGTGGGTATAAATTATTTTTGTTCAGGCTATATTTATGGCTAATGTATATTACTTATTGAAAATTAAAAATATAAACAAATGAGTTGTTGCAAAATCCCCGCAGAAATCGAGATCTAATGACATTATGATCGAGATTTCGATATAACAACGAATTTGATTACAATGCTAACTAAATATTATAACATGGTTGTGAGAAAATGACTACATTAAAATCTAACATAAAGAAACACTAGTGTGGCTTAACACTAAATATTTACATTTTAAAGTTCCTTTCCTTTATTGTTGACGTATTATGAATATTTGAATGCTATACACTTTGCTGTGTCCTTGGTGTTATATATTTCTTGAGTGCTGTTACATGGTATGGGCCATATTCATTTTCTTCTTTTAAATCCGTGACATGGTATGTAGAATGTCCTAGTTGCTTGGATATTTTGAATGGTCCTTCGTATAATTCAAAAGTTTCGCAGTTTCTCCAAGTGCGGCATTAGAAAGTCGGTGGTTCTTTATTAAAACTTGGTCTCCTATGTTGAACTTGGTCAGATTGTGTTTTCTGTTTATTTTATCTGCTCTTTTTTGTCTTTTTGATGACAGGGATGATGGGGTTCACAAAAGTGCTATTACATTTTTTGATTATGTTTAGACCTTCCATTCTTTCAATTTCTTGTAAAACTTTATCTTGATGGGCTAACGGGACGGGGTAGGTTTTCTTTTTAAAATTTTGTGGGTTTTCAACCTTTAGGATGTGGTGGTATTTATTACAAACTCCAGGTTCGTCAGAGAAAATATCCCGATAAGTCATTATTAAATTTTTGAGTTGTGAGCGCTGTTGGTCATTAATTAATTGGTTCTCCTTGAGGAAATCTTGTACTAGTTCAGGCGTAATGCTGCATGTTGGTTGGTTGGTATTAAAAGTGGGTTCATACGGGTTTTGTTTCTCTAAATTGTCATATGTTATATAGTCGTCTTCGTCATTATAGATATTGTTGTGTTCGATGTAGCATGAGATTCCCTCTACTGTAATATCTCCGAATTTTAAAATTATTTGGTTGTTATTTAGGTTTAGGTTGATTACATTGTGTTCAAAGTCTATTTTGGCTTCCCATGTATTCAAAATATCTGTGCCGATTATTAAAGGTCTAACTAAGTGGGGTACAAGTAAGGTCTGTATGTATGTAAGTTGGTTGTTCAGTTTAATTGGTATCAATAATATTTTGGATATTCGTTTTGATTTTCCACCGGTTGCTGTTTTGATAAAGGTGTTGTTTACAGGCAGTTCTTCAAATCTTGGAATGTTTTTTTTGTTTTTAAGGAACCAGTTTTCGTTTATACATGTGATGTTAGATCCAGTATAAATTAATGCATTAACAGGAATGTTGGCTATTTTAATGTATATTTCAGGGCAATTATTCTTAAAACTATTTTTGTTGTACAATTCTTGAGGTATATCTTCATTTAATAGAAATTCTGGGTCACAGCAAATAGTATTTGTATGAAATTCTTCTTGGTTTAAGTTGTGATGATCGTATTTATAGTTTTCATAATTATTATTTGGTCTGTTCGTTGATATAATATTTGATTGCGCTGAAGAAGCTATAGTGTTGTGTGATCGGGAAGAAGTGTACAGACCGTGTTTTGCATCCTCAGCGCTTAACCGTTTAAAGGATGCGGTCCGCTGTGCTGGGGTGTATGACTTGTGGTAGATTTAGTTTGTGTAGGCGTTGGTGACGCAATATTCTGTACGGCGGATTCTTGTTCGGGTGTGAGTGGTCTTCGGTCGTATTGACTTTGTTGTCCTTGAAATCTGGTATTATACTCTTGTGGTGACATGTTGGCTGACATATAATTAATATTTCCTTGTGGCTGTTGATGATATTTTTGGTTCCCATTTGAGTTGTGTGATGGTCGATTGTAATAATTTTGTTGTGCTTTGTTGTTTCTGGGGTTGTAGGCATGTGGGTTAGTATTTTGGTAATATGGTTGTTGTTGTTGATAGTTTGTTTTATTATTGTGTTGGTAGTTCTGGTAATAGTTTGGTTGGCGTTCGTTGGTCATTGGTGGGTTTTGTGCTGGTGGGTTTTGTGCTGGTGGGTTTTGTGCTGGTGGGTTTTGTGCTGGTGGGTTTTGCTGCTTAATACGTTTGTGAGCATCATGTAGATCTTGTCGCTGTAGTAGTGCTTCAAACTCATACACACTGTTTGCATTTTGTACTCGTCGTGCATCTTGTACTAGGGTGCAAAAATGTTCAGCCAATATAGATACTATTTCATCTTCAGATAAGGTGGGAGTTAGTGATCGAAGTGTTATGACTCGTTCTACGAAATATTCAGATCTAGTGAGGTTTCCATTTGGGCGGTAGCGTTCTGTCTCTATTTTTTGTCTAACAGCACGTTGCACGTCTCGGCTCCAATATTTATTTAAGAACTGGTTTTCAAAATTTTCCCATGACTTTATGTCAGTCTTGATTAACGAGAACCATTTTGATGCTTGTCCTTCAAAACTCGCTTCGATTGTATCAGTTAATACTTCTATGGGGTCACTGAGTTGTTTTTGTAACAATTTTTTATAGTACCGTTTTAACTTAGTTAAATACTCTGGTGGATTTTGTGTTCTGCCATTAAATTTTGGTAAGGTCATGTCTGTCATTAAATTATTGCCGTTACATGTGACATGTATCTGTGGGTTCAAGGTGATTGGTTTCTGTTCATATTCTTTGAAATAATTTAGTTTAGTTTCATGTTCTAGAATTTTCTCGTTTATCTGATTTAATTGTTCGTTTTGGCTTTTGATTGCCACTTGGTTTTGTGTTATTGCTGGTATTAGTTCGTCTTTGACCTGGGTAATGTGGGTTTTAATCTGGGTCTCTACCTGTAATTTATGTTCATAGTGGGTTTTACGCAAATTTTCAGTATTGTCCCTACAGATTTCCATCATTTGAGTAGTCAACTTAGTCTCAACTTTCTGTGTCTCAGTTACAATTGTTTTGTTGATTTCCTCACGTTGTATACGTAAGTCGTTAGCTAGGTCATTTCTTATTTCATTGTTTTGTTTGTATACCTCTTTAATGATATTATTCTCAATTTGTTGAAGCTCTAAGATATGTGCTTGTTGTATGGCGCGTATCTCATTTATGTCAGATTTTAGTTCATTTTTAATTTCAGTGATTTTGGAATCAATGTTGGAATTAACTTCATTGATTTTTGAATTTATTCCACTGATGTTCGAATTTATGGAATTCAACATCATCATCAGTTGCGAGTTTGGATCGGGCTGTATATTCGGGAACGGTTGTACGGCATTTGAGTTGAAATCAGCTGATAGTAATTGTTTGTTGGGAGAACGTAATGGTTCGGGTGTTGTCGGCCATGTTCGGCTAGCTTCGGCTTTGATTCGTTCGTCTCCGTCGTCAATGGTCGGCGTTGGCAAGATGGCGTCGTGTTTGTTTACATCATTCTCGCTCAGCGTTCTTTGTGTCGCAAACCCGTGAAATAGATCGAGATTACTGTACCCGGATAAATTATTTAATTTATCAATTTCTTCTTTTGTAATGATGTTGTCAATGGACGTAGTACTTTCACGTGTGTTGTGTCGTGGTGAGGTGTGAAAAAACAAAGCCTGGTAATTGTAGGCCTATACAGATCACCAAACCACAACCCGAATGATTTTTTTGAAATTATCGACAGCTTCTTACAACGCTTTTCAAATAAAAGGAAACAAATAATCATCCTTGGCGATGTCAACTTTAAACTTCAAAACCAAAACGATAGTGAAGTAGTACAACTTGAAAATCTTCTGAAATCACACAAAATAAATATGATTAAAACTGCACACACCAGAATTACCCCAACCTCACAAAACCGCATTGACATTTGTGCAACCAACATAGAATCAACCTCCATAACAGCTAAAACCCATCAAAATAATATATCCGATCATGAAATAATTTCATGCTTAATCACAAACTTTCTGCCCCCTAAAACCGGCGCTCTGAAAAGAATGGCTAGGCCTATAACATCACAAAATCTCGACTTACTCAAACAAAGACTAGGAGAAGAAACCTGGGAAAATGTATTTAACTGCCAATCCGTAGAAAACCAATATAATGCTTTTATTCAGACAATCAGAATGGATGAAATTATGCCCAAAACTCTAAAAACTTTTCGAACAAAATGCACAAGCCGATTCTGGGATGAAAACTTAATAAAAATGAAAGATAGCCTAAACATTGCTCAACATAAATATAATCTAACCGGATTTGACGAAGATAAAACTACATACACAAACCTAAAGAAAATCTATGATGGTGAAATAAAAAAGAAAAAATCCAACCACACCACTAGTCGAATAAGGAACTCTGGCAATCGAACAAAAGAGATATGGAATGTAATCAACAAGGAAATGACAAGTGGACCTGAAAGAAACGACAAAACACTCTCTTTAAAAATAGAAAACACCCTCTCGGATGATCCAGTTTTAATTGGCAACGCTCTCAATACCTACTTTATCTCTCAAGGAACCAATACTCCAGAAAATTATGATAAACCCATTCTCAACCAACCGGCAACAAAAAACAACGTTAGAAATTTTGAACTATCAACCTTCAGACCAATAACAATGGACGAGTTAAATCAAATATTTTCTCAGCTACCACCAAAAACATCTTCTGGATTCGATGAAATCTCAAATAAAGTTATTAAACATTGTCAACAAGAAATTGCCCTACCTTTACTTCACATCATCAACTCTTCAATAGATCAAGCAATAGTACCATACAGAATGAAACTGGCCACAGTCTACCCCAAACACAAGAAAGGCGACAGCACTCAGATGGAAAACTACCGACCCATATCAGTATTACCAACACTCTCCAAGTATCTAGAGAAGATTATCTACAACCAAATCATGGAACACTTAAATAATTTAGAAATTCTCTCACAACAACAACACGGTTTCAGGAAGAACAAATCCATCAATACAGCTTTAAACAAACTTTGCGAAACAATCACATCCTTTTGGGAAAATAAACAACAAGCTTCTGGAATTTTCTTAGATTTACAAAAGGCCTTTGACAGTCTAGACCGAGATATTCTAATAAACAAGCTAGAACAAATAAATATCAAAGGCCAAGCCCTAAACTGGATTAAAAATTATTTTACAGACCGAAACCAACAAGTTGAGGTAACTCATTACAAAAACTACATCGAAACAAAAGTCAAATCAGCAACAAAACTTACTCAACAAGGAATCCCGCAAGGCTCAGTCCTTGGACCTCTGTACTTCATTATTTACATTAATAGCTTTCCAGACTACATGCCGACAGAAAAAACATGTATAATGTTCGCTGATGATACAACCATTCTCTATCCAGTAACTACAACACCCAACATTGAAACAGAAGAAACCCTACAATTGGCTTCAGAAATATGTTCTTCACTAAACCTCAAGATAAACAAAACCAAAACAGTCAATATCAATTTCTCAATAAAAAATCAAGCTAACCTTCAGACTGCAAGCCCAACATCAATTACACTAGTATCAGAAACAAAATTTCTAGGGATCATCTTGGATGAAAATTTGTCATGGCAAAAACACATTAAAGCTCTGGAAAATAAATTATCTTCAGCACTCTTTGCAATAAGAAGAATACGTTCTATAACTGACAAGAAAACTGCAAAAATAGCTTACTTTGCTCTATTCGAAAGCCATTTAAGATTTGGTATCATCTCATGGGGCTCTGCTGCAGACTACCTCATACAGAAACTTCTCATAATCCAGAAGAGGGCCATAAGATCAATAGAACAAATTCAATATACCGAACACTGCAAACCTTTTTTTATATCCAACGAGATCCTCACTCTACCATCCCTCTACATCCTGGAATCAATCAAATTTTTAAAACTCAACCCCCCAAAAATAAGAAACGATTGCCACAAACTTAACCTTAGAAACTCTAAACTTAACTATAATATTCAGCAGCACAGATTAACTAAAACCAGTAAAAATCCTCAAATAATAGGATCCAAACTTTTTAACATGTTGCCTGAGAACTTAAAATTAATTGACAATAACAGAACTTTTTTCAATAAATTAAAACAATACTTACTAAATAAACCATACTACAACTTAAATGAATTTCTTGAAGACCATAGCATCTATAATAGATTAAACTCCTAAACTGCTCACAACCTACACTAACACACACACACATATACACAAACAAAAGAAGAATGACGATTCCCTGGTCTCGACGACTACGGCGAAGAGGACCTAGGTAAAAGGTAAAAAGGTAAAAGGTAAAAGGTGTGTACTGAGTCTGTGTTGTCGTCTGTAGCATTCATCGCATTGTCAGCAGCTGTGTCTAGATTTTCATCTTGCGATGTTTGATTACTAAGCGGTCTAAGTAGGGATTTATTGGAATCGGACATGATGGTGGAAAATTGGGATAAACTTATAACTAGGTATGATACAATAAAAAAAAATCCTTAATCTGTGATGAGTTAATATTTCCTTAACTTAGCTAGTACAATTGCTTAGGTTATAAGGTTCAAAATTGCTTCATAGGCTAACAAGAATTTATTCGAGCCCCATACGTTGGTCGCCAAATTTGCCACACACACCTTTATCTATATTTGTATGTACACTTACACTTGTGGCCTTTTACTTTACTTCCTTATTCTAACAGCTGATACCTCTATGAAGGAAGATGGACTAATCTAGACTTAACTTAATGGCGTCTTTGGATACATTAAAACACTTAAATACAATTAACAAAACTGAGTTTATTTTAAATTAAACAATAAGTTATCTGGTGTATGAAAAGGGACTAACAATGGATATTACAAATTATGGGGATTTTATTTAATTAATTACTGTCTTCATAAATAAATGTCTCTGTTTAATATTGGCTATTGCTCAAACATGGAACTTTTCTCAGGGTTGGGGTGGTCGTGCGGGGTCGAATAAATTCTTGTTGAATTAATATTATTATATTGAAAAATAAAATCATAAAATTTGAATTCAATATAGAGATAATTTCTGGATGGAATTGGATAAATTCTCTATGACATTAACTATTATTGAATCAGTTGTAGTAGATTCTCCAAAGCGTTCGATTCTGTGAATCATGCAATCTTGATTAAGAAGCTTGAACAAATTGGTATTAAAGACAGAGCGTTGGGCTGGCTGACGTCTTATCTAAGCAATAGAAAGCAACAAACTTCAGTTAACTTCACTTTAGATTCTGGTTCAAAAAAAACTTTTCAATCTCAAGTTGCAGATATCGCTTTAGGAGTCCCTCAAGGCTCTATTTTAGGTCCAGTCCTCTTTTTAATATATGTAAATGACATTTCCAGTTCCGTACCTCAGAATTCTTTGACAATTTTCGCAGACGATACTTCCCTATTTATTCGAAATAAAAATCTCTTTGAATTGGAAAGAGAGACGTTTGGCCAGCTCGGCGCTCTTTCCCAGTACTTCTCTGCAATCAATTTGAATATAAATTCCAAGAAAACCAATTACATGTTCATTGCCACTTCTCAGAAAAAAAGAAATCTAGCTAGGGCCGGCTCATTCTCACCTTCTGTGCTTTTGGATGAAGAGGTTCTTGAGGAATCCAACTTTGTCGACTATCTGGGAGTGAGGTTGGACGAAGGTCTCAGATGGGGGGAGCATGTTGATAAGCTAGCTTCAACTTTAACTTCAAATCTCTTTGTTTTAAGAAAAATAGTAGTCTTTAATAATTTACCTCTGTCTAAACTAGTATATTTTAGTCTAATTGAAAGTCATTTAAGATACTCAATAGTGCTTTGGGGCATGTCAAGCAAGGCAAATTTAAACCGCATTTTCATTTTACAAAAAAAAGCAATCAGATGTATCTCTAGACTTAGGCCTAGAGACTCCTGTAGAGACAAGTTTACGGAGCTGCAAATTTTAACTGTTCCTTCTCTTTTTATATTTGAAGCAGTTCTATATGTAAAAGCCAACAATCTGATACAGCCTCATGTTCATCATTATTTCACTAGAAACCACAATGTTAATCATGCAACCCAACATAGTTTAAGACTGTTTGAGACCAAACCTAGTTATACCGGTACCAAGTTTTTTTCGAAGCTTCCAAGACATATTCAAGAAATTGAGGATTTTAATACATTTAAGAGAGAACTGAAGGAACATCTGCTCAACATGTGCTACTATGAGCTACCTGATTTTTCCTAAAAACCTTTTCCGTACCCTACTTAGCACTACCTTAACCCAAACCCAAACACCTGGTTGGACAAGGCCAAATTCGGCTGCCTACATTATGACGGGTCCCATGCCTCATCGGGTCTCTACGGGACAGACTGCGGAGGTAACAGGTAAGGTATTCACTCAACAATGCTTGCTGTAAGTTCAATCTAGGCTCAAAGTTTCTTCTTGAATGAATATAATTATAATGTTTAAATAAGTTCAAAATACTCTTCAAAAGTTAGTTTAGGTTGATTTCTTTAAGATTCAGTAACTATTAAGAAATTTCTTGGCTATAAAAACTGTTTAGTCCTTTGATTTGTAGTTCAATGTACAGTAGGTGATGAATAAAATGGAGGGATATTACCAATTTTAAATTTCTTCACTACAGGTTTTAATATCTTCTTGGCATTCAAAATGAGTGTCTATTACCTGTAGCTCTTCTTCTATATAAAAAAATTGAACTTTTGGTGTTCAATAACTATTTTATGGGGTTATTATATTAACTTGGGATGAGACCCTTAAAAATGCATCTAATCACTAGGCCATTCAAATTGAGAAGAAGGATTGTTCATTGTTGCTTGATGGTATCACATATGTTAATGCACACTGTATTACTGTTAGTCTTGTTGTCACTTCACTATTATACTATATTAAATTATTGTCATAGAGATTAATTTAGAATGATTAAATAATTATGGGTTTTATTAAATATGAAGCAATTTTATTACATTATGGTATGTATCCTATATTAAGTATTCATTTAGGCTATGTTGATTTATTTAAAATTAAAATGGCATATATTAGGTATATTTATTTTATGATGAATGGTGGGTATAAATTATTTTTGTTCAGGCTATATTTATGGCTAATGTATATTACTTATTGAAAATTAAAAATATAAACAAATGAGTTGTTGCAGCACAAAAATTCTATGTGCGGGTATTTCACGATTTTAGTGTCTAGTTATTTTTGGTAGGCCCAACACTTAAAATTGCAATACTGATATTGTTAATATTTATTTCAGTGTTAGTTGTAAATGGTAACATGATAAATATGTTATCTTTCTGTTTTATTTTTCTTCTCTGACACTTTTTCAGAGTCCATGTTCTTTAGGTTACATGAATCTTTTAACAGTCACACTGGCTACTTTGTTATACACTGCACTAGGCTCAAGACATATAAGTTAATCCATGTTTAAGTGTGTTTATGATATATCTGTCACAATATTAGTTTACGATCTTAATCTATTTCTGTGTTGAGATCAAAAATATTTCTTATACTTACTAATCAAGAGTATCTCTAGCTAGACCGTAGAGTGTCAGGGGTGTATTTAACCTTAGCTACCTATTTACAGTAAAAGTTTATGACTTCCTATTTGTAATTAAATAATAATTCTGTGATTATGTGTCTTCCATTTCTAAATTTTCTCTTAGCAGAGTTTATTCTTGTATATTATTATTCTTTCATGCGATTTTATTGTTCGGACAGGTACCGGTATCTTTTGTAGTGATAGTTTTCTTCTTGAAACTTTATAAAATTGTTGTTGAATTTTTTAAAATAGCTAACTATCTACATTACTATACTCATTTACTAATTTTTAATTATAAATTTGAAATGAGATTACCACTAGTTGCTTCATTTTACCCATGTGACATGATATGTTCACAATCTCTTAGTAATAGTAATTTTTAATGTTGCAAACCGGATCAGATTCTTACACAAACTTTATCCCAGCAATTAATGGTAAAAAGTGGTGTTTAACCATAATGTCTTGAAGGCTCAGTCTGTACTTTTGTTGTGGAGAACCACCAGAGCAGACCATAGGGGTGCACGGAGGTGCGCACCCCAGACTTTTTTACAATTTTATTGATCTGTAACACAAAATATTTAAAGTATAGATGAGGAATTTTACATCAAATTTCAACAAAACCGGGCTATTTAAGCCTCTCTAGTTCTGTTAACATCCTTAAAAATATGCTTTCACATACAGACAGACATCACTCTGAAATTATTAGTTTTTGGGTGTTCAGAGGTACCAAAACTATATTTCCAACAAAAACTCAAATTGAAACATCTTGACAAATACAATACTTTCTCCGTTTACATAGAAGAGAGAAAGTAAAAAATACTCATTCATCACAGATTGTAAATTGTTAACTGTTTATTAGGTACCTATCTTTTATGGTTTGCTTTTACTACATTATGAGTAAATTATGAATTGGAAAAAAATGTATTCAATTGACCCTTACTGGAACCACCTTATAAATTTACATGTAACGTGACTCTCTGATCACATTAATAGGTGTTGTTCACAAATTTTGTACATGCACTCAATCTAGCAGTTGCTATATTTGACTACTTTACATTAAATTTGGTATAAAGGCTCCGTTGATAAATATCTCTGATGATTTTTTTTTTATATGAAGATAATTAGTAACCCCAACTCTGATTTTTTACCAAAGGCCGTAAACTGTTCTCTGGGTGTTTTTAACATTTCCGTTAATATCTCAGGATGCAAGGTAGGATAATCTGAAAGAACTCAAAATTGTTGTCACGTCAACTCCAACAATTTAATAAACATTATTACTTACGTGACCTGATTTTTACCCCGTTTGGGCTAAAAAAAAAATAAATAAAAAAAATGTTTGAAAAAGGAATGTGGGCTCCCCTCCTACTAATTACCTGCCTTGCTTTCTTATTAGATAGTAAAATAATATTTTTGTTAACTTTTATATAAATAGTAGTGGAAAGAATATCTGTCTATTCACATTGAGTCATTTCCCTAAAAGTGTATCAAACTTAGTTAATATTTGCTTTTAGATCTTCAAAAATAGTTTAGTAATTTTTTGTAACTCTACCGATACAAATCTAGAATCCGACTTCTCATACTGTCTATTTTTATACCTTTCCCCATTAGTGCACTGTTGTGTCTGTCTGTGACACCTAGTAGATAAAATAAATGTAAAATGCACGCAACAAGAACTCTTTTAATAAAATATAGAATCAAAACATTACAAGTAAACATTAATTATAAAATAACAGAACATAGTAACTACATCAGCTGATTAAACATTTGGTAAATTCATTATATTCTCCCCCACTTTAATTAAAACTCAGGAGAGTGTCGGAGAACCATGCAAGGTAAGTACATAATCTCTGAGGTGGGTAGGCGTTCGACGCTCTCTTGTTGATCGACGTGGAGTCGGTGGAGGAGGTGGCCTGGGTTGGTCTACTGGTGGCTCTGGTTGTCTAGGATTTTGAACTTGATTTTCCGGAGCTGGTACAGGAGGTAGTGGTGGAATTTGCTCGACACGCCTTTTAGCTTGATCTTCTTGGATTGGAATACCACGTCTCTGCATGACTGTTGGTTGTTGCTCAAATGTCACTTGTTTCCTTGGCACTAGTGTAGCAATCAATTGGTTAATGTGCCGCTTTAGGCATCGACCTGAATCCAATTCTACAATGTAGTGATATTGTCCCAGTTTCTTTACTATCGTGCCGAACTGCCAGAGATCTTGGTTTCCAATGTGAACTTTTGACTGAACTCTCTCCCCCACTTGAAGAGAACGGACACGAGAAGCACTTGGAGTTGATGGAGTCCGTGCTTTCTCGTTGGGAAGCAAAGCGTCAAGACGGATTTGAATCTTCCTTCCAAGATACAGTTCAGCCGGAGTTTTTCCCGATGCTAAAGGTGTTGAACGATACCGGAACATGATGTCTTGCAACTTTCTAGGCAGTGGAGCAGGATCGTCTGAAGCAGCCTTAAGTCTTCTTTTTAACGTCTGGATGCTTCGTTCGGCAAGGCCATTCGTTGCCGGATGATTTGGGGCACCGAATTTCTGGAAAATTCCGTGTTCTTTGCAATATTTCTGGAACTCCTCACTTTTAAATATTGCTGCATTGTCCGAGACTAAAACAAAAGGATATCCGTGCACAGAAAATATATTTTCCAACAGGCAAATGGTTGTTGCAGAGGACGGAGCATTTTTAAGCATGCGAACTTCGGCCCACTTGGATTTTCCATCGACACACATGAGAAAAAAGTGGCCATCAAAAGGGCCAGCATAGTCGATATGCACTCTTTCCCAGTTTTCGTCCGGTTGTTACCATGGATGTAACGGCGCTTTTTGTGGAGTGTGACGTACTTTAGCGCAAGGTTCACAACTTTTAACAAGACGTTCGATGTCCTTGTCCAGGCCTTCCCAATAGACATATCTTCTGGCTAACTGTTTCATCTTAGTGATTCCTAAGTGAGATGCATGAAGTTCATTGAGAATTGCTGTCTGAAGGGTTTTTGGAACTACAACTCTATTGGAGCGGAAAAGTGTATTACCCGCAACTGTGTAGGAACTATCTGTGCAGCTGTTCCTGAGTTTGGATATCAGTGCGCTTAAAATAGGGTCTTTGGCTGTCTCTTTCTCGATTGTTTCTGCAGTGATTGCTGAGCTACAAATATGAAGCAGGGTTTCATCATTGAGAGCGTTTACTTCTTCGTCCATTGATAGTGTTGCATTGATGTTTGATGAGGCAATGGGAGAACGAGACAAACAGTCGACGTTTTCATTTTCCTTACCTTTCTTGCAACGAACTGAATAATCGAGTCCACTAAGAAAAGAGGCATAACGCAATAAGCGTGATGAAGTCATCTGTGGCAGAGAACAATCTGGATTAAATATACGTGACAACGGTGCATTATCAGTTACAAGAATGAAACGTCTGCCGAAAATATAATTGAAGAAGTGGGTAACTGCGTAGACGACGGCTAATGCCTCCCTATCAAGCTGGCTGTAATTGGTTTCAGCTTGTGTCAGAGCTCGTGAAGCGTAAGCAATTGGTCTTTCTTCTCCATTGATTTCATGGCTGAGTACAGCGGCAATGCCGACCGGGCTGGCATCTGTTGTAAGGATGACTGGTTTCGATGGATCGAAAGGAATAAGTACTCTGTCACTGCACAATTCTGTTTTGAGTTTCAAGAATGCGGCCTCAGCATCCGCTGACCAGAAAAATTTTACATCCTTTCGAAGCAGCTTTCGTAGTGGATAAGATTTTGAAGAAAAGTCCGGGATGAATTTCGAATAATAAGTGACCAGGCCCAGAAAACGTCTCAATTCCTCAACATTTCGAGGTCGCGGCATCTGAGTAACTGCCTTAACTTTTGTTTGACACTTCTCAATCTTGTTAAATGAAACAACGTGACCAAGGTAGTTAATACTTTCTTTGAAAAAGACACATTTGGCTCTGCTCAAGTGCAAATCATTGTCTTTGAGACGTTGTAAGCATGCAATTAGATTCTTCTTGCACTCTTTCAATGTAGTTCCGTGACAAATTATGTCATCGAAGTATGCGTCAACCTTTGGCAATCCATACAATAATTGAGACAGGATCCGATTGAATTCTGATGATGCTGTTTATTCCAAAACTCAAACGATTCATTCTGAATGTGCCATTATGAGTTGATATAGTTTGAATTTTGCTTCCTTCTTTGTCAATTTTCAGATGCAAGTAAGCTTTATGAAGGTCCAACTTGCAGAAATATTTAGAACCTCTGAGACTATGTAGGGTGAGCCCCAATCACTTGTGGCGACTGGGCTGATAACTTCTTGTGCTTCTAGAGATTTCAGTTCTAGTTCGACTTTTTCCCGCAATGCAAAAGGAACATCCCGCTCACGGATAAACACTGGCTTTGCACCTTCTCTGAGTATATATATCGTATGGCTCATTCAGCCAGCCACCATGGTTTAAGAATAATAAAATAAATTCTGCGGTGCAGAGCACTTGAGTCAGTATAAGTAAAAATCTAAACACTAAAATAAAATAAAAAATTAGATCTCTCTTTATAGAGCTAAATCCAGGGCGCTAAGCCATTGCAGCCCAGCTTCACTTGAGCTATGCAGACCGGCCAATCCTTCGGGGAAGGCACTCAGTGGGCACTCTTCGACTATGTGTTTCATAGTTTGATACTCTGCTCCACAGTCGCATGACTGGTCTTGTGTCATTCCCCATTTGTGCTTCCAATAATTACATCTTCCCACTCCAGTGCGGAAACGATTGAGTATAGTCCACTGCTTCCGAGGAAGATTCATACCACCTACCGCTACTGTCGGGTCATCTATCAAGAAGTGGTTCCGACCTTGAAAAGCGTCCCAGGAGGAAGTCCAGTTTGTATGGATGGTGAAGTTAGAGTCCATCAACTGGGAGGCTGTTCGTAGAGGTGGTTTTCGGGACCTCAATCGGCCCGCATTCTGGGGTAGGTAATCATGGATGGGCAGCTGTGGAGCAGATAAGATCTTTGTGTATTCCCTAATGAGTGCATCCCTTCGTCTTATTTCAGGAGGAGCGATATTACACAGCACCGGAAGCCAGGGTACAGGAGTTGCCATGAGTGTACCACTAATGGCTCTCATGGTCCTGTTTAGCTGGACGTCGATCTCTCTAACGTGCACACTATTTAACCACACGGGAGCACAGTACTCAGCAGTTGAATATACCAATGATAGAGCAGTTGTTCGCAGAACTTGTGCGTTAGCTCCCCATGTGGAGCCAGCAAGGTGATGGACAATGTAAGTCCTGGTTCTCACCTTAGCTGCCGTTTTTTGTAAGTGGCTTTTAAACGTGAGAGACCGATCTAAAGTGACTCCCAGATACTGTGGGTGGTCATTATGTTTCAACTTAACACCGTTGAATACGATTTTAAGCTTTTGGTTGGCCAGTCTATTATTCAAGTGGAAGCAAGCAACCTCAGTTTTTGTTGGGTTTGGATTTAGCTTCCAGGCTTCAAAATATTCACCGAGGGTCGTGAGGTCATTTGTTAGTGTTTCCTCAGCTTGTCGAAAATGCTGGTGTTGATATGCCAATGCAATATCATCTGCATATATAAACTTTAAGGACCGAGTTACAGGAATGTCGGCAGTATAAACATTAAAGAGCAGTGGAGCGAGCACTGACCCTTGTGGCAGGCCATCCTTTAGTTGCCTAAACGTACTTTCTCTGCGTCCCAGATATACTTTTATCATCCTATTGGAGAGCATTGAGTTGAGGAGACGCAACAAGAAAGGGCAAGGAATAAGGTCATAAAATTTAACTAGGAGGCCTTTTCTCCAGACAGTGTCATATGCTGCAGTCAGATCTAAAAAAGCCACAGAGGTTTTCAGTCTTCGCTCAAACCCATCCTCAATGAAAGAAGTCAGAGCTAAAACCTGGTCACAACAGTTGCGACCAGGCCTAAATCCAGCTTGTTCGACAGGGATGCTGGCATTGAGAATAGAGAGGATTCTGTTATAAATCAACCTCTCTAGCAGCTTATAACAAACACTTAAAAGAGCTATAGGCCGATAACTTTCAGGCAGTTTTGGATCCTTTCCGGGCTTCAGGATAGCTATGATCTTGGATTTTCTAAATATCCCAGGCATGTCGCCGGTTTTCAGAGTGGTGTTAAAAACACTCTCTCTGATCTCTGAGTTGAAGTTTGACTTCTACATTAGGAACACAACCGATTCTTTCATCAAAAACCGTTGAGTATTTTCGAAAAATGTCTTCGAGTGACAGGTCAGTATCAACATCAACGGGATTCAGAACTGAGTGATTGCAACCATCTATCTCACTGAGATTTATTTTCAGTCCCCGAATCCACATTCGTCCAAGTAAAGCAGCATGACCAGAGGGCACTATGAAAAGATCTGCCTCCATTGAGTTGTCACCATATGTAACTGAGACAGTAACTTTACCTTTAGGTTTTATAACATGATCTGAGTAGGATCGGAATGAGACACGGGTCGGTTGAAGGGGTATATTAAGACCAAGTCTATTGAAATCTGATTCTGAGAGCAAGGAAAAACGTGCACCTGAATCAACTTCAAATAACTGAGGTTTATTGTTCAAGGTGACAGTAATCATGTACTTATCATTATCTGAACCAACTTCATATAAATCTTCAATTTCATTGACTTCACTGATGCCGTACTCATCTGAATAAACATCCTCTTCATCCTGTGACTGTTGAAACAAGGTATTGGTTCTTGATTTTTGCAGGAGGGTGGTGATGCAGACCTTGGTTACATGTCCAGTTTTCCCACACGATTTACACTTAAGAGAATCTCTATCAGTTTTACACTCACGTGCGCGATGGTTCGACCGTCCACAATTAAAACAAAGACCATCTATACCCAATGATTTGTAATCAATGTGACCCCGTGAAGATCGAGACTGGAATCTGTGACTAGAAGAGCTGGAACTGCAACTATTATCATCTGATTGCGACTTTATATAACTTTTTTGGTTACCTTGAAGGGTTGTAAAACGTTTATCCACACGGTTGGTGTCAGAAAGAACATCTGATGATATATCAGGAGGTTTGCTCAACTGTTTTGCTTCAAATCGGGACGCTTCCAACGCAGTTGCTTTCTTCAGAGTTGCATCAAAACCATCAAGAGATGAATCAAGAGATGAATCAGCATATGATTGTAAACTTAGAAAAATATTGTGACCTTTGGAATCTGAAGGTAAATTTGTCAAAATCTAAAATAATTGTTTTTAAAAAGGGTGGGAGACTAGGGGCAAAAGAAAAATGGTTTTACAAAGGGGAACGAGTAGAAGTTGTTAATAGTTATAAGTATTTAGGGGTCACTTTTACGTCAACGTTGTCGTGGGAAAAACATTTTATAGAAAAGGCCGACTCAGCTAAACTTGCTGTCAATTCAGTGTGGGGTAACTTATTCTGCCGAAAAAATGTTCCTCTCAGTGCTAAATTACAATGTTTTAACGCAGTGGTGAGAGCCGCTCTTTGTTACGGCGCTCAGGTTTGGGGCTTTATTGAAAGTGAAAAATTGGAGTTGGTTCAGAAATTATTTATTAAAAAGCTTCTAAGACTGCCCCACAACACCCCAAATTATGTTGTATATATATAGAAACACATATTGAAAAATTACATTTAGCAACTATGGTGTCAAATATTAATTACCTGCAAAAGGTTTTAAGTATGACGGATGACCGGCTGCCAAAAAAACTCGCTGAAAATATAATAAATAAAAACATCTATTGGTATAAAAATTGGAGAAATCTTGGTGAAAAATATGGATTAAAAATAATTTTTTCTCAGAACTTTGGGGATCAGGCAATAAATTTGCAATTATTGAAAATAGTTGAGGCGGAAAGGGACACGTGGAGAGGCACGTGCCGCGGCCGAGCGATAACGTCGCCGTATCACTCACAATACCTCTCGATCGACCTTGACCTTATCGGTGACAGGAATTTGTTCAACGATAAGATGGACATTAGCGTAATCTCGTGGGCCGTCAAAGCTAGAGCCGAGCTACTAGATCTCAATTACAAACCCTGGATCGAAGGAAAAAACTGGAATTGCTCCTTGTGTAATTTAAATAAAAAAGAAACTGTATTTCATTTTGTTGCGGTTTGCCCCATTCTTGCCAACATAAGAAAAAGTTTCTTTGGAAAAAACTCTTTAGGCAAAATTGAATTTGTGGATTTTTTAAATGGGAGGGACTGGCGGAGATTAGTAAATTATTTAAAAGCTGCATGGTTCTATAGGTGGGAATTAGTAACAGAGTTTAACTTAGTGTAACAGATTAAAACAGAACAAATTAGTTTTAAGGTTATAGTTAAGAATCTAAAAGGCAGTTTGTGTTTAATTGTATTTTTTCTCATTGAAATTAATTTTTTAGAAGACTGGTTTGATATAAGGTAAGAATAATTATGTTGGTATAAAGTTTTTATTGATTATGCTAAGTTGAGTTTTTATTTATTATGTATGGTACATTACTATATTCAGTTCAAAGCCAACCAAACAGGCGGTTGTTGAAACCATTGTTTAGGTGCTAAGAACAGTGTACTATTGTTTTGTAAAATGTTACCAATAAAGCACTTTTCATTTCATTTCATATCAGGAGGTTTGCTCAACTGTTTTGCTTCAAATCGGGACGCTTCCAACGCAGTTGCTTTCTTCAGAGTTGCGTCAAAACCATCAAGAGATGAATCCTGTAGAAGTTGTTCGCGGATCCAATTGTCTTTCAAGCCCCTGATGAATTGTGTACGAAGAAACGAGTCAGCTATAAAGATTTTCTTTTTACATGTTGTGCAAGTCGTATAAAAATCACAATCTTTTAAATTTCCTTTTAATGTCACAACAAAATCTGAGATTGACTGGTGGGACTGTTGAATAACATTGAGGAAATAGTGTTGTGACACCGTGGTAGAGACTGTTGGGGATAACATCTTCGTAAAATTATCCACCAATTCAGAGAAATCAATATCTTTAATGGGCTTGTCAGGACCTGAAAGTGCCGCAAGGTTGTTGTAATGTTCTTTCCCAATTGAGGAGCACAATAGAAGAGCCTTTTTCTTGTCGTTAGTAATATTTTTAAGTTCACAATAATTCCCAAAGCGCTCCATGTATGAAGAAAACTTCTCATTTTTGGCATCATAGTTTTCAAAAGGTATGATCTGAGGTTCAGGAATAGGTTTGTTTCCGAGAGCAGTCGTTAGAACAGAAAGGAACCTTTCAAATTGATCTTCATCCTTGGTAACAACACACTTGGCTGTTTACTTTTGGCAGACTTCAGAATAATTACTATAAGTTTAATAACTTTAGATACTTACTTAGATACTTACTTTAGATACTTTATTTGAAACACCGACGCACTCTGTGGTGCGTATTTTAAGGTGAGTATGACTGAAGGGGGAGTGTGATGATTGTGATGGATCAGATGAGGTAACTTTATTATTAATAACTGTAACTTATTCTCATTTCACTTATTTCATTGTGTTTTTTCATCGTCGCCAACTTGTTGTGTCTGTCTGTGACACCTAGTAGATAAAATAAATGTAAAATGCACGCAACAAGAACTCTTTTAATAAAATATAGAATCAAAACATTACAAGTAAACATTAATTATAAAATAACAGAACATAATAACTACATCAGCTGATTAAACATTTGGTACATTCATTATATGCACTTAAAAAATATATTATAAATTATATAATAATAATGCTTACTTATATAATACTAGTATACGTGTTGCTCGAAATCGAGCAATTTATTTTATTACAGCAAAAAATGTTACTTTGGTTCTAAATCAATGACATCCGACCAATCCAATATTGTGAAGATCTGTAATTACCAAAAACTACACGTATTTACAGCTGATTATTAACAGATGTTTAAAATGCTTTATTCAATTACAATGTTATTTAAATGGGAAATTTTTAGATTTCAATGGTGGATAGCACCTTTATTTTCATTCCGATTTTCATAAGTTTTTGGTGGAAACAACTACAGACCAAGCCCTATCCATCCAACGACACCAAAAACTTGGAAATCGGTTGAAAATTGTAGGAGGAGTTCTCAAGACAAAAAAAAACCCTTAGCATATTAAATAAGTATAGATAAGTAAGTATTACTGTACATTATAAAAAAAGTTTTCTAATTTGGTGTGAATACTTTTTACAGCTTAATAAAAAATATGACTTATAACAAATATAGGTTAAGAACTTGTAAACACATTTTATTTAAGTTTTATTGGGTAAAACTGTTATCAGTCATAAAACCAATAAATATGCCATATGTATCAATGTAAAAAAAGTTCCTCCATTCTAAAAAGTGGTTATAAAACATTATCCAATATTATACCCTGTTCAAAATAAATATGCAGTCGAAAGATGGAATTATATTTCCCACCACAAGGAAAATTCCCTCAATACCTTCCTGATTTCCCCGATTTTCTTCACAATGGTGTTATTTTAATTTCGACCTTAAAATTCAGAGTAGGAAATAGCGCTGATGATCGTGTTACTTCCCGTACTTGCCATTAGAAGCGCTTCTTGTTACAACTCAAACATTGCTCAAACATCAAAATTAGAATATTTGTTAACAAAAAATCCAAACATTAGCATAAAATTGACATCTATATGTATACTTATTTAATACGCTGAGAGAGTTTTTTTTTTTTTTTTTTTTTTTTTTTTTTTTTTTTTTTTTAGGCTAGAGAAATTCTCCGACAATTTTCAACCGATTTTCTAGTTTTTTGTGTCATTTTATAGGGCGTCTGTAGTTGTTTCCGCCAAAAATTTATGAGAATCGGACGTAAATTAAAGGCGCTATCTATAAAAAATATGAAATTTTCCCTTTAGTATAACTTTGAGATTGGTTTGGGCATTTTAAACATCTGTTAACGTTCAGCTGTAGTTTCTGGTGGCCACTGATATTCATAATATTGGATTGGACGGTTATCATTGATTTAGAATTAAATGTAACTTTTGTATTGTATCAAAATAAATTGCTCAATGTCGAGCAACACGTGCACTACAGTAGTGAGATATTAAACAGCTGTAGTAATTCTGAGTGATTATGATTGGTTGGATTCTTAGCCATGAGAGGAACAGGAAAAGGAGGGGAATTAAAATCTGCATTTCGACTGGAAATTTATTTTGAACGGAGTATAACAATAAAAAAATATTGTACCCCTCAAATTTAACCAACAAAACCTCGTGTGATGAAGTTCATCATTTGATTCTCTCTAACTTGTCTTATGTTAATATTCACTGTTGTGGCTAGGTGGTGTTGGTTGTGGCCAAATCTTGTAAAGCACATGCTACGAACACTAGAAAGTTAACAACTCCCTCAGCTGCAAACAGTAAAGTCATTCTAGTCACTGGAAAGCAACCATCAACATCAACTCTTAAATAATTCATGTCTATGTAATAGTCATGCACAAACGAGCACCTTTTGCCCTTTGAATTGCATCATTACTCTACGCAATATCAACATATGATAAAAGGCGTTACTTATGTATGATGCAGCATTCAGCAATGCTAACACTGTGTCTTACGGAGAAGAATCTTAGAGAGACTCTGATGGCTGTTTTATATTTTTAATTTTTTTTAGTATCACTATTTATTTTAGATGTGCTGAGTGTCCAGCTTCAAAGGTAAAAAATCTCTTGGGGTTGGTGCGATCGTCAGCGTAAGACAGCCATAATACAATCCATTATGTATATAGATAGGGGCCTCAATTCATTTTCTGTCTGTCCGCTCGTATATAAATTTTTGCATGGATTAGTATTTTAAAACCATTTGAGCTACTAGACGTTTTACGTTTGCACGTTTTAAGTTTGAAATTTGTGGTTGAATAAAATTTGTTGTGCTAATACACTTAAAAATATATTAAATTATTGTATACATATACATATATATCAATTTGAACGAACAGTGTTTTTGGCTTCTAGGGACCTCAAAACAAAAAAGTATCATGGTCCTGGGCTTAGGTCTTACCGTGACTACTACCGTAATAGCGTGTTCCCTATAGGAAAATTCGCTAATATATTAAAATTTTATAATTTACAAAATTGTTTATAAATTTAACTATCTAAACAATATATAATTATATAATTAAAGTGTGTACTTTAAGTTAAGATCAAATCTCCTTGATACAAAACACAAATCTGCAAAAACTGTGGCTTTCTAAAAAAAATTTCTATCCATGATTTGTTATCTAATACTTGTGGCATTGTTTGCTTCCTAAATAAATGTTCTTTGTTTTTGTACAGTTTAAAGGAATTAATGTGTTGCATAAATTTTTTCCCTATTGATGATTCAATATATCTAGCTTTAACAATTTTTAAATTAGGTACCGCCATTTTAAAATGGGAGGAATTAATATCACGGGCGCATTAGGTCTTATGTTGGCCAATGCACTACCCCAGGTTTTTATGTAAATGTTCAAATTATTTATTTATATCATTAATAACATAATGACGTCATGCAAATAGAGGGGCCGAAATAAAATGAATCTATGATGAATCTGACTATTTTTAAAATTGGTTCATTTAGTTTTACAAATAATGAAATTTTAATAATTAGCTTCGTAGAGTTGAGGACTGAGTCTATATTGCTGCACCACTAGGATGTTTATTTTAGCACAAATTATCACGTCCATTACATTTTTCTGCACTTCAACAATAATAATTGTTTGTTCCGCAAATAATTACAATCATAATTTGTTTAACTTCGTTTAATGGCGTTCGATAGTCAGGGCAGCGATATTGCTGATAATATTTGGAATATTATTCTGAACCCAGTCGTGACAGTGCATATCTTCTGTGTATATACTGCCGCTGCGACGATCTCATCCAAGTTCCGTTTGCATATCGATTTCTATACCGTAGGTCATCGGACGTTCAAAGGCACGTTATTTCAAGGACTTGACTACCTCATCTGGAAGCCTAAAGGCCTAAGGAGATGCAGGTCGTCCATTATTAATTACAAAGAAATCCATAAATGAAGTCTTAGAAGTCGTGGTATTTTGATGTTCGCAAATCCCAAGGTTTTCCTTGTTGGCCGTTGCGGTTTGCGTCATTACCTCTCACAATGAGCACCGAAACATTCTCGATTAGGACCGGTTAGCGCTGTTTTCCTTATAGCGAAATCTGTAGGAGTTGTTCGAGTTTTTTACAATGTTGCTTTATCTATAGTTATATAGGCCTCCAATTATTTTGCTCTTATGTTTGTAAAAAGTGTTAAAAGAAGCTCTTTTTGGAATCGGAAATGTTTTATTTTTGCTGCTTCGAGTTTAAAAGTTTTAAGTAGAAACACATACTGGTAGAAATTACTTCGCTTTTCGATCTGCGTATTGGACTTCAGTTAAGAGGTTATGGTTTCGACTCCCTGTTCCCAGAATGTTATTCTCTACTTGTATGGGTTTGGGCCGCTTTCCCGAAAAACGTTTGATGCGTGGCCTCTCTGGCTACTTAGGGCCTACCTAACTTGTTAGTGAACTGGCTGGCTGTCTATCAACAAGAACGTGATCAAGTTCGTATGAACTATTTTAATGCTCAGTTAAGATATTTTTCTCACAATCATATCAAAATTCTAAGTTTGGTTACGGTCCGAATTGAGGAATCTTGTATTATAGGCCCTACATGCTGTGGTGGAAGAAGCTTTCAACGCCTATCTTTAAAGAAAAGGAATCTTTTTTCGCAAACCAAATCACTATCATAGAACATTCATAAATGTGATATTTTTAATTTATCGAGCAAATATAGAGTGGTATAGCTATACAGTATTTCATAAATGAACACAGTTCAAAATAAAACGGCCATCAGATTGTACACTGTTTGATAGTTAATTACTGTAGCTTTTGCGTCTGCTACGACGAAAATAGGTTATTGAGATACTGATAACCTGAGAGACCGTGAATAAAACTTGTCTCGCACGGACAGGAAACGGGCTCCTTGACCTCTACTGGACAAATTTTGGGCCAAGGCTTTCAACAGACGCTACAAGCAGTTTACAAAATAAAGTAAACTAACAGAAGTGCTAACTTTAGAAAAAGAACTAGTGAAATCTCGATGTTCGTACTTCCCCTGAGCGATAAAATTGTTTTTTTACTTTTGCCAAAAGTAAAGGAATTATAATTTGCTTATCAAAAATATAAGCACAAATTTTTTGTAAACAACTTTGTAACAAAGTACTTGGAAATCTAAGAATAGTTACAGTTTGTTCTATATTCCCTGCACTCTGTATAAAAAATATGCACGTATCCCAAGACGAGAGTAAATTAAGCGATTGTTTTATGTAGCTTTCGCAGTAGGCCTGTTAATGTATTTTAGCTATTTAGTACCAGTAAACTTACAATTTTAAAACTAAACACTTAACTTCAGATTTTTCATTGTGACTCCTGTTTCTCGATACCAGTGGCAAGATGTTCATGCTTCGTAAATTGTATCTGAGCGTGAGCATAAGTTTTCTTTAGGTTGACTAAATCTGAGTTTTAGTATTTAAAACCGCTAAGAGATAAATTGGCTATTAATCATAGACTATTGTTGTGGCACAATAAATTATAACAAAAACTCTTCAGGTTATTGTTCGAATTCTTATCTTAGTAACATGATTTGATTCGAGGGGATTACCTGTGGTCAAAGATTGTCTGTGTCTTTCTTCCAAAGTAATTTCTTCTAAATTTATACATTAGGTTTAAAATATTTTGTCTTAATGGTGACACAAAGGCCAAATTAGTAGTTTACAATAGAGTGGCATAAGTAATAACTCATTAATATGTGCAGTGCTACAGAATTTTATGTTGAATTTTGCAAATATTACGGAAGAAGTTCTTTCTGACGAGAACAATCTAAATTCCCACCCCCGCGCTAATGACCTTTAATTTTGAAAATACTACGTAAGTAAACAACAATCAAGGACTATCTTTCAGTGATAGCGATCTACTAGATAAGCCCACAAGTCATTTAATGTTGAGAGGTTGTGGCATAACTAATACATAATTTGTGATAAAAACAGGATGAAAACTACCACACTGATACAGTATCTATTTGGCAGTTGGGTGCTGATAAGTATGTCTACACGGCTTGGTATTTTAATATCATAGTTGGAAAGGAAATTGAAATGTTGCTACTAGTTGGGGATTCGTACAAAGCTTTTTCGGGGTTTTTGGTCTTGTTCGCTCAAAAAGTTAATATGCATTCAGTATAGGCCTAAAGAGATAACAGATTACAAAATGTGTTAAAATCTGACTCGTACAATTTCAAATGACATATCTTGATCAATTTCCTCCAAATTTCGAACTGGTGGGATAAAATTTTTAGTATTACAATACTTAAAACTTAAATAATCTTGGCAGTGCGTGCGATGCAACCGCACCGGGCCCCGCGCTTACAGATAAAAACAACAAAACTAGATAAGGTTTAAACCTATAGCAGTGGGAGATGGCATTTTGGATCAGAAAAATTTGTACACTAAAGAACCAATGAAAACAACTCGAAAGTGAATATAATCTGCCATTCGAAGGGTAACATTCTGAACTTTCCAATTGTAATACGATATAACCATCAAGTAGTTGGATTACAAAAGTTAAAAATTTTTTAAAATTTTTAAAAGAAAATTCCATTTGTACTTTTTTTATTTATCTCAAGATAACATTTTAAAATATTTTCTCTTAATAAATTATACAGTTCGTTCCGAACAAAATTAGGATGGGGTTGGATAACTTTTCGTAATATTTAGTTTTATACAGTTATTTTTTTACATATGCTACAGGAGATTTAATTTGTAAAATCTCAAAATCGGAAGTATTTTTTATTTAATTGTCACTATCTTTAGTATTCTTAAGCTTTATTTTATTTTAAAATCATGGATTACGTTTGGGGCTTTAGAAAGGAAGAAAAAAGTTGAATAGTGTACATAGTCAATGATATTAGGAAGGGCGTTTTCAGAACCACAGATTTGCTTGCCTAAGCTGTTAGACTAACTTAAGCTATACATATTAGGTCTATTACACTTTGGACAATTTTAGGGGGGTATAGAACACCTAAAAAAATTATGCTTAGTCAGGAAAAGGTCCGGTCCTAATGGATTGGACATTTCATCCTGAATGTATCCATAAAGTCTTTCACAAGGAAATATGTATCAACCTGAGCTAAAGTAATCTCATAAATTCCCACGCAAAAAGACAACGGCACCTGTTGAACGGGTAAAAAGCCTTGAACAACGGGACGGAACAGAACGGCATTGGCATTGAACGGAACACCGCGCCGCGCCGGCCATACCAGTCAGCGTCGCTCGCTGAACACCGTACCGACCGGTTGTGGTTACTGGTTGTACGTTGACCGGTTCCGGAAACTGAGGTGTCATACCAGTGTTACCACTACAATAAACAGGATACAATCACAGAGTAAGGAACCTTTACAGAGTGCTCGCTGCGCTGCGTTTTCGCGTCAGTCATGACGCGCCTCGTAGTGGCGCTACTGACGCGGTGACGCAAAATGGCGCGGACTGACGCGGAGTTGCCAATTCGGACACCGCACCGCACCGCACAACACCGTGCCTCGCGTCACCGCACCGCCGCAACACGAGCACCGGGTCGTCCGACCACCTTAACTTTACTCCGAATTCCCGAGCGCGATTATTTGGCCAAGTTGCAATGGGGGTCATTTGTACAATGTTAGATATTTGACAATAACTAGCAGACTAAAACTGAAATGCCAGCTGCCTCACTTTAATTAATATTTTGAGTTACTTGCAATAGTTGAATGTAATCATATAACGAAAGCTTCATTTAAAAGTTACATATTAACGTAATGGACAGAAGAAATATTTCAGTTTAGGCTTGAGAATATTGCAAAATTTTTAAAATCTTTTATTTCATAATCACAATACGCACCTTCAGTATTGAGAATTCCCTCATATTTATTTGAAAATAAGCTCATATTAACTATAAAGAAATTTGTGCACTAACAATAAAAATCAGCTATCATTTTAACAACATATTTAATCAGTACCGTATTAAATTACACAAGTAAATACAAATAATGTTATATACAATTATACAGGGTGTTTCAGAACTCCCTGACAATATTTTAGGGCATTGTTCCTGTGTTAGAAATATATCTAAATATCATATTTAAATTGCCCGGAAGTCTTTAGTTACTCACACAGCCGCCATTTTTTAACTAAATAATTTAAATTTCCGAATATGAGCAGAATATAACCATCCGTTACGAAAATAAAAATTATACGAGGTAGCCCGTGCGCAAATTGCTCATTTTATGATTCGGTATGAGTGAAATTCACCTACAGTACATGACTGTTGATTGTTAGGTGACATTTTTGTTGGATTTTAAAATTCATATGAAGGTAATCAGCTGTTAAATTACAATTCACATTAAAGAACTTGCAATAAAAGTTGTTCAACATTTTAAAGCGCCCTCTAGAGATAAATCAAAGGCGAGGAGGGCGAAGCCCGAAACAATATGACCTTTTTAATTACGATTCGTCACTGCGGTATATCCTAAGCTTTAAAGTGACACCTCAATCTTAAAAATCGGTTCAGTAGTTGAGAGAAAAAGGGACGTAACAGACGAAACTCTTATAGAAATAAGAAGATGGATTATTTGAAAAAAAAAAAAATGGCGGCTGTGTGAATAAATTAAGACTTCCGGACGATTTGAATATGATATTTAGATATGTTTCTAATCCAGGAACAATGCCCTAAACTATTGTCAGGGAGTTCTGAAACACCCTGTATCAAGATTTCTATCACATATGATTATACTACACAACAAAAAGGCCTACTAAAAAGCGCTACACAATATACGCAACATCTATACTTGGCATCCAGCTTAGTGGGCTACCATTGTTACAGTTTACTAGTACAACAATGGTGGCAGGTACGTTCTTGGGTGGCAATAACAGTGCAACCTAATACTGATTAAATTAATGTATCTCAGTTGTTTATTAACCGCTTTTCATAATTTTTGTGTCATCGGATAAGGAATTAAATTGTCTAAATTGTTTAAAAGTTGAAAAATTTTGTTTTTATTTCAAGTTTTTTTCGAAATTTTAAATTTAAAATCGCCATTTTTAAATTTATAATCGTATCACGTTGATATTTTTTCGTAAATTAAACCTTTACTATTTCAAGTTCCTTGCCAAGTTTCAAAGTTTGGTTGCAAAAACGTCTGAAATATAAAATGTTTTGTAAAAAAATACAAAATGGCGGATATCTAAGTAACTATGCATTTTAGGATACGGTATACCTTCATATGAACCTTTTAGCGAATTTCCCTATAGGGAATACGCTATTACGGTAGTAGCCATGGTAAGACCTAAGACCGGGACCACTGTACGTTTTCATTTTGAGGTCCCCAGAAGCCAAAAACACCAATCGTTCATTTTCATATACAGCGTGTTCGGAAACAACATTTCAGGAATTCAGGAGGTTATTGCCCACATCAAAATAGCAAAAGAGTTCCAGTAAACGTAAGTCCTAAAATGCTTCGTTAACCCGCTAGCCGCCATTTTGTTTTTTTACACTAAATAACTTTTATTTCCGTAACGGATCATTGTATTAAGTTAATACTTGGCAATAACTTTCATCATAGCAATACTCATTTTAAAGAAAAAAAACTATTTTTTCCAATATGTATTTTCAAAATGGCGGCCATTTAAAAATTTTAAACTCAAATATCTCAAAACCGTTAAATTTTAACAAAACTTTACAAGAAACAAAAAAGTTGACAAATAAAATTACCTAACTGATGAAACCAAGATTGTAAGAATCGAAGCACAGACAACGGAGTTATTGCCATTTTTGTGCATAAAATCATTGAGTTTCCATTAAAATGCATGCAAATTTAGGTAATTTTAGAAGAAAAATCTCAATAACTTCATTATTCGTTGTCAGATGATTACAAACTTGGTCTCATTGGTTAAATTATTAAATTTGTCAACTTTTTTATATTAAGTAAATTTTTTGTAAAATTTACCGGTTTTGAGATATTTCAGTTTACAATTTTAAATTGGCCGCCATTTTGAAAATACATATTAGAAAAAAATAATTTTTTTCTTGAATATGAGTATTACTATGATGAAGGTTTTTGCCTACAGTGATCTGTTACGGAAATAAAAATTATTTAGTGTAAAAAACAAAATGGCGGCTAGCGGGTTAACGAAGCATTTTAGGACATATACGTTTACTGGAACTTTTTTGTTTATTTTGATGTGGGCAATAACCTCCTGAATTACTGAAACGTTTGTTTCCGAACACCCTGTATATGTATACAGGGTGTTCATATATCATTATTATTTAAATTTAAACCTTTGTACATTTAATATCTGTGTTCCAAATTTTAGATCTCTATCCTCAAACGCACAATCTTTCTACGTATCTGCCGGACTAAGTTCATATAATCCATATGTTACACATCAATGTATACAGAGGTTCTGGATACTGTTACACATAAAAATGTGTTTTAACAAATACACGAGGGTGCAGCACCCGTAGGCCTACATTGAAATAGACGAGTGAGCGAAGCGAACGAGCTTCAATAACAACAAAATATAAGCCTTTTTGCACTGGGCTTTTTAGCGCACTGTCTGTAAATGATATTATTATAAAAAATATTACTGTTTAAGTTTACCAAGCAAATGCTCGGTCCCCGGGTATTCATAATATTATAAAACTAATATCAAAGTATATCATGGTACGGTAATGTATACCTTTATTCGATGTCAATAAAAATACACACACAACTAAAAGCCTGTAAAGGATTGAGGGAAGATTGGTACTAATATAAAACGTAATCACATTATAGAACCTGACGGCGAGTGAGGGTAGTGAACGAGATCATCTGAAGAGCAAGTGGTATTTATAAAAAATAACATATATCATTATTATGTAATACGAATTGTTCAAATAACAGAACATAAAATACCTGTTGTTAAATAATAAAAATTTTGTACGTGGGGGTACTTTTCCGGGAGTAGAATTCCGGCGGTAGTATTCCGGGGGTAGAAGTCCGGCTGGTGTTTGGTTTGCCATAATGTTAAATTAGAGCAATCAAATTAAATAATAATGTATTTATAAAACTGGGGATACTTTTCCGGCAGCGAGCAAAACTCCATGCGACTTTAAGCTCCGTCCCTCGTGACGTCAAAATGACGTAGCGTTTTTTCATGGGGGTACTTTTCCTGGGGTAGAATTCCACTACCCCCATTTTGCATTATGATTAATGCAAATTTAGGCAAATATAATAGAAAAATCGCGATAACTCCGTTATTTGTAGAAAAATCTTTACAATCTTGGTATCATTGTTTAGATAACTTAATTTGTTAACTTTTTTGTCTCCTATAAAATTTTGATAAAATTTGTCGTTACTGTGAAATTTGAGTTTAATGGTCGCCATATTAAAAATACACATCGGAAAATAATAATTTTTTTCTGAAAACTAACATTTTTGTGGTAAAGTCCCATGCCAAGTCTGAAATAAATCCATCAATCCGTTACGGAAATAAAAATTACTAGTATACGTGTTGATCGAAATCGAGCAATTTATTTTAATACAATACAAAAGTTACTTTTAGCTCTAAATCAATGACATCCGACCAATCCAATATTGTGAATATCTTTACTCACAAAAACTACACGTATTTACAGCTGATTTTAACAGATGTTTAAAATGCTTTATTTAATCCCAATGTTATTTAAATGAGAAATTTTGAGATTTTAATGGTGAATAGCGAATTTATTTTCAGTCCGATTCTCGTCAGTTTTTGGCGGAAACAACTACAGACCAAGCCCTATCCAACGACACCAAAAACTTGAAAATCGGTTGAAAATTGTAGGAGGAGTTCTCAAGACAAAAAAAACCTTTTAGCGTATTAAATAAGTACTAGGGATCGCCCACTGGTCGAAATTCGACCAAAAACACAAAATCTTTTATAGGTAACTGAAACATCCGTTATTCCTGATTTTCTAGTATTTGGTATTACAACAGCTTTCTCATGATTAACTCAATTATCCTTCTGCCATAAGATTAACATTGAAACTTCAAGAGCCTCTGGGGCGTAGCCCTGGGGTCCGATGTGAATTAGAATGCGATTCTGCTCATCTACAGGACTTACCTTTCTAACGGTATGTGCGGATTTCTCCTACGATGCACACAAGCTGAGAAAAAAGGAGGAAATGAAACATGCTTGCCTATTATAGATAGATTACACATAAAAAAAAATGGTGCTCAACGAAGGATTTTAGGACATTATGTTTACATGACCTTTTTTGTTTATTTTCATGTGTTGAATCAGCTCCCAAAATTTCTGCACTTCGTCGTGAATCGCCCTGTATGAATGTATGTATGTATATTTTCTTTTTCAGCACAAACTGTAGATGATGTAAAAACATGGTTTTTTACCAAAGCATTTGGGTATAGTAGCAAAAAGTTTGTTATAGGCAAATAAAAATTTTTGAAAGCAAGCCACAATAAAGCTAAAAAAATCCTACAAATTTTATTTAAATGTGAAAATGGAGACAATTAATTTCCCTACATGAAAATGTCAACCCATTTGAATTACTTTTAAAAAAATGTAAAGGTTATACCTTTTTTGTTAAAACCTTAAACTTTCCCTGAAAAATGCAGTTTTTTATTCGACATATCAAAAAATATAAACATGTCCCAGATTAAACAAACATAATACTTTCGAAACGTAAATTACATTTTCTTTCATACAATATATATGTTTTTATTGTTTTCTTCTAAATTCACTGAGCTATAAACGTCAGAAAATGAAACTTAAAGGTTTTGCTAATGAGAACATAATCTTTTGACCATTTTAAAAAACGCATGAAATTTGGATTAGGTATCTTATAAAATTTCCAAGGTATACAAATTGTTGGAATTTTATTGTAGTTTTAAAAAATATAACATTATATAGCAGAAAATATACACCAAAAAATTTTACAAGTGAACATTTGATAAAGCGTACTGATTGCACGGACCCCACGACAAGGGTATCATAGGTCTAGGCACTTTTTCACAGTAAAATATTTACTATTTTGGTGTCTTGGACCAATACAGTACGTAAATAGTACCAATATTTATAACAGAAACCCCCAAACATTTGCTTTACAATAAAATAAAACTTTCAGAATAACCTAAATTATAACTCACAACAGTAACAAAGTGAAAAGGCAGATGGGATGGGCTTTAATTTTCCAGATAGAGAGTTAAAAAGGTTGGTATAAAGTCTATTTATTTTATTAAATTGTTGCAAAATATTTAATTTTGTGTTTATTTTATATTTTGAGATAGAATGTGTTAAGAAGTACAAAAAAATTAATGTTTTTATTGATTACAGCTGTAATACTGTGCACTAAGTAAGGAAATTTACAGATTGAAAGAGTTTGTAAAAAATAATGCACGAGAACCAGTGCAACCGCTACAACGGTCGTACGACGGCGCAGCGGAGCCAGCGAGCTAGCATGATGTCGCCCGTGCGCGTGCGTGGCGGGCGATGCAGAGTGGCAACACTGGATCGTGGCCGGGACGGGAAATGCCGAATCCAGCCCGTTCGAGACCGCCGCGCCAGCTAGCGGCATTCTCGTGGAACTAAGGGCGAGCACTCTGTAAAGCTTTGTACTCTGTGATACAATACAATACAATACTGGATGTGCTCGTCAGTTTTAATGTTTTGTTTTATTTTGTTTTCTCGCGTGTTTCGCAAGGTCCTTCGAATAATGTTTTATTTCTGTACTGCAGTATATGAGTTTTCTTAGAAATTGAATTACTACTTTGTAGTTTATCCTTTCGTAATTTTAAAGGAAGCAGGTGTGTTACATGCTTCATGCTTGGTAACAAACTAAAATATTTTTGTGAAAATATATCAAAACTAGTAAAAATGAAATTTCTTTAAGGATAAACAAACTAATTGCAACCAAATTTTCTTTAAGGATAAATAAACTATTCTACAACTTGAACATTTAAAAACCAACAAAGGTCAAACATTTTTAGTGTCAATCGTTCTTGAGTTTTGACTTATGTGTAAGTCACAGCAAAAAAATCCATATTTTTAAGCAGTTTTGATGCTCTCTATCAAGGTTTAGTTGATAATGTATCTTATGAATATTATTATTATTGGTATAATTTCATAAATTTTTTCAGTTACTCTAGAGTACGGTATAAGTTCTCCGAGAACTTTTTTACCACTTCAGAAAGTATCTAACACATCGCACCTCTGCAAGAATAACGACATAATGAAAAAACACTAAAATTAAAACACTTTTCTGTCTTTAGAAACTTCTTACTGTTAGTGTAATCAAACAGATCATATTTCAGAAACTAAATAGGTTTGTTAAATAATTTCCTTTCCTAATGCTAAATTTAATTGTAGACTAATACTTTTACAGATTTTCATGTATGTTATCTTTCTATGCACAATACATAAGCTTTGAGTTGTGCACAATTCAGGAGAAATATAAAAGTACTAGCTGTTGCTCGTCATGGCTTCGCCCGTGTTAAATTTGTTTTTTAATCTCTTTTAAGACCTACGAAATCTTCTTCTTTAAATTATAAATTAAGATTAATATATTGAAATAGCATAACCGGGGCGCCTATGAGCAAAGAGGAACGATCGTGTCAAATATTAACCCCGTAGGCCATAGAGTAATTTTTAAGTCCAGTGGGGCGGAGCCCTAAAGGGTTTCAAAAACTATAATTCCAAAACCGTTTCTTGGGGACTTCCTATGAGCAAAAGAGGAACATCCATTTCAAATATTAACCCCATAGGTCATAGAATAATTATAAGTCCAGTGGATTGGGGCCCTAAAGGACTTTTTTTCACGTCAAATTTTTACCCCGTAGAATCTATGGTGACTTAAAGGTTCTGTGGTGTGGAGCCCTAAAGGAAATTTGCAAAATCGTTTCCTAGTAAATGCCCATGAGTAGGCCTAAAGAGTAACGTCCATGTCAAATTTCAACCCCGTAGGCTCTCTTGTAGTTTCTAAGTCCTGAGGGGCGGAGCCCTTAAGGACATAAAAAACTATATTAAAATCCATTTCTTTGTACATTTGAGTGAAGAGAAATCTCCACGTCAAATTTTAACCCGTAGGATCTATGGTAACCTAAAGGTTCTGTGGGGCGGAGCCCAAAAAAATTCGCAAAATCGTTTCTTAGTGAATGCCCATGACCAAAGAGGAACATCAATGGCAAATTTAACCCAGTAGGCCATAGAGTAATTTTAAGACCAGTGGGGTAGAGCACAAAAGACTTCAAAAACTATATTTCCAAAACCGTATTGGTTCAATTTATATACAGTAATACATGAAGCAAATCACACCACATTACTGTATTTTAAAAATTTACTTTCATTATCATATCTTTACAATATTTGTATTTTAACTCACATGTCATTGTTTATAACATTCTTTATTATTGTTTTGAATATACCTCCATCACATCTCTCTTTTCAAGGTCTTAGTTTATTATTAATAGTTTACCTCAGGTCCTTCGAGGATTTTTATTAGTTCCACTCCAGTATCTAGTATTTTAGTGAATACTTATGTCTATGCAAAAAAATAACCCTGTAGGCTCTATAGTAGTTTTGAGGTTATTTTGGGCAGAGCCCTGAAGGAAATGTGTAAACAACTTTTTATTGAGCACCTATGACCAAAGATATTCCAAATTTCAACCCCGTAGGCGATAGTTTATAGATTTATAAACTATATAACTAGATTTATAAACTCTATATAGTTTATAGATTCGCTGTTTATTTTAATTCGTATTGTAATTGGCCCTAATTGTAACATTATATTGAAATTTCGAAGACTTGTGGGGTGGAGCCCTGAAGGGATTTTTGTGAAAGCGTTTCTTAGTGAGCACCTATGAGCAAAGAGGAACGTCCATGCCAAAATTCAACCCTGTAGGCCCCAAAAGTAATTTTTTGTCCCGTGGGGCGAAGCCCTAAAGATGCTTTACAAAAGCGATTCTTAGTGAGCACCTATGTGCAAAGTGTATCTTCCATTTCAAATTTCAACCCCTTACATCATCTGGCTTTTCATACTCGTTGTTCCCTAGATTCATATTGGCCAGCATAAGATTAGCATTAGACCAAAATTGAAATCGTGTGTGGCAGAGCCCTGATAAATTTGGCAAAACACTTTCGTAGTGAGCACGTACTTATGAGCAGAGAGGAACGTCCACGTCAAATTTTATCATCATAGATCCTATAGTTTTTCAGATTTGTTGTTTACTAGATTCGAACTAACAATTAGCTATGAATAACATTAGATAGAAATTTTGAAGTCGTATGTGGCGGAGCCCTGATGGAATTTTGCAAAACTGTTTCATAGTGAGCATCTATGATCAAAGAAGAACGCCCATGCCAAATTTTAACATCGTAGGTCCTATAGTTTTCAGATTCGTTGTGGCCTTGATTTGTATAAAATATTGGCCAAAAGAATAATATTAAATGTAAATTTTGAAGTCCTGTGGGGTAGAGACCTGAAAGAATTTTGTAAAACCGTTTCTTAGTGAGCATTTTTTAACACAGAGGAACGTCCATGGCTAATTTCAACCCGCTATACCCTATGGTTATAAAGATTCGATGATACTGAGTGAGTGGTATTTGACAAAGTAGATTAAACCGAACCTAACCTAAACTCTAACTCTAACTCTAAACACTTTTACACCACTTAAATTGTTTACAAAGATAAAAATATTGTCATATGGTTATGTCATCCTATATATCATTTCGCTAACAGCTGATAGCTTTGAATCTTCAACAGATAATTACATCAAAATATTTGAAGTCATGTGGGGCGGAGCCCCGAAGGAATTTCGCAAAACCATTTCTTAGTGAGCACCTATAGGCAAAGAGGAACATCCATTCCAAATTTCAACCCTGTAGGTCCTATAGTTTTGGAGATTCGTTGTTTCCTATATTCGTATTTTAAGTGCTCCATAAGAATAACATTGTAACGAAATTTTGAAGTCGTGTGGGTCGGAGCCCTACAGGAATTTCGTAAAACCGTTTCTTAGTGAGCATCAATGGGTAGAAAGGCACGTCTATACCAAATTTCAACCCTTCAGGTTGGCTAGTTTTGGAGATTCGTCGTTGCTTTGATTTGTAGTAAAAATCCCCCATAAGAATAACATTGTAACGAAATTTTCAAGTCGTGTGGGGCGGAGCCCTGACGGAATTTTGCAAAACCGTTTCTTAATGAGCGTTTTTGAGCAAAGATGATTCAATGATTCAATGATCTTTATTGGTCTTTAAGCAACAGTTACATTGCATTGCATGAACATACATGCCAAGTATTAACCCTTTATAGGCATTATAGTTTTGGAGATACTCTGATACGTGAGTGAGTGGTATTTGACAAATATATAGTAGATTTTTAGAAGTTGGTTGATTAAAATAGTTTAAATACTAATAAAAATTGGTTAAAGGTTGATAAATTTAAGTATTTACAAATTGACTAACGTAAACCGTAAACTATACCATACCATCAACCATACAAGAGGAGCTTTCATAACAAAATATTTCGGATGGTTATGGATATAAATTGAATAATTGAATGAAACAATTTAATATGTTTCATTAAAATGTTAACAATTTATATGTGCTAAGCTTTGCCGATGTTACCGTACTCATAAGTAAAAGTAAAGAAGCGGTTTTAGCTTTGTGTGACCTAACAATTAATCTATATCAAAACATTGGATGATCATTAAATATTAACAAGACAAATGTAATAAACATTATTGAAAAAGGCTGTATAGTAACAGAAAACTTAATGCTTAGTTAGTGATAGTTTAATTAAATCCATTGATAATAGAGATCAAATCAGATATTACATTAGGTGTACATTTTAATAACGAAGTTGTGTTTGAAAAGGAAAAATTAATCAAAAGTCTGGAAGAAAAAATTTAAATGGTAGATGTATTATACCATATTTGAAATCAGTACAAAAACTGTATGTATATACTAAAACCTATTTAGCCAACGCTCGTCATTCCAGTGTGCTCCCTTGAACAAATTGAACCAAACGTTATTAAATGACAAAGACTTAATTGTAAAATTAGCAGTAAAAGAAATTATGCAATTACCAACTGATATGCCAAACAGGATGTTATGGTTATACTCTCCAAAAAGTTATAAAGGTTTAAGTTTAACTAAAGCATCCTGGGAATCATGCATCCAACAAATTAACATTTCATTAGTTTTGTAAAAGGAAGCTGACCCCTATATTTTTAACAGAAAATTCAATATTGATATTAATGATTGTATTAAAAAACTATTGTTAGAGGATCTAGATCTAAATTCTTATCCTAAACCTATAAAATGATTCAGCAAAAACTTCAAAATTTATAATTAAAAAAATTGTGCTCCTTAAACAAAAAAAGGGAAACGTGCGTTATTTTGTTTAATAAATGTACCTCAATCGACAAAAACATGAATGAGCTGAAAGGCCTTTTGGATTCCGAATACAAAGAATATGTAAAGATGGTTGGAAATGTAGCTCCATTACGAGGCCTCCAAGGACGGTCTAAGGACGGCAACCGGTGTAGACATTGTCCCATTTTATGTCTTCTATTTCTTCATAGTTCATCTTCTGTACCTACTCCCTTTTATATATCAGTGAGAACAGTACACACTGAACTTCGCACATCTTCGTGACTGCCTCCAAAACACCCCCCCCCCCTCGATCACCGCCGCGCCGCCGCCGCCGCCGAGCGACTCCAGTCCGTGCCGACCCCCGATGCGCGCGTGTCCGTGTCTACCTTCCTCGCCTCCCTGTAGGTCGTCCACCGGCCGGCCATGAGTCCCTGCCTGGAGGTCGCGCGGCCCATGGTGAGTACACTGCTACGCCGCCTTACGACCTACTGGTCCATAGAAAGCGCCGGAGAAAGTTCAGGTAATCAGGCGATAGGTCACTCACCTCCGGGTGTGATTAGCTTCGAATTCTGTGCGTGTGTTTTTATCGCCCGTTTTATTGTTACAACTATTTTTTAGAGAATTTCCAAAGGCACATAGTGCTCCCGACGCGTGGTTTTCAGGCTATGAAAAGCTACACAATGCGTGCTGATTTTGTGGAAGTGTTAAGTGAGTGTGTAAAGTGTGACAGTATGAGTATGTTTAGCGTTTCCGCTAGTAAACTTAGTAGGTAAGGCCGGGACGGTACGTTTTCGTTTTCAGGCTTCTACAAGCAAAACAACAGCTAGCACATAAAATTCTAATTTTGCTCTATTAAACTCTATTAAATGTGCTCTTTAAACAATCAGTTGCATCAAATACATTTGGGTGTTCGCAGGTGTTTTGCTGACGGTTATGTCTGTTATTTTCATAAAAATTTACAGTTACAATTCATCTCAAATGCCTAAACCAAGTTTAAATTCTATTAATTTTAGCATTTTGTTGTTTATGTTGTAGGATTTATTATTTTCAGAAATTGTGTCATGAGTACGGTAAAAAGTAGGCCCCTACGTTTTCAATTTGCTTTATTGGAATGAATGAGTATTAATTTTACCTAAACCACAGAAAAATGAAACGATCGTTTCCTTTTTCTGTGCCTAAACCAAACCTGTTATATTAATGGTAAATCACGATAGTGTAAAATTCAGTAAAAGAAGCTGAAAGCGTGTAGGCGTACTATATAAAAGTTAAAAATGTTTGAATAAACAAAAGTGCAGTAGGGGCATTTTCATATAAACAAATTTATAGAGATAAAGTTTATGCAAGCTTTGATACAGCACTCTTATTATTCGCACACATATTAACAGAACGCTCATCGTAATTAACGTTACAATTTTTTCAACTACAAAATAAGTTTACCTAAACAAATTGTTAAATTTAAGTTTCGTAAAATGTGTAATGGATCAACCAGAATATAATTTCCATAGATTTAGTTTCTGTAAATAATTAACAAATAAATCCGGGGTACGAGCGGTAGGGTTGAGTAATGGATTTTATGTATACTGACTACAGAGTAGACAGGTCATTAAATATACATCAATCGAAAGGGTGAATGGTCTTGTTTATGTGATACGTCAACCTCAAGGGACAAGGGTTTAAGGAATTAAGGAAGGGTTCCTAAGGATTTAATGGGAACAACACAATGATACCGTACTTCAAGACTTTGGGTAAATTTTTACATAAAACTACGTTACAAAAAGCCATTCACAATGCAAATTTATAAAAAGTTATAAAAAACACGGATATTATAGGATGTACCAAAACCGGTATTATTCGACAAACCTTGATTAGAAAGTTGTTCCATTTCGACTTGCCTCGCCGTCGAGTTTTTGTCGTAAAAAACTCGTTCTACTCGATGGCTAGAAAACACTTTGAGAACTACTGGACAGTACGGAAAAAATGGGATTGGTATTCCTTTTTCAGGTATTCATGTTATACTGTGTCCGAAATGAATAATAGCGAATATCGTCAGATTTTTATTTTTAAGCGTTTTGGTATAAGGATTTTTTATCAAGAGTCCCTGTAATCTGTACATTATACTTAAATTACAGCCTTATTAGGCCCTACCTAATTAGTTTTCAAACTATTTTTAGTACCGTTATAACAAATCAGTGAAGAAATCAGGATTAATGTGCATTTCCTTTACTTAAATTGACACTGAAATAATGCAGATTGTTGATCTTGGCTATAGAATTTTCTCCACTATATTAATGTCCTATATTTCATAAAAGATGTTAAATACAAATATTTTATTATGTATATTTTAAGATTTCTTTAAAATTCTTATGTTGACATTACCTATTGTCTGTTGTAAGTACAATACAATATTTACAAAACCATTTATAATTAAATATTACTGTTTATGCTAATATTTACAAGTAACAAGAAATAATTATCACTGCACTTTCAACTAATAAGATGTTAGTATCTCAGAAATCCAATCTAGGCTATCTACAACGCTTGACCAAATTGGCTATTCTAGGCCTACTTTTAATGCTACATTATTTGGTAATTATTTTCAATTATGGAAAACAAATAATGTTACTTAGGCTCGGCCCATTTTAATATTAAATTCTATAAACTAAAAATATTATCAAATTAAACTATAGGCTAGGTAAACAACCAATAGACTATATAGGCTAGGCTTTGTTACACTACATAGGATTTATTTATATATTTTTATAGTGATATCACGATTATACATATTTATCATGTTATATAAAAAATTTATTAAATGCAAATTTTCCTTTGAATTCAACTTTAATTTAAATTTAATCCTAGTTTAAAAAAAGTTATGAATGTATTAACAAAACTATTTCTGCTAGGTGGTGAACTTTACTTTTAGCCCAAGTGGTTTACATTTTTGAAATAAGATTGGAAGAATAAATCAACTAAAACATAGTTCTTTTACAATTTTAGTAGAAAATTACAGAACAACTCACAGTGTGCGAAAGATGATCAGACAGAAAAAGTTAGGTAAAGTTAAATATTGATTTCAGTGGCCTATGTTGCAGTAGTATCGTTTTAGATTAGTCAAGCTTAAAAACGGGTTGCAATACATTATTATTAAACAATATCAGTCTTAGAGTATAATGATTACTTTCAATGTATGTTGATCAATTAACTGTCCGATTAAACCTATACACCTTTTACTCCTTCAGTTTATTTTTCACGTTAAGTTTGGTATCAGATTATATAAAACCGCTTTAAACTTAAAAATATCTGATAAAAATGAAATCTTACTGCGAGACTTCGAGTAGATTTCAGGAATATTTGTTATCATACCATAAAAATTTAACGGGCGTAGGAAATTTACTAAGTTTATATGGTAAACAAGCCTGTGATTATCTTATAATTTGATTATGCAAACAAAATTATCTTGTTCCCCGCTTCCCTCTGGAGCAAGGTAGATAAAAATATCGCAGTTCCTTATACTAATATTTCATTTGCTGACAAAAATTCCGCTATAACATCGATTCCTGTTTTTCCTCAGACTAGACGAAAGTGTCGTGATAGTTTTGTAAATTAGGCCGAGAGCGAGAGCATCTATGAATCACAATCCACCGTTACCGAGTGTATTTTGCACGACCGGCGTGTCTACCGCGGCGTTGACCTGGTTCATCCCCCCCCCCCCCCCGCAACCAGATGGTTCTGCGGTTTCCCACTAAACGCTTCCTCTGTAATTTCATGATTTGTTAATTATTCCATCTAGAGTCAAGCAGGTGTCTGTGGCTTTTCTTCTGCGAAATGGCAACCTGTTGGTTGTTTCGATATCCAATAGACGTCGTTTTCCTGAGGATTTTCCGGGTTCGAAGTTGGTGCGCTCCCGTCTTAAGTGCAGCTCCAGGGTATTCCAGAAAGGTTATTAAGGTCCCATGATACACAACGATCATATTTATCATCAAGAAGTTAATAAAGTAATTTACTCTATTTCTATGTCAATTATTGTGGTATGATTAGGTTAATTTAATACATAATAACATATTTTTAAAAGTGAATTTTAATGTATTTAGCCTATAATTCTATAATTGTGTACTAGACACCATCGATAAAAAATAAAAATATGCTACAACCCATTTTGTAGACGACATGACTGTTCCCTACCACAGCGTTCAAAAATAGACCTACCACTGATAGCTGGACACAAAAAGAAACAAATAGTTCTGTTTCTTTTCAAATACATTAATAAATTACCCCATAATAACAACTTAAGCTTGCATGTATGAGAATGCATTTTTTGTAGTTTTCCTATCAACGGCAACAAAAGAGAAAAGACATAGCAGAGACCTTGCGATGAAGACTATGGTCACATGACCTTGAAACTCGCGAATCTGCCGAGTAACCTAATGATAATGATACCCACATCATTAGTCTTCCTCGACATCTACGACATCAGGCCAAAGTTCCTCTGAACACGCCAGGTTATCGCATATCCTCATCTGTTCAGATTAATGAAGACGGAATTGTTGTTTAATTGAAAATGCATCCTTACCTGTAAAGGAAGAAAATTGCTAATAAGGGAGAAAATTGCAAAACATGTCGTGGACATCATGGCTAACGAGCTGGCTTTCTTTCGGTTCATTTTATGGGCAAAATATGGCGAGCGAATACCTTATACCTCTATAAAAGGGAGAATTGGATTTTTCAAACAGTTTCCAAACATTTTTTGGTCATCTCGTTGTGTGCTGCCCTAGTTGGTATACAAAATTGTGTGATTTCTGTGATCTCCTTCATTTATAAGCAACATTAAATACTTTTTATGATGTTAATGTAAGTTACTCAATTTTAAATGTACATCAAATCTGGTTTTTGACCTGCCAAGGTAATTCATTGGGTTATATAAACGTTTTTTCATCACACTACATCAATACCACCTGTTTTCTAACCTCACTTCTTACAACGAAAATCATGCTTGAGGTCTATATAGAACCGAAAATTTGCAACCCCCCACTAAAAAGCTAATGGAAAGCGGTAGCCAAAGAATCTAGAATATAACAAGGTAGGTAACAACAACAACAACAAATAACAAATCAGTGACGTAGTTGATGGTTCAGCTGATAGCAACTGCCAAATAGATGTGACGTATTTGGTGCTTTTCCCATGGCATCAGCTGTATTCACCTACCGATGGATAGAGTATTCTTGTTTCGGTGGCGGTAAAAATGCTATAATAGGCTATTCGTTTGTTTAGAATAGTGTAGTGTGATGAAAAATATCGTTCTTAACTCTGCCAAAAACGTTTTGGTCTCCACTTCGTCTCGAACTTGAAACACGGCCACTTATCACTAAACACTGACCACGAAGAGGTGGTGTTGGATTTTTTCAGACTGCCCGATAGGGTCAGGGCAATTGAGGAGAGTCTAGGTCTCGGCTAAACTTATGGTAGGTGGGTCATGAGATTTTTTAAATTATTATTGGGTTTTACATGTTAGTGTTAATCACAGCAGGCATTAACCATGCTAATATGGATCCTCCACCATTTGCGTCTCGAGGCCGGCCAAACTCCATTGTTGGCCCTTGTAACGAAATATAGGCCCCTATTAGATTGTAAAGGTGTAAAATTGGCTAATGCGTGTGGTAAATTGGATGTGATTGTTTAGCCGAAATAAACCGATTAAGTTAGACTATAAACATTTCCAACCTTTTATTTGGGACCTTTAAAATGCCTGAAACCCGAGGTGATTCATTTCACTTCGACAGCAAACAAACTCTTTAGAAACATTAATTATAGTAGTTTTTGTTGTCTCCGATTGCCATGTTTTCTCCGCAATTATAAAAACTTCCAGCGCTGTAGCAGTCATTGAATTGTTGAATACCTCTTGCCAATTGCTCCAATAACTCTTCTATTATCTCATTTTCTGTCCCAGATGAAAGGTCAACAAACAAACAGTTACGGTATTGCAGTCGGCTCCAGTTTAGATTCTGCGTGCATTTGTTGAAGATTAAGTCTAGTATAAAAAGAAAATATTGATGTAATTATTTACAAAACAATTTTTAAAGGGACATTTAAATTTGAATTTTTATTTTTGGAAATATATAAATAATTTCTCTTGGTAAACATTTGACTAGAGGTTTATTAGATGGAGATAATGAGATGCTGATTTCCTTTAAAACTACTTTTAAGACTCCTTCCCTTTTACTCTTCTCTAAGACAAAATTGACATTACGGTATTTACAATGTGTTTCATATTAAAATTAATGTATCAAAATAAAGTTTCGAATTGAAAATGTATCGAATTAGAGGAGTTCAAATTATCTAGGTTATTTATTCTGTGTTATGCTGATATACCGTGACTAAAATAAAGGTTATCTGTATATACTATACAGTAATTATATTTTCCATAAGGAATAAAAACCCTCTATTAAGGTATTGAATGTTGCTATGAACAAGTTGTAACTGGTATGCATTGTAACATCGTTGTTAGCAAAGTTTTCACAAGCATAATTTTTTTTATTACAGCTCAATCACTCACCCACCCACAGACCCTATTAACAAGAATTTCTCGCTCGCATTTAAAGTCAATTTCTGCACCACTTACTCATTCAATCTTTCAATTGTCAAATTACTTTTTACAATTGCTTCAATTAATTGTCTCCCTCCTGTTAAAAATATAACTTCCTATTCAGAAATTGGACTCGACTTCACTCTCAATAAGTTTTATAGATATAAAATAATAATATTTATTATTATAGCAAACCTTATTTACATGGATTCGTATGAAATTTAGCTAGATATAAATAAACCATAGATTTCGTAAATTTTCAGTGGAAACGTCACATTCCTTGGTTTTCCTTGATGGTCACGATTCCCGCTGTTTCCTTATTGGTAACCACACACACTTTATCCTCTTTTCCTTGGTTACCAGTTTCAGCAATTCTGATTGGTCATAACAAGGTCAAAAATTAATAGAGATTATACTTTTAATCTGTAATTTATTTTAATTATCATAAATCTGTAATATTATCTATATATATAATACGTGATGCCCTTTTTTTGTTAACACTACTCCTCCCTTATTTATGGACCAATTTTAAAGTTTAATGTGTCAAAAGAATGGTCTCAGTTTGTAGTTTTGCAATAAGGTTTTAGGTTTTTGATATTTTTATTCTGAAGCTCACGGGAAGCCCTCAAAGTTCATTTTTTGTCCATAAGATTAACATGGGGAACAATTTGTATTAAATTACAAAATAAAACAGCTGTTGATAATAAACCAAACACATGTTAAAAATTAACTGAATAGAAGCAGTTGAACTACTGGAACTGAAATATCAACTCAATTCCATACTTTAATACAAGGAGTGTCTATTGTGTGGAACAAAATGTGTGTTTTACCTTTTCCCTTAAAATTTAGCATGTAGATTTTGCTTGAACTTTGTAATTATGTATATTTAAACACAAAAAAATACATTAGTAACTTAACCCCAGAAAATTTGATTTTCCTGTACATAAAGAAGTTTGGAAATTGAAATTTTTGACGTGGTTCTTATGGGTTAACAGCTTGGTATTGAAACAACAACGAAAGTTAACAAAAATTAAAACACTAAATATATTCACATTGGTTTTCAAAATGATGTGTGCTAGGAAAAGGAATAGTTAGTTTTTGGTCTAAATTTAACAATAACCTGTTTACTGTGATACTATTTAATGTAGAATGTATGAAGAACATATTAAAACACTTGAGACAACATTTAAAAGTTTTTCCCCTCAAGTAGGCCTATATATAATAAGCTTATTGCAAAAACTGTTTGTATAAAGAGAAATGTTAACAAAAATATAATGCCACATCATACCAAAATGGCCCACACCAACAAAGATGTAGATTTTCTTAATTTTTGTGATTTCTTCATTTAAATCCTATAACGCCATGGAAAGTTAAGTTAAAGAGATTTTAGTTCGTTGTAAATTGTAATAGTGTGGCCTTATTCACTATGTCGACTACTACTCATACAGTACTAAACTACAAAAACAGTCTCAATGAGTGCTGCATAACTCATACAGGACCGGGGAGTTGTAATTAAATATTGCTTTTCCTTTTGTTGTCAATTACGTTTTTGTGTGATGAATATCTAGATCCAACATCTGTAATTTTTTTCAAAATTTCATAGGAGTTTTTATGCAGAGGCTCTAGGTCAAATCGGTATAAGAACCATCATGTAATCCTAGCTAATTTAGATCTGAAAGAGCAAATACCAAATCTCAACATTATCACATTGGGAAGTTGGGGAATGAGTGATGAAGATCGATTGATGAAATAATGTAGTGTAATCTGATTTACACTGTATTTTAATTTTTATTCAAAGCAACTTGGTAAATTACCTTGGAGAAAGGTTAACACAAATCCTCCCTGACTTCTGGGCCAAATTTAACGTTTAAGTATCAATAAATTCTCCCCAGTTCGTAGTTTTGCAAAAAGGTTTTAGATTTGTAATAATTTATTCTGAAGGGTATGGGAAGCACTTAAAGTTGGTTCTTTGTCCATAAGATGAAAATGGGGAATAATTTTCATTGCATTTCTAAATAAAACCGCTGCTGATAGTAAAGCAGACAACATATATTAAGAGATGAATAAAAGAAATTATCTGAATTGTCAACACAACTCCATAATATTATATGAGAAGTGTCTACTGTAATATTTCACATTCCCTCTCATGTCTATAAAAAACACTTTGAAAATTGAAATTATATTTACATAGGTTATTGGTTGACATATTGGTATTAAAACAACAACAAAAAATATAGCCTACAAAAAATAAAGCAAGACTTTAAATTTGGGCATGAAGTTTTAAACAGCTGGTGAACTAGGAAAAGTTATGGTTGTTGATGTAAATTAAAAAATTGGCTCACTGTTATACTATAACAATTTTGAACAGAAATTTAAATTTGTTGCACATTTTTGCACGTATTAAAACACCTATGGAAACCACAAAATTTCAACACTAAATCACAGTAAAAATTTGGAAAATAAGCGAAGAACATTGATTAATCAAACGCTGACAAGATGGATATTAATTTGCAGTATGATTAATTTTTTATTTATTATTATTTTTTTAAATAAGTAAATTACCATGGAACATGGTTTGATCACCAAGCAGTCTGAAACATGCAGCGCATCGCGCTGCACAGGTACCCCTAGTTTAATATATAATACGTGATGCCCTTTTTTTGTTAACACTACTCCTCCCTTATTTCTGGACCAATTTTAAAGTTTGAGGTGTCAAAAGAATGGTCTCAGTTTGTAGTTTTGCAATAAGGTCTTAGATTTTTGATATTTTAATTCTGAAGCTCACGGGAAGCCCTCAAAGTTCATTTTTTGTCCATAAGATTAACATGGGGAACAATTTGTATTGAATTGCAATATAAAACAGCTGTTGATTGTAAAACAGACAAACACATGTTAAAAGCTGAATACAAGCAATTGAACTACTGGTACTGAAATATCAACACAATTTCATACTTTAAACAAGAAGTGTCTTTTGTCGTATTTGAACCTTTACGCAGAATTATGCGGGAACATTTTCTTGAACATTTTATTTACGTGTATTTGGGCACAAAATAAGTTTATAGTAGGATTCACGAAAATAGTCCGATGAGAGTCAATGCATTGTTGCCAGATTTATTCTAAAACAAATTTTTATACTGTATTACACATGGTAAACATAACAAAAAATGACAACATTGCAGAGCGAGAGGGGGTGAGGGGGACACAGCTGTTTAAATTTCCATCGGACTATTTTCGTGCATCTTACTATAGTAACGTAACCCTAGAAAAATTCATGCAGGGCCTACAAAACAAGTTTGGAAATTGAAATTTTTGACGTGGGTCAAATGGGTTGTCTGATTGATATTTAAACAATAACGAAAATTTACAAATATTAAAATATAACACTAAATTTGTGTGCATGGGTTTTCAAACTCTGTAAATTATAAGGAAAAGGATAGTTGGTTGTAGGTGTTAGTAACCTGTTTGTTTAATATTATATTATACAAAAATTTATTGCAGAATGATACACATATTAAAACTCATGTTTAAAAGAATTGAAATTTAAATGTTTCTTACTTCCAGTGTAAAAAAAAGCTTATTTTAAATGTGGTTTGTACAAAGAGGAAAGAGAAATTAAATTTCAATAAAAAAACAAATACCACATCAAACCAAAATGGACCACACTAACAAATATGTAGATTCTCCTTATTTTAGTGATTTCTTTATTTACATTTTGTAATGCCATGGAAAAATCGGCAAAAGAAAAACTACGTAATCTTAGCTAATTTCGAACTAAAATAACAACCACCAAATCTCAACAGTGTCACATTGGCAAGTTGCAGAATTAGTAATGAAGATCGATTGATGAAACACCATTGTATTTTATCTGATTTTCACTATAGTTTAATTTTTATTCAAAGTATCTCTGTCCATTACCATGGAGCAAGATTTAATACTCTATAATAAATGCAGCGCATTGCGCTGCACGGGCCCCCTAGTTATTTAATAATATATGATTACTTGTATTTTTTAAAATCACATTAAAACTGTACCGTGTAGGCTACATCTGCAGACGACTCAACGATAGTGTTGCCCTTGACGTCACTAGGGTTTGTTGATGTCCGGTACCTGGTAGAGTATTCTAAATACCTTGGATTTGATGATCTTTGAAGAGGCAATAATTACAGTTGGTTACCATAGAAACGCCGGGGAAATGTGCGTAAAATATGAACGGGAAAGTATAAACAAAGTAATGATTACCATTATCAAGAAAACATCGGGAGTCGTGGGTAAAATGGTGCTGATCAACAGGGCGAAATTTCCCTGTCTTTGTATACCTCTATATTTTTAACCAAAGTTTAACCTCGTTGGTGCAAACCAACGATGTCAAACTACATATATAGAGTCCTACGAAGATAGATGAAAAAGCTCCTTGTTGATTGGCGCCATTTTACCCATGATCCCCGTTGATTTCACGGTAACCAGATCATTGTTGACAGTTTCCCAAGTGGTATCTGCTATTTTACCGATACCTATCCGACGTTTCTGGTAACCAAACTTAATAGCCTGTTCACAAACCATCAAATCTAAGTGTTTTTAAAAACAAACAACAAAACAACAAATGTTAGATATTTTAAAAGTATAATCTGTAGATTTTTTAAGCTTGTTGCGCCATTTTACCCATAATTCCACCAGTTTCCGTGGCAACCATCCCACACTTTACATGCGTTTCCTTGGTTACCAGTTTTAGCTATTATGATTGGTCGCAACCAGCTTCACAAATCACAGTTTATACTTTTAAAACATCTAATTATTTGTTGTTTGTTTTTAAAACCACTTTTATTTGATGGTCTGTGAACAAGCTATATTGAGTTTGGTTGCCATAGAAACGTTGGATAGGTGTGGGTAATAGGGCAAATAACAGATGGGGAAGTGTAAACAAAGGATTGGGTACCAAGGAAACGGCGGGAATCGTGGGTAAAATGGAACCAATCAACAGAGGGTACTTTTCTGTTGAGCACTCTATATAATATAGTTAACCTCGTTGATCAGAATAGCTAAAACTAGTAACCAAGGAAACGGAGGCTATAAAGTGTGGGATGGTTACCAATGAAACAGTGGAAATCGTGGGTAAAATGGAACAAATCAACAGGTAGCAAAAATACTTTAAACCTTGTTGGTAAAAAAACGATTAATTCCCATATTCAGAGCGAGGTCTGAATAACTGTTAGGACCTGTTTTGTTAACATCACACGAACTAGGCTACGATGGATTTTAGTCCCCGTGTAGACGTCCTAGGCATTGGATAGCTCTAGCTCCTTACAATTGCGTAATCCCCTTCCCGTAACAACCGCCTCTCAGCCACCAGCCACCGGCCACCGGCGGGTTCAACAACCAAGTCCCGTGTTTCTTCATCGTTATGCCATCGCGTTATCATGGTTTGATTCGCTCGCGTGGCATTGCTTGTGTGCTCCAGTGACGTCACGCTATTCGAAATTGGAAATCCGGTGAGTCTAGAATGGAAACAACTTGTTTCTGGATTTTAATACATGTTTGTGCGTAATTATGATATCTACTCTAACTTCTAGATCTTCAAAATAGATGGATAAGTCTATAGTTATTTCATACCAGTAGGTGTATCTATGATTAATCTTACCTCAGGTAGGATCCTATTTCTAATACAGTAGTTTTTATTAAAATTTTATTAACAGTCTAACAGGTATTTCTAACTATGCTCCGACATTGTTAGAAATACCTTGTTTGCTCTCCGACCTCTCAGCTATTTTCCCCACGTAGCTACTAGTACTGCACTTCTTCACACAATGTTTCACCATCTAGCTTATGATTTATTACGTCTCCTGCCTTTGTTCGTTGGGAAATTAATTAATGATCCTGACAAATGAATCTGAACATTTGAATTCAACAGTCTCATCAAGCTCACTCGTTAGACATATTCACCTCACAATACGCACAGTATGGTGCGTTGGTGCCTACACGGTGAGGCAGTGAAACGGCCCGATTTTGATCACTCGGGAAATATGTCACTTTTCATGGCAAAACCATTATTTCATTCAATTACTTAAAATTAATATCGTTTTGTTAATCCATTATAGATTAGTGATTTTCAAATCGTGACAATTTATTGGCCTATCCTGCAGGCTTTCTACAATGTTTTTCATAACATATTCCTCAAAGATTCTCTTCAAGCCTTTTTTTAAAATATTACGTGATCTGATCAAGGTTTACACCACCTTTAGCGGACAGTCCCGTATGTGCGAGGCAACATTAAATTTCAAATTGTGCGCGACTGCCCTCAGTCACGTAATTGAGTGTTGTCCTCGGTGTTGACCGCGTGTGTGCCTGCACGTGTGCGTGTGTGCGTCTCTCCAGTCTGTCGAGTCAGGGTCAAGGTTGCAGTCGGTAGTCATAGACTTGTCCATGCCCATCAGTATGCATGTTGCGTTGTCACTGACGGTTCCTGATAAATAACCCAGTGCACTTTCCTCCTTCGCGTATACAAAAGGCTTACCTCGAGAAACTGGATTAAAAAAATAAACCTTTGTTTTTTTCTAGTTGAACTACTTTGTTTACACCTTTGTCCATTCTTCTAACGTAAAATAATGCCATTATAAGCTATGCGCATTTGCCATCCACGACATGCGCATTTTGTAATATATTTTTTTGTGTGTGTGAAACTCGCCTACAATTTTAGGGAATTGTATGACTATAAACTCAGTTACTATAGTTAACTTTTCATAAAATCATCTGAATGTAATCAGCTATTAAGTTACAATTCACATTTCAAAATCTTATAATGAAATTTAGTCAAAATTTTAAAGCGCCCTCTAGAAATAAATCAAAGGCAATGAAGGCGAAGCCCGAAACGAAATTACCTCAATCACCATTCGCACACGCGCTCGCGCTAGATCATAAGCTTTAAAATGACACCTCAGTCTTAAAAATTGGTTAGGTTGGTCGAGTGGAAAAGGAATGAAACATACGAAACCCTTATTGAATTAAGAATAGAAGATTAATATATTAGAATCGAAAAATATTAAATATTAATACCAAAATACCCCATCTCCACAAAGGGTTTGTCAATTGTCACAAAACAGAAAACCTGTCATTTAAAGACCACCAAATCACAAAACCGCCGGAACGGAACATTCTTGAATATATGTTACAAATACAAATAATCGATAGTAATTATGAGTGCCGTCGGATATAACGTCAAAACAATATCGATGTGCATGAGGTCATTAATTTTCCTGAACTATCGTGTTCAACTTGGTGTCACTCGTGGTGCTATCATGTCAGGATGTCACAGATTAATTTCCTGTTGGCTTTTAACTCCCGCCTTACACAACAGAGGGTGGCGCTAAACTGCCAATTGCTCTTCGCAGGGCCGCCTCTTGCTTGCCTTTGCCAGATGTTCAATTTCACAGTTTTACCTGGGATTGGGAACTTCGTAATGTGGCTGTAACTGATCATTTCAGCGGTTTCGTTCTGAGCTTTCCCAACCTTGACGGAACCGTGTAATAGTAGGAATTCAATAACCTTTGACGAAGAACCTTGAGGGTCGTTGGTACGCCATGGGTTAATAATGCAATCCTACCACTAAAATACCTTCTAAATTTATTAATAAATCATGATCATCATACGATGATTTAGAAAAATACCCAAACATATATTCTTTAGTAGGATAGACTATTATAGGCCTACTTCGTCAGCATAAATTATTATTAGCCTACGTGCAGGCGGTTTATTATATGACTTAACTGATTGTGAGTGCCAACTCGAGAAAAAATCTAATAGAGAAACGTTAATTAGAGCATTTTACCATTGCTATAACGAAATACATTGTTTGTTCGAGTCAAATCAAATCACTGAATTTCAGTTCTCAAATAGGATATTGATAATAATGGGTTACATTTTTGGGAACAAAATCAAAACAAATGGTTTTCCACAAATAGAAAAGGATTTAACGATTCTGAATTATATATGAAGTAGGCCTATTGCCTTTAGGGGAATGCTCTGGCCAAATTTATGCTTAAGTTATTCATTTTTGCCTCCATGATTGATCAAAGACTGATGATTAGGTTACGTGCCGTCCTATACGGATTGACGACGGCACAAGGTATGTATAACCTATTCATCAGTAATGCTTAAGTTTTAATCCTACAATTTGTTGTTTAAGAAATTTATTTTACGAAATTTAGAAATTGCTCAAAGTGAGAACGCAAATCAGGCCTGTAAATTGTCTGTAATTTCAATATTATTTTAATATCAATCACTAGTTAAGAAACATATTCATCTTAAAAGTAACAGTTTCTTATCACGATGCGGCTCGATTGGTAGCCTAATAAAGTTCCACTGGCCATCGCCTTGTCGCACAGCCTTGGCTGCTGGAATTAAAATTCTAGAGGCACGAATTAGCACCTGAGATCCCTCAGCACATCCTCTTAACCTTGGCTCCCTGCTAGGCGATCACTCTAAAATTAACGCTGACAAAGCAAAACTCCAAAAATGCTCTTAAGCCGCAATCAACTGGACCCCGCTCGAAAATAATTTGGTGTTGAAAATAATCAAACAATATATTTCAATGTTTTGTTTTATATCCCAATGAGTTTTGTTTTACTAAATAGCTTCACACTCCCTCACAAACTTTTAGATTTTTTAATTAGTTCAGTTTTTATTTTATTTACTTTTTTGATCGCCGTCTCTTACAGAGTATTGGCCGTTGTAGCAAATAAACTTAATTAGAGCTATAGATTATATTTTTTTCCCAACCAAATCCTAAACTTTGTAACGCTGTATATGGTTATTTTCCATCTCAAAGGATTGTTTAACCAATTCTCTGATTTTTAAAATACCTCTTTAAATAGTGTCATGTTTGTGCGAAACATTTTGCCTTACTCATGCATTCCATGTGTGACCAATTTAAGACACTGAGATTTCAAAAGAGAAAGTATCTTACGTGATGTTATCATGCTGATTGTTCTTCCGATAATGCACATTATGCTTCCTCTGGCGCACTTGGGGAAAGTGACCATCAGCGTAGCGTAGACTGTGCATGTGCATAGGAAGTGCAGATAAAGCCAACATGGCTTCCACTTTTCTCTGATGGGATGTCTTCGACTTCTTCAATTCCCGTGTTATCCAATGCCTGCAGAGCTTCAACGAATGTTTATATATGTACCTATATTATGTACAAGACTTTTGAATAAGCTAAGTTATACTGATGACATATTGGGACTTTTTTGTTTTTTGTTGTTTATATAATTCCCACTAGTAAAAATTCCAACTTACCTACTCCTTACTGGTAGTTTTCCATGATTTTTATGGGTATGCATCCTGACATACTTTTTGATATATGACTCTGCTCATGTTGGAAATCAGAAATTTCTTTACAAATGTAAAAATTTAATAGTGATGTACTGTAACACGTTATTGCATAGCGAGTTTTCTCATTTTCTGTGAATACTTCTTCGCAGATCTCCCGACGATGGACGACATAAATATCTTTCCAGTGTTGACTTAAATAGCACTGATATCTCTGGCCATTAGATAGTTCAAAATATCGGCCCCTGAAGAAAACGTGCAAAGATAAGGTCGCCCCATGCTAATTAGTCTTGAAGGTCACCTCTAGCGTTCTTTATGGTTCTCCAGCCACTCCAACTCTAGACCGTCGAACTGTGCAAACAAACAGCTGTTGATGCTCGCGCTCCCTGTGTGCTTCGGAAAGAGGGTCATGGGTCATAGGCTATGTGAATGTGAATTCTCTGTTCTATATTAGCACACAGAGGGTTAACCTTATAAGGTTCTCTTCTTTTGTCAGTAGTTATGCAAATTTTGTCCTTAGTTATCAAACTAATCTATATATTCTTTTGGAGAGGCGGGAAAAACGCATTACGCACACAGGGGACCAGCCTGTAGTGTGGGACTTCCCTAAAAAACTGGTATGTTCACTAAAACCTCCTCTAATCTTTAGCAATCTGGCCTGGAATTGTTTGTCACATTACATCATGCTAGGCATACATTAGCCTAGCCCATTGGGCTCACTCCTTGAACAGCCGCACGGTCGGGGGTCTGAGCCACTTTGGTCCAGATCAGCCTTTTTCAGGGAGATAGCCTTTTTTCAGGAGGATGCCCCGGACGTACACAGTGACAAAACAATCCCAGCAGCCCTCATCCTCCAAGATCTTTGGCAGAGTCCCCAAAAAATGCACCCCGAGTCCACCGAAAATGCCATATTTGCAATATTATACATCTTTATAATGAATCTAGCGCCGCTGTCCCAATTGTACAGAAATCTGGACAAAGTTTTACTCCCAAATGTTTCCGAAAAGTAACATAATTAGAACGCCATATTTTTATCATAATTTGACCATATAACCATTTTTACCATGAGATAACCATGATTTTACACACTCATTACGTTAGGCGTCATTTTTTGTTTGAACAGTTGGTATCATTGATCATCCATCGGTAGCGCGTTTGGCATCAAGTGTTTACATTGTAGATCATGTCAAGTTGTGATTATGACATCCAGAGTGCACAAGAGTGACAAGTTCTGGTTAGGTTCTGCACTTGCGTTTCTAAAATTTAGAAAATGTTCTGTGTTAAATAGAACCGGAAGCCAGTAACGATTTACTCGGGAACTGAAACCTTTCAAATTGAATAAAATGACAAACTATTTATTTAAATAATTATTGTTAATAAAAGTACGATAATTCTAATTTTTATCAATGAACATTATGAAAAATTCCCCTCAATAGCATAGCCCTTTGCCCAGGAAAGGAGTTCATCATATGTTTTAACGCAAGCATATTGTTCTCACAATAATTAGACGACGTTACTTTGAATGATTTATATATTCAGCATTTTCTCTACAGGCAGTTATTTTCACCTAGAACTAATTCGTTATTAAAATTATACGTACATCGTACATCAAATACTGGATGCATTACACAGTCGAAATTCTGTGATTAGAAAAGAAACGATAATTCAACTCGAATTTAACACCCTAAAACATAAATGAAAAGTACATCGATTGAAATTACGTTTCTTAACTGGTTTCTTGTACTTTAAAGCAATCATAAGTATAACTTGCTACAATAGTTATAAAATCACAATCAACAATTTGTTTTATTAATAATAGGACAATTTGTTTGTCCTATTATTAAAAAAACTCATAATCTAGCTATATATTAATACGCAAGCGTGTTTCATTTCCTCCTTTTTTCTCAGCTCGTGTGCATTGTAGGATAAATCTGGGCACACCGTTAGAAAGGTATAGCCCTAGATGAGCAGAATCAGATTCTAATTGACATCGGACTCCTGGGCTACGCCCCACAGGCTTTCAAAGTTCCAATGTTAATCTTATGGAGAAAGGAATATTGAATTAATCATAAGACAGCTGTTGTAAACACAGCAACGGCTAGAAAATTAGGAAAACCAGATGTTTTAGTTCTAAAATGTTTTTAAGCTTCTTAGGTCCAGATCAACTGAAATTTTGATCGAATTTCGATCAGGAGGCGATCTCTAGTCTATACTTATTTAATACGCTAAGGGTTATTTTGTCTTGAGAACTCCTCCTACATTTTTCAACCGATTTTCAAGTTTTTGGTTTCGTTGGATAGGGCTTGGTCTGTAGTTGTTTCCGCCAAAAACTGATGAGAATCGGACTGAAAATAAAGGTGCTATTCGCCATTGAAATCTCAAAATTTCCAATTTAAATAACATTGGGATTGAATAAAGCATTTTAAACATCTGTTAATAATCAGCTGTAAATAAGTGTAGTTTTGGTGATAAAAGATATTCACAATATTGGATTGGTCGGATGTCAGTGATTTAGAGTTAAAAGTATCATTTGTATTGTATTAAAATAAATTGCTCGATTTTGAGCAACACTTATACTATAGTCCGTTTTTTTAAACCTGATCCTTCTCCAGAAAATTGGGGTGGGTGAGGGGTTTAAACTGTAAACAAAAAATTTAAACTGTAAACAACACATTTAAACTCGTGACAAATGTGTGTCGAGTATCAGATTTCCTCAAATAACGTTTTAAATAAGTTATGATATCTTTCAGTAACTCCTAGTCAGCTGTTATATTTTTAAGCCAAACCTATTCCTTGTTAAAAAGTAACAGTTCTAAAGTAAACTGATTATAAAACGTCTGCTACCAATAATATTGTAAAACTGATACACATTATGTTGTGATGTAAAATTACCAGCTGGTATGCAACAGTGAAATAAAACAAAAACAACAAAAAACCAACAAAAAAACCAAAAGGCTTCAGCCAATGGGATAGTAGCAAGTATAAACAAACCCCCTCCACCATCTCTCCCTTGAAGGATCAGGTTTAAAAAAACGGACTATATTGTCCGTTTTTTAAACCTGATCCTACGAGGGAGAGATGGGGGAGGGGGTTTGATTATACTTTCTACTATCCTATTGGCTGAAGCCTTTTGGTTTTTTTTGTTGTTTTTGTTTTATTTCAATGTTGCATACCAGCTGGTAATTTTACATCACAACATAATGTGTATCAGTTTTACAATATTATTGGTAGCAGTTGTTTTTTAATCAGTTTACTTTAGAACTGTTACTTTTTAACAAGGAATAGGTTTGGCTTAAAAATATAACAGCTGACTAGGAGTTACTGAAAGATAGTATAACCAGTATAACTTATTTAAAACGTTATTTGAGGAAATCTAATACTCGACACACGTTTGTCACGAGTTTAAATGTGTTGTTTACAGTTTAAATTTTTTGTTTACTGTTTACCCTCCCCCACCCCAATTTTCTCGAGAAGGATCAGGTTTAAAAAAAACGGACTATAGTACTTATTTAATACGCTAAGGGGTTTTTTGTCTTGAGAACTCCTCCTACAATTTTCAACCGATTTTCAAGTTTTTTGTGTCGTTGGATAGGGCTTGGTCTGTAGTTGTTTCCGCCAAAAATTGATAAGAATCGGACTGAAAATAAAGGTGCTATCAAAAATTGAAATCTCAAAATTTCCCATTTAAATAACATTGGGGACTGAATGAAGCATTTGTAACATATGTTAATAATCAGCTGTAAATACGTGTTGTTATTGGCGATTAAAGATATTCACATTATTGAATTGGTCGGATGTCATTGATTTAGAGGTAAAGTAACATTTGTACTGTATTTAAATAAATCGCTCGATTTCGAGCAACATGTATTACTAGTAGTTGTCTAAAATGTACATGAGTTGAACCGGAGGATTGTTCTACCAATATTATAAGTTCAGTCTGTAACATTAAACTTTTAAATGATTTAATTGTATGCCCCTACCATTTGAAACAACAGTGTCATCACAGAACTGTGTTGCCAGAAGTGTTTAGTTTCTGAAGGCGCTGAGGTTTTGTAATGAGCTATTGCATCGTACACACGTTTGAAATCGACTGATTAAAGCAGTTGCATTTATATGTTAGTTGAAACCATCCACCCGATTTGGAAGTATTAAATGGAATTTGTATTTATAATTTGAATTTAATACAACAACACTGTGAATTTTGCATAACTAAGCTTATACTGTGTGAGAAAAAAATGAGTACAGTTCTGCGATGTCGGTAGTATTCAGATTTAAAGACGCTGAAATTTTCGATTAGTTGTTTGTAAAGAGCAAACGAACCAATTAATTATAGTATGCTATTTTCACAATTTATAACCGCAAACTGTTAAAACATTAATCAAAATCTATATATTTGTATTTTATTACGTTTGTAACTCCTGAAGGAGACTATTGCTTTAGTAATATTTTATTATATTAGGAAAGGAAAACGTGCGGTAAAATATTCTTTTTTACAAACTATATAATGATAAGTCTCTCTGAAGAAATTTGAGCGGATAAATTTAGTTTGCGAATGTTTTTTTTTTTTTTTTTTTTTGGAAAACTTGCTGTGAGAAATCTTGGGTTATTGCCATGTACCAAAGAAAAAACACTCAGTTATTGAAATTTTTAACGGATCATTTATATTGAAATAATTTACTTTTAGGGTTATGTTTTTATATCCATGTATTTTTGTGTACCGTTGATACTGACAACTTTCGAAAGGGACTTTAGATTTTTATAAATTTTCGTATGGAGGTGTCGGACCAGGTCTATTTTCATGAGTTCGAGAACCAGCTAACCAGCATAATCGGATTATGGGGACGGGGTTTCATGGGGTTTCTAAAGGATCAAAATAAGCTTTTGTCTGTTTAACCCATTTTTTAAAAATTAACCAAGTTTAACGTAAACATTTAAAACAGCTAATAAAACAAACAATTTAGTATTTTTATTTTAATTATTTTTACATGAGCTTAAACGGTTATGGAGAAAAATATGATTTTCATGTTGTGCTTATGGGAAACCAACAAAAGCCTCTATCTTGCTTATTTATTGACATAGATTGATAAAATTTTGTATGTAGAGTCACTGAAGAGCTTAATTTAGGCCTATATTTGCTTACGAAACCCATATGGCGGCAAACCTAAATACCCTATGAGCTGAGTACGCTGGTCTGTTGCGACGAGGGTATTTTTTTGTTATCTGTGATTGTAGCTGTAATTATTTGTAATGATAAATTGAAGTAATATAATTTTTATATTTATTTTCTGTGTACGACAAAATATTGCATAACAGCAATGTCACTAGGTACAGTATTGTATTATGAGATATATCCAATATTGTACAAAATGTTCTAAAGGAATAAAATTGTTTGATTTGATGTTCAAATTATAGGAAAACTAAGTACCTTATTTGCCATATAGTTTTTAATATTTATATCCTATTACTAATTTTTTTAATGGCTGATAAATTTTGAAAAAAAAAACAAAAACTAAACTAATCAACTGAGGCATCCAAGTAGCACTAATCAGTGAGAAAAGTGCTCGCTGACACTAATAGTTGGCCCAACGTTTATAATTGGTTGCCGTGGTTGGCAAATAGTTGGTGAAAAATTCAACCATGTAACAACGATGGGCCTACATTACTTTATTGGTCCAACTAATTCAAATAATTTAATTGTTAGTCTGTTCTTGGCTGTTATTCATTTTTGTAATGTAAAAGAAAATGACAAACTATCCATCAGGAATATATATTTTAATAAAAATACATCTTAAGTTGAAAATTATCTGTTTTCACGATGCCTATCACTCGCCACAGATTTATTCCAATCAACAATGACATACAATTGTATGTAGGTGTTTCGAAGGAATAAATAAATAAACAATCGCTGGGCCAATGTAGGCATTGGGTTGGCATTATGTGGGTCGTTCGGCAAACTACTTTATACACCAACTTGGTCCAACTGAAATAAACGTTGGCCCCATAACCGCTGTAATAAGATGGACCAATTTTGACAGTTGGTGGAATTAATCAATTAGGTTTTAATGCGTAACAAATATTTTACTGTAAAATAAGAAAATGCATTTCTTATAGTTATTTTTTGTTTCAGAGTTGTGACATTGAAAAAGGCCTTCATAATCAAGAAGGCTGTGGCAAGGAAAACCCACAGAAGTGGAATGATACGCCAGTGTCATCTGCTCACTCTCAGCCAGTGCGACTACAACATATTCTACTAGTTGTTTTCAAAATAGTTGTTGCTGTGTTTCTAGTGACAGTATTGCTTTCAACTTTATGGTATTTCCTAGGCTGGATGGTTGTCCTAGAGTTGATAGTTGTAGCCGTCGTAGCCTTTTTGGCTGCGGGTGGAGGCCTAAAATGGCTCAAAATATTATACAAAACCGTACCAAGGGATTTAACGTAAGTAGGCCTACCCTTTTACGTAATGTTTAATTTTGGTGAAAGTTCGTAGCAAAACTATGTTTTGTCATAGGTGGGGAATCCCCAATTATAATTTAATGGTTTGTGCATTACAAAGTTACCAAAGTCTTAATTTCCTAGGTGCGGGAACTCAATGTTTGGGCCTAGGTCCTATTCTCTGATAAATGTCAGTTCTAGGCATCAGACTCAATATGACATTTCAATTTCTTTCGTTCATACCTTTTCTTAGATGTAATGCTTCACTTCCCCTTCAAATGAAGTGACTAATCGTCCCGGAAAACCAGGATCGTCCTGGTTTTTGAGAACGTCATGCGACAGCCCAAAAAATTGTTTTGGGAGACTCCAAAAAGTTCCGGAATTCTGTTTTAAAAGGATTCAAAATATATTTTGGAATATAAATTTGGGCCAATTGAGATTTTGATGAACGGAACAGGTCGAAACTTCGTATCCTACTCCACCGTTTTATCTAGGCTATGTTAAAATTTCTATAATGCTATTAAAATTGTGTGATGAAAACGATAGAATCAACAACGGCGAAACTTCGTTATCCGTCTCCACCGTTATTATCGATGTGGAAATTTCGATACTGTGATTGAAATTGTGCGATGACAACAATCGAATCAACAACGATACTGAGATAAGAAATGTATCATAATATTAATCTAACCTAACAGTGTAACCGTAAACCTCCGTCACTTTTATTGACAACTAAGAATGTTTATAACAACAGAATCAATGGTGTTTGGAAACATTTAAAACGCGTATATTCCCTCAATACAATAGTAAAAAAAATACCTTTCTGATTTGTATTTGGCAGCATTTGTGTAGTGTGAGCCATTTTAGATCTACAGTATAACGAAGTCTGCTTCTTCTCACAATTTAGATACTCAATAAGACTTTATTTGCCATTAGATACATTTTGTACAATAGGCTCGTCATACAATGATACAATAAGACAGATGCAGCTACACAATAAACTTGGTTAGTTTATTTTATGTTGTTCTTTGTTACAGGTTACATTAGCTACAATTTTTACTTTTTTGTTGTTGTTATTTTCAGTTACTTGTTTGAATATATTGGTTTTATTGTCAAAAGGTTTGTTTAATTTTATTAGAACGAAACTAAATCAGGTGATAAAATCGTAATGGTATCGTGTAATTGTATCATCGATATGATAGCAATTTCAATCGCAATATCGAAATTTCCACATCGATAATAACGGTGGAGACGGATAACGAAGTTTCACCTCAACAACTAATTAGGTAAGAAATATATCGTAATAATAATCTTACCACAGACATCCGTCACTTTTATGGACAGCAATGTTTATAAGAACAAAATCTTTTTTTTTTAACATTCAAAACGCATAGGCCTATTCCTTCAATACAATAGTGTGACGCCATTTTAGATCTAACAAAGTCTGCTACTTCTCAGTTCTCACAAATAAGATACAGTAGACCTACACCTTACAAAATAAACATGGGTAACATACCGTAGTTTATTTTGTGTTGCTCATTGATAATATTACAGGTTAAGTATAACTTATAGCTAGTTAAAATTGTACTGGTTTTTGTTATTTTCAGTTACTTGTTTGCAATATATTTGTTTTTGTCAAAAGATAGTTTAATTATCTTAGAACAAAAATTAAACAGGTGATAAAACTTATTCACAACGTGTAATTGTATCATCGATATTATCTTAATAGCAATATTATCGCAAAATCAAAATTTTACCATCGATAATAACGGTGGATAACAAAGTTTCGCCCGGAACAGAATGGAAGTAAACTCGCTGGAAGCAACCCTCCAGATTGTTTATAATTATAAATGTGACTGTGCAATTTATAACGAGGCCTAACGTACGTTTTAAATAACAAAGGCTTTATCAAGAACGCCGTAAGCAGTGACAAATATTCTTTTCTGCAAGGCCGATCATTACCATCCACAACCAGTGCTGAGTAAAATCAAATGTAATAAGTTATTTAATTATTTGAACTCTCGCTACCTACTCTATAATTAGTCAACATTATGTAGCCTAGCCATTATGTTATCAAATATTGTGATATTTATCTCTACCAGTTGATGACAAATTAAATTTTGAACAATGCTTAGTCATTTTTAATCACTTTTTACTTCACTTTTTTCAAGATTTAGGTTTAGGAAACTCACAAAACTTTGTTTTTGTGTATGTAATTAATTAAATGTAATTAAAAACACAAGTGCAAATGTTGCTCGAAATAGAGCATAAATAAGCCTATTACGTTTATTTCACACAACCAAATTAATCAATTATTACAATCTAATCCAATATTGTGATTGTCAGTTTTGGTAATCGCCTAAAACTACACCTAGGCTATTTACAGCTGTACATTAGCCTATCATATGTCTAAAATTCTCGACACAATCCCAATGTTATTCTGATTGGAAAATTTCAAAATTCAATGATGGGTAGCGCCTTTAACTTAAGCTTGCTTCTCATAATCTTCTGGGGGAAACAACTACAGACTTGAAGCCCTATCCAATGACACCAAAAACTTGAAAATCGGTTGAAAATTGTAGGAGGAGTTCTCTTAACAAAAAACCCGTAGCGTATCAAATAAGTATAGACATGCTATGAATCCTCATTTCTTATTAAGCCTAATTCATATCTAGGGAACAATGGACCAGTTTATCAGTATACGGTGAGGGGGGAAGGGTACACATATTCGGAGCTGTCCCAGTTTCCTCAATGAATGACCACCCTACCTTCAAATCACTATTAAAACAGGCTTAGTTTGTTTATTTACAGTAACTTGATGTAAAAGGTATCATTATTTGCTCTCTCTTGCTCAGCCTTATTTATTCAGACATTAACTACGGTACTATGTGTAAAAAATTACTAGGGTCTGTTGCTTACAGGATGATGTGAAGGCAACACATTCAAAAGTAGGCCTTCTGCCATTTAAACCTAGGTTCATAAATAAGATTGGTTCATTTAATGGTTATTTTTAAGCTACTGTATTAACAAAATTACATGTTAAACATGTTAAACCCTGAATAATGTGTTAATTATTTAGGGAGCTTGACAGTGAGAGTAAATTGAATTTAGAGGCTTAACTTAGATGTTTTATCCGACTAAAACTGGAAATTTAAAAACTGTGAAACCTAGGCTGATATTAGGCTAGTCTTTTCTACACATGTTTTTAACATTATTTTAAAACTTAATTCATTCAAATCATAGCAATGAAATACTCTATTATTCATCAGCATTACAATAATGCATTAACATTAACCTTGTTAGCGAATAGTACACATTATAATTGAAAATCAACTAAACAACTTTTAATAATATCATACAAGTTCTTTGTAAAGAGCAATGAAATGTTATACGCTGTAGTCTAACAATTTACACTGTGTCAATTAACTTTTACTAGTTACATAGGCCTACTCTTTGGATGTGGATGAAAATTTTATGTAATAAAAAGGTATGTTGAAATTAACTTTTTATATATGTTTATAGAAAAATACGTTAAAAGGGGCCCCAAAAATGGTAATGTAACCAAGCAGATGAGGCAGTTTTTTTCATTGTAAAAAGAACGGTCTCTTCCTTGTTCATAAACTTTTTATTTGTGCATTCTTAATTATAGAAAAGTATCTACTATGCAAGCAAAAATGAGACTTAAAGACTGGCCAGTAATAGACATGCACGATAAGGGACAAATGATTTTCGATGGGATTATGGTGTTTTTTTATGTCAGTAGCATTAATTTAAATGTGAAACTTACAATCAACAATATTGGTTTTGTTTCAGAGCACTACAAAGGTATTTAAGGTTCCTATGGAGTGTAAGAGTTTTGAGAAACAAAGACATGAGTATTGGTGATATTTTTGCAAAACATGTTGAGAAGAAGCCAAATGATATTTGTTTCATTTTTGAAGACACCGAATGGACATTTTTACAGGTAAATTTACCAAATTATAATTTTTATGTAACCTAGGCTACCTATATATTTGATTACAGATCTGGGTCATCTATCAGTGTTGTTAGTGGATAAACTTGTAGGTCAATATTAAAATGTTCGTCAGCCAGTGGAAAGATATTTTACTGTGTGGCTAGTTCAGTAGAACGTTATATTCATAAAAAACTATTGATCTCCTCCCAAACATTGAAATAAGTTACACTGACCACTTAAAAAAAGTTGGACCTCTAAGCTTATTGCATCTATTTTATTATCATCCTTCTTGTTGCTTATGTCCGACTATAAGTTACCGGTATTCTCTATAATAAATCAGCAGTTGATCATTCGCTAAATCTATATATTTCTTACTTTAGTGAAATTAATTGTCTTGTATGTTACATGTTATTGTGCCATTGTCTTTTTGGTAGGCCTATGTTATATGTTACAGGCTATTCTGGGAAATTTATGGTGGTTAGTTTGCTTTTTTGATTATTTAATTGCTATATAATATGCCAGTAAACAACTAATTATTAAATTAATTAACATGTACAGTAAATTTATTTAACTTTAAGCCGCGTCCGCACTGGCCGAACATGTTCGCCGAACAAAGTTCTTCCGAACTTTTGTTTGTTCGTTGCTAACCGTTTGGTATTTAAATCATATGGCCGGTTAGTTGTTCGTTAAGAATGTTTGTTGATTTTTGTGTTCGCCGAACAAGTTCGCCACGAATGTTCGGCCAGTGCGGACGCGGCTATAAATTTTATATTAATAATTGAAACTTAACAGGTTGAAGAATTCAGTAATAGAGTGGCCCATGTGTTCAAAGCCAAAGGACTGGCCAACGGGGATTCTGTTGCCCTTATGATGGACAACCGGCCCGAGTTTGTTTGTTTCTGGTTGGGACTATCCAAACTTGGAGTTATTACAGCTTTAATAAACACAAATCTTCGACAGTCATCTTTGGCACATTCCATAAATGTTGCCAACTGCAAGTGTTTCATATATTCCTCAATTTTCAGTGAAGGTATGCTACTTATGTTGTTGTCATTATATATTATGCTAAATCAATTTAAGGAAATTTAAACATTTGTGATTATAGGCTATTTCCATTCCAAAAACAAGAAATGTAATTGTTATTTTGGTAAATTTAGTAACTTATAGGTTAGAATTTGACAGTTAGTTATAAAGGGTAGATTAAAATTTACTAGCCTTTGATTTTGAAGTTTTTTCACAACATTATAACAATTCCATTATTAGTTCTCAAAATCGTTTAAAAAGTTTCCATCGGCAAAAAATGGAATATAAACATTTCACTCAAGTATCTTTTTTTGTTAAAAGTATTGATTAAATTAGGTAACAAATTAGATATCACACACAACTCTCAATGATTGTGTTTTTTATTTTTATTTTTTTACTTTAAGTCATTAAAATTTCTAGGCCCTATAACACTTAATCAGTAGGAATAAATTGAAGTCTTACCTTAGCAATCCTTTTTTATGAATTTGTGAAATCGATTTCAAACCCAAAGGCTCATCTTCAGTCACATGACAGGTCGACCAAAATTAAAATAAGTCATCCAGGGGATTTTGTCGGTTGATAAAATTAATTTTAACACATAACACACACATTTGGCCTACAGAAATCACTAGTGAACTATGTACAATTCTAATTTTAACCATGGTTAATTTTGTTTATGTTCCTAACCTCACTTGTTATCACTGTTGAAAAGAGCATGCTCTGGTGACTGAACTCAGTCTTAACTTAATCAGTGTAATTTAAGACAAATATGAATGAGTGGTGATGATAATGCTAATAGTTCCAGGAAAAATTAATATACGTAATAGATAACTGGTATTTCAAGAAATAATTTTTTTCATTAAATATGAAAAATATTGTAGGTTTTGCCTTTATATTCAAAGTACGTCTACTTCAATCTTTATTGACTTGACAATATTATGAAAACATTGGTAATATCTATGAATCATGGTTGTGAATGCCAACCAGCGAAATGCAAATGAGATAAGAAACAGTGACTGGCTGTTCAATAAAAAATGCTGAGCAATGATTTGCAGAGTTGGAAAGTTCCAGTTGTTACTGATTATGACTCCTTGAGTGGGTATAAAAGCTTGTTTACTTTCCTGGAACCTTAGCTTCAAATTGTTGGCTAATCATATTTGCTATCACATGTTTGTCAACACTGTGTATGACTAATATCAACATTCTTGTTTGGTCTATTCGAATGGTATTTCTTAAACATTACTTGAATTCTTTCCTCTTCAATCAAGTAGTAGTAGTAGGCAATAACTTTTTGTTGTTGTACCATTGAAAAAGAAAAACTATATTTATTACGTTTAGGTTTTTCAATAAATCAACCTCCTTAACAATGTGGAGTTTTTCTTTTTAAATGGGAAAAAATAATTTAAATTTTTATAATCATTTAAGTATTTAATTTACACACACAATAATCAACACTGCTGGACTCTACAGTTGGATCTTAGGTTTTTTTACCTTCACTACCTGTCACCATGGGCCAATAGGCTGGCGTGGTGATCTAAAGACAGCAAGGTAGTCACAGCATTAAGTCACATAGGCTAGTCACATAGACTGGGGACCGCTGGCTTGTGAGACAAGAGCTCTACCGCTGAGCTGCCGCTCCTGTTGTTGGTATTTTAATTCTTGTCGCTGAGTGATTCTTTTTGTAAATACCCTAAAACCCATAGCCTATTAGAAATTTTAATTTGTCATATTTAAATTATGTTTTTTACATTAACCTTGAGAGGAAACATTTATAAAATAACATTATACATTTAGTCTTTCTTTATCTGTCTCTTAGACAAACCGTTGCATTTATTGAAATTTTGGTTTCAGCGGTAGCAGAGATTGCGCCCTCTTTAGAGAATGTACATCGGTTCAACTGGAGCGCCACAGTTCGCCCTGTGTCTGACGTTGAAGAGAAGGGCAAAGAAGTGCTGCTGGAGGCAGCTTTGAAAACCGCCCCTTCAAATACTCCTACTCCCAGCAAAAAAGTCAGCTTCAACGATAAACTGCTGTACATCTACACCTCCGGCACTACCGGCCTCCCTAAAGCTGCGGTTATCACACACTGCAGGTGGGGTGTTTAATTTAATTAGGGTTCAAACATTAGGTATGAAATTTAGATGCTTAATTTTAGAAAAGAATATGAGCCTTAGTTAAAAATTATCAAAAAGTAGTATGTTTATCAGAATAAGTAATTATAAATTAAATTTTTTTAAAATTTGATCACGCTATTGCACTGATTTATTCTTTTTGCGGTACTGTATTGGTGAACATAATTTATTTTAAGTCCATTGAAAGGAATTGGAGGATGATTAAATAGCAAATATAAGTGAAAAAGTTTCTTATGGGTACTTCCTTTATTGGACTGGGACGGTGGCAACGTCCTGTAATCCAGCTACTTGGAGGTCACGAATTGTGGATAGTTATTTAAGCGATGGCTAGTGGATGCGATATTCTCTGGTGGGGATTAACGTCCGCACTAGTGAATACTAGTTCATCCATAAAGATCATCCTCATAATTAGACCAATTCGCATATGTGAGGTCAAATTGTGGTTCGGATCCCACGTTAAACTGTAGGTTCCAAGATACCATTGGCTGTTGGGCTATTAATTAACAGTCCTGTCCAAGGAGAACGTCGGCCTTAGTCATTGACAAGACTACAAGATCGCGCCACAATCATCCTACACTCATCTCTCATTCATATTCAGGTTAAAATACCCACTATGTGAGGTCCATGTCTCAAGATAGTGCTATAGTGATATATTACAATACAACATGAAAATGTTGAGTGTTTGTTTATAGTGCTGACACATATAAAAAAATTGACTTTTTCACCAGCCAACAATGGGCCAGCTAGAAGGAACTGACTGTTTTTGTGATGCCAAAGGTGCCCTCTCACAGTGCCTCTCAAATCATCAAGATATTTTAATAGAGCACCTAACAAAGAGTCCTTGATAAAGTGGGTTAAAAACACTAGAGTAAAATTGTATTTTATTTATATATTTTATAAAAATTCTTATAATTTGTTAGATGCCATCAAAAGTATTGCTACATATTACTAATTTCCAGTCTTAGTATATTTTTTAATTACAGCCTACATTATAGAAATATGTTCAATTATTAGAGCTGTGTAGACCTAATAGTTCTGTGATATTAGTTTTAGTAGCTGAATGGAAATTCTCATGGATGCTCTTTTAATGACTGTAATTATTTAACTAAAAATTATCCACATGGAAATGTTTAATTGGCAGCCAGATGTTTTGCCCTGTATGCAAATTATTATGCAAATTATTATATGGTTTGTGACAAAATCAATTGCAATATTTTAATGTTAAATGATGGAAAAAAATGAAAATTCATTGACTTTATGTTAAGGCATAACAAAGAATACCACAGTACCCTATTTATCATTTTTATCCATGATATTATACTAGGCTAATCAAGAATAAATCAAAATAATTTTTTAACTAGTAATAAATTTACTAAATAAGGATTTACCTTTCGTCAAATCAGCTCCAAATAGTGTAACTTTGAGTTAAAGCTGTTTCAGCATTACAATGCTATCCTTAGACACAACTAGATTCAGCTGAAACAGCCTCGTCATACATTAAAAATAAAAATAAAAACACAACACGACACTCAAAACAAAACAAATAGGCATTTATTAACGCACACAGGCCTGGCGCACACATGATCAAAATCTCTTTAGGAAAAATAATAAATCACTCAACAGATTAAATGCCTCAAATAATAGAATTGAGAAATCTGAGAAGTACGGAGTTTACAAAATTGAATGCGCTAGTTGCCCGAGCTTTTATATAGGCAAAACAAATCGTCCATTCAAAACCATATATAAAGATAAAGAGCACTTCCGAATCCGAGAGCCGATAAACAAAAATTATCTCTTGCACAACACCTGGTCGACACAAATCATAATATCAGCAATCTGGACACTGGCTTAGACATTCTGCACACCTGTTGGAAAAGCAATAGATTGGATACACTGGATGAATAAGAGATTTACAGGGCACACAGAGGAAATAACAACAATTTTATTCTAAATGACAAACTGCAATATAAATCACTCTTAATTTTCAACTGCATTATAAATCAGAACAGAGAGTCACAGCCAGGAGGACAAAGTACAACTGATAGCGCCAATACGCCAAGACCAACCACGAAGGATAAACCCCAGTCGACTTCTCGTGGCAATGACGACCGGTAGTGCGCAACATGTGTGCGACAGGCCTGTGCGAGTTGATAAATGTCTGTTTGTTTGTTTAAGGTCATGTTATGTGTTTTTATTTTTATTTTTAACCTATGAAAAGACTGCTTCAACTGAATTTAGCTTTGTCCGAGAGGATGGCATTTTAATGCCGAAACGGCTGTAACACTAAGTTACACCATTTGAAGCTAATTTGAAGAAAGGTAAATCCTTAGTTATAGTACGGCTCCGGGGCTATACGACATGGATTTTAGTTGTAATATACTATTTCACACATCCTTTCTGGACTTAGCTCTTGCACAGTTTCTCGGACTTAGGCCTAAATCATATGTAAAACTGTAGCTGTTTAAATAATGTGACACGGTGACTGAAACATTTAAGGATTTACATTTTTTTGTTCTCAGGTTGGTGTTCCTAGCCGGGGCCATCCACTACCAAGTTGGCTTCAGCGTCAAGGACCGCTATTACACTCCCCTCCCCCTCTATCACACCGCAGGCGGAACGATGGCCATCGGACAGGCTCTAGTCTACGGTAGCACAGTCGTCATTCGCAATAAATTCTCCGCTTCCAATTACTTTGCCGATATTGTCAAGTATAACTGCACGGTAGAGTATTCTGGTTTTCCTCACTTATTTGGTAGCTAGTGTTTGTTAGATCACGGTTAACTTCAGTGTAAATTTTTAGTTTTTAAAAATGGTTTGGATTTAAACCCTTTTTTTGTAGGTTAGGTGATATTTTTTACCTCCAGGCTGATATTTTTGTAAGACCCCAGCTTATTTATTGTTTAATTTAGCACGTTATGACTCTTCCGGTTTCAAAGGAGACTTAAAGGAAAAGAAATAAAAAAAGAAACTTAAGGTAATGACATACAAACTTTCAATGAGAGTGTTAAAGTTGTGTAATGATTTAGTGATGTTATCCCATGTATTGGTAGTAATTTAATTATTTTTCTTAATTTATTTTTTATACAAATTTTTGTCTAAGGATTTGCCCTGTAGATTTCCAATAATTTTCTAATTCACACTATAGTATAAAACTTGTTATACGTTATACAAGATGATATATGTTTTCAATGTATAGACTAAACTCTTTTAGTTATAGAATTGAGAAATCTGAGAAGTACGGAGTTTACAAAATTGAATGCGCTAGTTGCCCGAGCTTTTATATAGGCAAAACAAATGGCAAAACATGGCACATACTAGTAAATAAAAGTATGTTTACAAAAATTTTTCAAGACTGCTATAAAAATATTGGTTGATGTACATTTCCTCCTGAAATTCTTTCTCTCTTCAGTCAATTTAAATTGTACGGCACTTTTCTTAAATCTGAATTTTTGCCGATTCAACAAAAAATTTGTCTTTATTAAGTTTTTTTCATACCTATTTGCCTTAGCAACGTGTAAGTGCTTACATATCCAATCTGCATTTCTTCATCTTTACTTACTAGTTTAATACTTAATTGTAATATTTTCCAATATGCCTTTGTTGTAAAACTGTGGTTTATTTAAATTTTTAACATTTGTTTAACATTGTTTTTTTTTTTTTTTTTTTCTAAAATGAAAACAAATGTTTGAAGGGAGAAGAAAAGAATATGAGAGGAGAAAAAAAGATACCTAAACTATCAAACTATCATGTCAACTAAATTTAATACATTTCAGCCAGTTCTCTTAAAAGCGTAGTTTCTTCATGCTTCTTCTATGATCCCTTTCTCGAAATTTAAGATGTTCGATGATCATAAAATGTCCACATATCTTCTCCACAATAAGAGAAGAACTCATTTAAGCCTTCTAACTCTACTAATCATTCTATTACCTAATCATTGTAATAGATTTTTCCAATGTTTAAAAAGGCTCATAGCACAGCTTTATGATATGGAGTTTTATCGCAGATCGCCCAGTATATCGGGGAGATGTGCCGGTACCTACTCTCTACACCGCCGAGACCGGAAGACAAGAGTCACAAGCTACGGATGATCTTCGGCAACGGGCTTCGGCCTCAGATCTGGCGAGAATTCGTCGAGAGGTTCAACATCCCTAAAGTAGCTGAGTTCTACGGCGCCACGGAGGGAAACGCTAATATAGGTATGTAGGTGAAAGTGTAACAAATCAAGTTCAACATTGTTGGTGATGATAGGTTATTGTTCTATAGAGTAATAGGGATATTTTTGAGGCAAAAAATAAACTAGGTTTTGTTGTAAATTTTATGTAAATCTTAGCCTCTAGGCTAGGTTAAGATAAGAAATTAATAAATTCAATTAATGAAGTCTTTCTGTCACTAAAGACGCAAAAATAATTCAAAATAGAAGTGATCATTTTTTATCAACTGCTTTTTTACAATCGGTTAGAAAATATTGGGTTAAAATAGGCTTATCAACTTGTTCTAAAATAAATTGATTTAGACCTAGCATATGGATATCAAATAGACATAAATAAAAATTCGATATTTAACACTGCAACTTTATTAGAACGTGTAGATGTATTATTGAATAGCTTCAAAAAAAGAGAGCAGAGTAAAGGATTCCACCCAGGAATTAATGTTTTTAAGAATCCGTATTCGGTAAAGCTTTATCGTTACAAGTAGTTTGTAGGTTAGTATGAAATATTTAATGTTAGGTCTACTTTTTTATATAAGGCCCAATTTCATTGCAGCCAATATAGACAACACTGAAGGGGCGATCGGCTTTGTATCCCGAATTCTGCCGGGCGTTTATCCGATATCTATCATCAAAGTGGACCAAGCAACAGGGGAGCCGCTAAGGGACAAGAACGGTCTCTGTATGACGTGTCAGCCAGGTGAGGGTGCAGAACACAGTTTAGCAAAGACTTGTGGTGTAAATTTTGACAAATACACTAGTACAGCTGTCCAAAGTAATTAGGAGACCAGGCCCGGTGTGAATTACCGAATGTTCGGATTAACCGAACAGTTATGTTTCCAAAGGGAAATAGGTTTCAATAAACTCATTTATACTAGTTTAATATTTATAATAGTTATTTATTCATTTAATTCAAACGATAAACCAAGGAAACACGTGACAAAAAACTTGTGCTATTTGACTCTGAATAATAATTTATCAATATATCTCTTGATCAGGGTGTCACACAACTTTGGATTATGTTGTATTTAATTTATGAAATTTAGACAAAGAAAATGAGCCATAATTTGTTTTTGTACATCAATTGGTTTGGATTCTAGCAGTAAAGTAGTAGTGAGCCTTACAGGGTGTCTATCGGATTTGTAACAGGTGTCTATCGGGTGGGAAAAGGCAGCAAGTCAGGAAAAGTCAGGAATTTTGTTAGGTCATGCAAAGTTGGGAATTAAGGTTTTTGGTCTTGAAAAACTCATTTTGTAACAAAAATACAAGAATTTTAAAAACAGTTCTTACAAATTATTTTAGAGAATTTCACAAAATATGGTGGTGAGTCTGGTTTTTTGTCAGGAATTTCAGGGAACACTGGGAGTCAACTGAAGCCACATTTCCATCGACAAAACATACATATTATTTACTACCGCTCCTCTCTGAATAAAAATAAATTAATTTCTTTTAATATTGCTGGATTAAAAAACAAAATTGTTTTTTATTGTTCGGTGGTTTTGGTTATTTCGAAATTCAGATACTGGGGTTTGGACTACCAGGGTTCCAATGTTTGGGGAAAAAATTGTTATTTTTTTAAGTAGAAAGATTTTTATGAAACTTGTGTGTATGTCTCTATAAGGTTAGAATTTACTAAAATTTGTAAATTCAAACCTCCATCAAAATGCTATTGAGTATTGAAACAATCTTATAAAAAAATATCCAAGTCTTGTTTTATTAAAGATACAATAGTTAAACCGGATAGCTGACTAGGTGTCAATTTAGATGGCTCGGTGTATATTTGTAGATTCTAAAATTGATTTTATTTATGTTTTGTCTCAGATCAAATACAATGTTTTTGGTTCTTGATGACGACGTAGTTACAACAGATCGATGTTTTTAGAAAATTACCCACGCCCCGTCGCTTGTCCATCCCCTTTTCCTCGAAAGCCATGAGCACAGATACACTGAGCCATCTGTACCAAAAGGAAATTTAATGTGTATGCAAATTTCACTAATTTCCAAAATATAACAGATCTTACATTACATGAATATTTGTTGGTACTTAATTTAATCTACGTTTATCTAATCACTTTGGAATAGTGCTCAAATAGGTAAGGACAACTGTGCATTGGCTTGAGCCTCTGTAAGTGTGTCAACCATTCGTTATGTTTTCATGTGATTAATTTAATAATACTGTGATTGTCCTGGCAAAGGATTAATAAAATATGTATTAATAAGTTAGTGATATAGCAGAAGTTGAAGATCAATATTACACAACTACAATTGACCTGATTGTATGTTTGTTTTTTATTGATTTTTTTTATTGTTTATCTCAATTAATATCTTGAAAATAATCTTTAAGCTATTTCCGAACTACATGAACAAATAGACATTAATTCACAGGGGAACCCGGAGTGTTTATCGGAAAGATCATAGAGAGCAATCCAGCCAGAGCATTTTTGGGATATGTGAATGAAAAAGAGTCCAAGAAGAAGGTCGTCTACGATGTTTTCAACAAGGGAGACTCAGCATTTATTTCAGGTAGTGTAATTGTTATGTTTTTGTAAAACTGATTCAATGAAATTTTTCATAATTTATAATGGTTAAAAATATTAATCTTGATTTTGATTTTAAAATGTGATTTTCAAAGTGTTTGTTGTGAATGTTAAAGAATGATCTTATATAATAAAAGAGTGCATCTAAAGGTCTAGAGAGAAAACTACTGAACGGATCATGATCGTTTTGGTGTCAATGGATTTCCTTTGGCCCCTAGATGATAGGAAAAATATAGTATCCCTTGGAATACTACTGCTCCAGGGGATCAATGTCCTACACTGAAATTTGATACCAATATTGATTTACAAAGTGTTATTGTAAACAAAACAGACAACTTCTATAATCATTGACAGATAACATATTAAAGCAGTTACACTAAGGCATTGAGTAAATATGGACATTATTTCATAACGTATAGAGTGGTCAAGCAATGTTAAAATATTGGAACGCTGAATATTGGAACACTGGAACATCCGGCAGGGGCGTCACTAACTGGCAACCAAGGAGAATAACCGAAAGCATTCAACAATCGATAGCTCGATTCAGTTCAATTGATTCCTCCATAGTTTTATACAAAGGCGATAACTATCGTTTTGATCCAATAGTCGATACAGAAATCACTCAGCTGTTTCAACAATCGATAATTGTCATGAAACAGGTCTGAGTCCTGTGGCAAGCGTTCCTATCTTCCCTATCTCCTGACCACTCTATAAGTTATTAATATTTATTCATTGACTAAGGTTGCAGTTATTTTTAAAGCAGTAAAATAAATTTTTAACAGCTGGAGCTTGGATTAAATTTTGGTTGCTATATACTATAAAAAGAGATTACTTATTAAAAAAATAGATGATTGAATTTATGTTATTGAAATTACGCGTTATATTAATATTTGTTTACGCATATGGTTTTATATCTTAACGAGCACTGTCTGAACGGATGTGTGTTCCAGGATCTCGAAATCTAATGGGTAGTTTTGCTTAAATTTTGCATTTAAGATTGTTTTGGCCCAAAAATAAGTTTAAAAACAGCCTCAAAATCTAATTTTGTCTAAAATTAAGTTTTAAAATCGTAATTTTTTACATTGGTCTTATGGGTTGCTACTTTGGTAAAGAAATAACAACGAAAGGTATACAACAATAAAGGACCATTAATGTTTTGCAGCCTTTTTGAAACAGCTGATAAATGTCTGAGATAAATGTCTAAAAAACAAAATGGCGGCTAGCGGCTAAACGAAGGATTTTAGGACATATGTTTATATGACTTTTTTGTTTTTTCTTGTGTAGAATCAGCTCCCGAATTTTCTGCACTTCGTCGTGAATCATCCTGTATAACTAGGTAAAGAAGTAAAAAACACTGATCCTGGATGTGTAAGCTTTCTTTTAAAAATCTATTTGTTATGGCTTTGATGAGTGATAACCACGTTTGAGCAATGAATTGTCTTTTTTCAGGTGACTTGTTGGTGATGGATGAGTGGGGCTATTTGTACTTCAAAGACAGAACGGGAGACACCTTCAGGTTTGTGATAATTTTCTCAACTTATGCAGTAATAGAATACTCACTGAATTGTCTTTGGAATAAATAGATTTATTTCTCAAAAGAAATCAATCTGATTATGTACGTTTGCTGCCTCTGAAGTGATAGTGAATGATAGAATTTGAGTCTATGCCTTGTAATAGACAAAGAAAGTATGGAAATAGATTGGTAGAGAACTTACTTCTGTCGGTAAGCTATCTGGTAATCTTGCTCCTTAATTTCTTCAGTGAAAAACAGTTAATCCTAACCAGATGAAGGTACCAAAATTTCTGTTGGAATTGAACAGAAATCTATATTTTGATTACTAGAAGGACGTCTTAGTTCATAACTTCATACGGTGATAATAGGTTCAAAATTTGGAGTATCTATTAAAGGGTAGTAGAGATCGCCTCCTGGTTGATATTCAACCAACATTTTTTCAGTTGATCTCGACTGTCTGGACCTAATTACTTTGAACAATGGTTGGGTTCACGTTTCATCCACCGCAATCCACCGCAATCAGGATTCAGTGGATTTTTTTGCGGTTAGCAAAAAAGGCACGTAAACGTCAACAATCAAAATCCCGGTGGGTTTATAAGACGGCAGCAAAATGACGTCACTAGGATCCACCGGGATTTATCACGTGACCATTGGGATTTGTCACGTGATTATCTAAATCCCGGTTGCGGTGGATGAACGTGAACCCAACCAATATATTATAACTGAAGCATCGGTTTTTCTTGGTTTGCTAGCATTTTAGTGAATTTCCCTATAGGGAATACGCTATTGTTATCAACAGCTGTCTAATGCTTCAATCAATTATCCTTCTCCCATAAGCCTTTTCCCATTGAACCTTTGAAAACCTGTAGGGCGTAGCCCCGTGGGCCTATGTGAATTAAAACACGATTCTGCTCATCTACAGCACAATACTTTTTTAACATTATGGGCGGATTTTTCCTACGTTGCGCACAAGCTGAGAAAAAAAAAACATGCTTGCCTATTAATATATAGATATTCAGGCCCTCAGTAAATTTGTAAAGAAATAAAAAATTAAAATGGAGTGGGCCTAAATTTATTTTTCAATATTGTATGCTTCTCTAGTATTATGTTTTGCCGGTTTTTAGGTGGAAAGGAGAAAATGTCTCAACGTCGGAAGTGGAAGGAGTCGTCAGCAACATTTCCAACTACAAAGATTGTGTTGTCTATGGAGTGGAGGTAAGATTTCATCTATTTTTGTTATGTATTGAGGTGCTGTTGTAACTGTAGTAGTGTAGTAACAATGTGTGCTCTCGTATATTTTGTTCCAGAAGACAAATGAAAAAAAAAAAATGATGAGAAGTGCATTCCTATAGGCGAATACATATTGCAGCAGACCTGCGACTCAGTGAATTTCCAATGGAATTTTGGTATACTTTCTATTGCCCCATAAAATCCATGGGAATGAGAGTATGTAGGTTTGTTGTCATATGGTTTTTTTTCTTTTTTTGTTAAATATAAGGTAAACTTTACCTAGTGAATGTACATACCAAATTTTATCAGGTTATGGTGTTACTTTTATGTACGTATCACCCCATAGGGGTGAGTACGTCGGTTTGCCACCATATGGGTTTTGTAAGCAATGCTTTCTAATTAATTTACATACCAAATTTTACCAAGATATGTCAATACATAAGCAAAATAGAAGGTTTTGTTGATTTTCCATAATAAGAACATGGAAAACATAGTTTTTGGATTTCATCCATAACCATTTAAGTTAGGTAAAAAATTCAAAATACTATATTATTTGTTTTCTTTTAAATGGTTTAAGTTAAAATTGTTGAATTTCATAAATAATAGTAAAAAAAGTGAAACACACACTTTTTACACTTTTGATACCCCATAAAACTTTGTTCCCATGGATCAAATCTGATCCCTTGATCATTCTGGTTTGCGAACTCATTCAAATAGATGCTGGCTTACACCCCTGTACCAAATTTCATCAAAATAGGAGGTTCCGTTTAAAAGTTATCGTGTTCGCGGACATATAGATATATGTACCGGGTGAGTTTCTTAAAGTGATCCAATAGCTAACTTTTTTATACTGTATATACTTATATGTATTGTATATTTTATCTGTAATATACTTCTTATGGGGACTCCCTTTACTTTTTTAGGTTGCTTTCAGATATGTTTTTTAACCTCAAAAGGATGATTGAGTAAAAAATGGAAGGTGATCATACTTTGCATAATATCTTAATGCTGAAAACAAAAAATACAATAACTCCCGGTACACTCGACCTTTTGAGGTTGTGTTTGTGGCAAATTGCTCAGAATGCAAAGCCCTTTAAAATTATGTTTTAATGATGTACGCCAATGCAGTTTCCCTGACGACTTCAATTAGTCTCAAAAGAAGTCTTGGGAATAACTTTGTTGGCTTACGTCATGTCATACATCTATACTTATTTAATACACTAAGGGTTTTTTTGTCTTGAGAACTCCTCGTACAATTTTAAACAGATTTTCAAGTTTTTGATGTCGTTGGATAGGGCTTGGTGTTTCCGCCAAAAATTGATGAGAATCAGAGTGAAAATAAAGGCGCTATCCAACATTGAAATCTCAAAATTCCCCATTTAAATAACATTGGAGACTGAATAAAGCATTTGAAACATCTGTTAATAATCAGCTGTAAATATGTGTAGTTATTGGCGGTTAAAGATATTCACATTATTGGATTGGTCGGATGTCATTGATTTAGAGCTAAAGTAACATTTTTTTCTGTATTTAAATAAATTACTCGATTTCGAGCAACACGTATACTAGTAATTTTAAAGGGCTTTGCATTCTAAGCAATTTTTTACAAACCTGACCAATTTTGACCATAAGAGGTAGAGTGTATCGGGAGTAATTGAGCTTTTTTGTTTTCAACAATATGATTTTAATGAAAAGTTTGATCGCCTGCCATTTTTGGCTTGGCAAAAATTAGGTAGTTGTCGGCTTAACCCTTAAGTAGGCGCGCCCCAGGCCCGTGCTGGCTCCCTTCTTAGGGCGGTGGACGGCCATGGCCAGAGGGCGCCAGTGTAACCCCCCATCCAACACCCCCTCCCCTTTCCCAAGGAGAATTACCTCCTTGGACAACTACTTTTGTCTTAGAGTATAAAATATAGTGAATATATTTGGAAATTTGCACATCTCAATACCCCAAAATACACATATCAAACGATTTGATACCATTAAATCAACTTTTTATACGTGCAAATAATATTTACGCTTTTACTCATTTATGCTTCAGGAAAAAATGTTATTTCCATAATTAGCTAAATAAATATACCATAGCCCTATATAGGTACTTCATGGTGGCCAGTCTAGGCTATATCACTAATTTCTTAGAGCAAAACAGAATGAGACATAAACAAGTAAATGAAGCATGATATTATAAGGATAACTAAACACACAATAATAACATTCTAACAATAAAACAACTGCCCCAAAGTATTATTTTTTATTATTTACATTCAGTAACAAGTTGAAAGAGTTTACTAAGTAATTTCTTAATTTCATGATACTAAAAGCACATAATACAGAAAAGAGAATATTTACGTACATTCCTGTACCTGTCTTTCTAGATCACTTAAACTAACATCCCAAAATAAAAAATAGACCGGGTATCCACAGTCTTGCACTGATTACGTAGCCTTGCTGTAAGCTGTAAGGACACAATTATAGCCACACACATTTCTAATTTTCAAGGCAATCTAGTATTTTATCATTAATTTGTTAACACCTAAAACACACATCGTGATGTAATTTAAGAAAATAATTCCGCTTTACAATAAATTTTATTTGAAATTTTGAATAAGGTAGTATAAATTCAGTTTTATTGTTCATCACTCAAAAGTCATAACTTTTGGAAGAGTGTAGTAGCCGCCATTATTACAGTAAACTTCATTAACTCTCATTTTAAAATTAACCTTATGGTGAGAGAGATTCTCCCAAGATATTGTCCAGCCCAACGAGGCGCCATTTTACCCACAATTCCCGCTGTTTCCTTGGTAACCAACCCACACTTTACTCTTGTTTCCTTGGAAACGAGTTTTAGCTATTCTGGTTGGCCACAACAAGTTAAAAAAAATACTGATTATACGTTTAAAACACCTGATTATTTGTTGTTTTTGTTGTTGTTGCTTTTTTTAACACTGATTTGATGGTCTGTGAGCAGGCTATTGAAGTTAGTTTCCATAGAAACGACGAACATTTATGGGTAAAATGACGGATACAGATATCACGGAATATTTTGGCCTGTGATGACCGCTTACAGTTCAAACAATTGGAGTAGAGCGCAAAGCTGCAGATTGTCTCAGACTGTTTTAGTACCATATGTTTACCAATTTGAATCCAGAAGTGGAGTATGTCAGAGGCCAAGATATTCTGCGTTATCTGTACCAGATGGTTAACTGTAAACAAAGGTCTGTTAACCAAGGAAACAGCGGGAATTGTGGGTAAAATGGTGTAAATCAACAGGAGGCAAATTTCATTGTCTTTGAAGCAATCTATTTCTAGGTTAACCTCTTTGTTCCAGGCTTAATATAAAGAACAGAAAAACCACGACACTTAAGCTACCTTTATTATAAGGAATTAGAAACTTGCACTAGAAGGACATAAATCACAGAATAATTCACAACACGTCACAAACAGGCATACTGCGTCAGGTTATTGACACTGATTATAGTGACAAAATAATATCAACAGACAGACGAAATGAAGACGGCAATGGCAGACTCTCCACCCCCTCCCTCACTCTTCTGCCCTCATCACTGGCCAAGGCCGAGGGCGCCCAACGCCCTGCCGTGCCGTGTGGACCATAAGTTACATTTAGTAGTAGAATCCAGTCTTCGGCTCGGTAATATTGTCGATTATCCCTAGTCCAAGGATGATCCACATTAAATTGTATTAATATAAATTATTGTTTTGTTTACTTAAGACGACGTTTAAGGCTGTTACATGTTGTTGTTGGTATTCAGAGTACAATGAGTCTGTTTCGGAACTGGAGGGCGCTGAAAATTCTCTACACGGGGGGCGCACCGGGATACGTCCCGGTGTCCCGGTGGGCCAGCACGGGCCTGGCGCGCCCCTATTTGTAACGTAAGTGGGCGTGCGGGGTCATCTAGGCCCCCAACATAAAAAACATTGTAAATAGCCCACTATTACTTTTAAAATGTTTATGGTTCGTATTGTTATTGTTAAATAGATGTTTAATAACAACAATCTGCCATTTTCATCATTATTCATATTTTATAATAATATTTAAATAATTTTTGTTTTATAAAATCTTATTGAAACTAAAACTTTATTTTTATTTTAAGTACTAAAATGCAATTGTGTCATAATTTGTCACTTTAAATATATAATATATGTATATATATCATTTATATACTGAAATAATTTATATAAGACACTCTACGTAGTCGTAAACTAAATCTTACCTACATCCTTGATTGATAAAGGCAAACAACACTCACAAAATAAAGGGTATTCTTTTTATTCACACAGTAACTGGTAATGTATTGCTAAAAAATATAAGTAAACAATGTAGAGACAGTTTTAAATTGTCAAATATATCATCGTTTTCTTCGGCTTCAAGTAAAACCCATCTAATTCAAGCAGTTTGTGGGTCTTCTGAACTCATCACGCACTATACTTGAACTGCCGTATTTCAGTCTGATTTTACCCGTCTACTTTAATTTTGTGATAAACTCAAAATAAAATAAAGCTCAACAAAGCACACATAAAACAGAAGTGAGCGCGTGGGGGTATAGATGACCCGACCATGCAAAGTCGGTAGGTAGCAGGAGTGCGCGCGTAGGGGTATAGATGACCCGACCATGCAAAGTCAGTAGGTAACGGGAGTGCGCGCGCGGGGGTAAGAACGACCCGGGATTGACGAGTTTTATTTGAACGGACTGTACACGACATTGTCGAAGGTCAGCGCCGAACTGATCGTTGCGATCGATAAATCATAGAAGTGCCGGAAGGTACCTAGGCGCTCTTCAGTGATGTCAACCTGAAAAAAATTTACAGGCATTTAAATTTGCGTGGGGTCGTTTAGGCCCCCGCGCGCGCACTTAAGGGTTAATTAACAAACCATGTAACTCCATAAAATGTGTTTTTGTGCAGTTTTTTGGTGCCTGCACAGTTGATTAAAGTCTCGTAACTCCAAAAAATATTTAAAATATTTAAATATTTAAAGACTGAAAAAGGGAGAAAACAAACAACGTACATTTTAATAGGTATAAATTTTAAGAGGAGTTACTAGGTTTGCAGAAACAGCAAACCTAGTAACTCCTAAAACAGCCTCCTTATTACAAACCAGTAACTCCTTAAACAGCCAAATTATTTGTGTGTTCGACCACTTAACTCCAAAATTGGTTATATCATACGTATCTTACATTCTTAAAACACGTAACTCCTTTACTAATCTATTTAAAAACTCGTAACTCCACTCTACTCAAGAAAATAAGGGAAAAGGGATATTTTAATTACCTTACAATAATTATACTTCAATTAAAAAAACAAAAAGTTAAAAAGGAATTTTTCTTGATCAAAAATAAAACGGTTTTATGTTTCTCCTGTAAAAAGTGGAAAATGTGAGTTACGAGGTTTGTTAATTAAGACGACGTAGTGTTTTTCTGCATTGTTCTTTATTCTTAGAGACCTTTGATTTGATGTACAGTACCAGGTTAACCGAGGCTTGCTCGTAGGTTTTAATTCACTTAAGTTATAGTGTCATGTTAATCAAGCTATTAAATCTACACCAGACTCTTCACAGATAACAGCTGTTAAAAAAACTGCTTAAAATTAATGTTCCTTATTTTTATTTTATTTTTTTATTTTTTTGTTATTTTGTTACCAAAATAGCAACTCATAAGACCAATGTTAAAAATTACGATTTTTAAACTTAAATTTAGACCAAATTTGATTTTTCCTGGGATTGAGGTTGTTTCTAAACTTAATTTTGGGCCAAAACACTCTTAAAAGCAAAGTTTAAGCAAAATGTACCCGCTAGATTTTGAGATTGTGGAACACACGTCCCTTCACACATTGCTTGTATTATATAGGATATCTATGCTTACATTTAAGATTTTCTTCTGACTCCTTGTGGACCGCCCCCCCCCCCCCCCCCTTGAAGGTTCAAGGACAATAAGTACTTTAGGAATTAGACTTTGTTACTCAAAAACATTTGCAAAGTTTTAGTTTTATTACTTGAATACTGTTAAAGATATTTTATTGTTTCCAGACTTATTTCTCACCCTGTATATATTTGTATTATATAACTTGCTGACAATGTACAGATCTTAATGATTATGCACAGCACTGTAATAAATAAATATTGTTGTAGATTCCGCATTGCGAGGGGCGAGCGGGCATGGCGGCCATTGTGGATCCCAACTGCGACCTTGATCTGATCTCGTTCGCTGAAGGAGTCAAGAAAGCCCTCCCGGCGTATGCTAGACCGGTTTTCGTTAGATTACTTCAAAAAGTTGAAATGACAGGTAATTTTTTATAAAATTTTTTCTTATTTAGTTTATTTTAAATGCTTATAGCAGGCAGCTCCTGAATATAATAAAAAATAATGTGAAGAATTTGGTTCAACGGTGTAAATAATAATGTATGATAAATCGTTGTTAGTTTATTATTAAAAATATTTTATCAATGGCCCATGTTACATCGTATTAACATATACGAGGTGGCCTGTGCGCAAATTGTGCATATTATGATTCTGTATGAGTGAAACTCACCTACAGTACGTGAATGTTAATTATGAAGTGACAGAGATCTACTTTTGTTTACTATCTGGCTTTTAAAATTCATCTGAAGGTAATCAGCTGTTAAATTACAATTCACATTAAAGCACTTGCAATAAAAGTTGGTCAACATTTTAAAGCGCCCTCTAGAAATAAATCAAAGGCGAGGGGGGCAAAGCCCGAAACAATATGACCTTTTTAATTACGATTCGTCACTTCGGTATATCCTAAGCTTTAAAATGACACCGCAATCTTAAAAAATCGGTTCAGTAGGTCGATAGAAAAAGGGACCTAACAGACGAAACCCTTATAGAAATAAGAAGATAGATAGATTGTTTTTCAAAGTTCTAAAACAAAAAAAAAAAAAAAAATGGTTGCTCACAGTAACTGATAGGTTGCTTCTATGAGCTTCTACATTACTTTCTGTTCATTGTTTTTGTTAATAAAATATTTCATCCTAGAAGTCATTGTGAGAAAATTAAAAAAAAAGTAAGATATTGAAAGTTTTGCAACAGAGAGATTTAGGGCTCACTTTATTGACTTATAACATTGACTTTGTACACTACGTGAGTAGACTTATCATAGCATAGGCGTGTGTGAAGCATATTGACGGTAATGCGATCTCGTGCGGCGTCCATGGAAGTACACTTAACATATGATACATAAATCAGTATTCCCACTCTTCTAAACCCAGGATGAAACATTTTATAACTGAAAGTTATGTTTATGTTTTGGTAAAATGTTTTGGCAGCACTGTTAATTCAGCTGAATAATAACAACATCGATGGCAGCTACTCTGGTGCGGCGTCCACCGAACTTCCAAATTTTTGCCTCAAACTAAATGCATTGGATGAGAGGTCTATTCACGTTAGTGTACATAGTCAATGCTTATAACCTTAAATAAAGTAAATATTTCTTAAACTTGTACTCTTTTTTTGGTTCTAATAACAAGTGATGCATTTAATTTTGTATTATTCTCAAATTAGTATTTTCCACCGGCCAAGATTTACTAACAATGAAATAACATTTTCAGGAACTTTCAAACTTAAGAAACTCGACTTGCAGAAGGAAGGTTTTGACCCGAGCAAGATCAAGGATAAGATATATTATCTAAACACCAGTGGAAAGTACGAACTTTTGACTGCGGATTTGTACAAAGACATTGAAGACGGTGTGATACGGTTCTAATGTAAATAACAATCTTTCAGACTGAAACCCATACCAATTTAGACTTCCGTGATAACTGAATATATTTATTTACATCGAAATGAGGGTTGTATCTTTTAATTTTATTCTTGTTATATATTATTTAAGTGTACAGCACGTATTTGATAAACTGTATTTTATTCGTTATTTTGTGCATTGTTACAGTGTTAAATTTTTAATAAAGTATTTTACTAAAAAAGTAATTTGGCAGTACATACAATGATTTGTCATGAGAATGGTTCTTAATTGGTGGATATCGTTACGTTTGTCATGTATTTTGTTTTAACCTTCAATTAACAATGAATTCCTTACTAGTCATAAAATTTATTCGTAGTGCCTATATTTTTGGTTGAGATTAAAAAATATATTTCTGTGCCAATATAAAATGGATGTCAGATTTATTATTTGTTTTGTTTAACAAGGATACAATAAATTTACTTTTCATATAATTTTCTTGTAACATGTTTGCGACTGAACATTTTGGAATGTCATGGATACGTAGCTCCGAGATTGAATAATGTTTCGGAATGGTATTTTATGTTATTATGGATAACTTATCTCCTCTGGAACATCCAATTTGTAAATGCCGCGTTTTAAAACGCACTGGTAGTAAATGTGGTCTTAAAAATGTTGCATTTAAAAAGACATTCCAAATTTTATACTGAAAAGTATAGACTTTATTGTTTTTATAATTAAGTAGCACAAATTATTTTGTTATTTTGCGGTGTTATTTTGAAAGAGCTTAATTTTATACAGTATTTTTTACACTGGTTGCAATATTAACCTATACAGTATACAGTAACAAGTACTATACCCCGTTCAAAATTAAAGTTCAATCGAGAGATTCAATTTAATTTCCCATCATAAGGAAAATTCCTTCAATAGCTTGATGATTTCCCCTATTTTCTCTACAATCAGATGTTATTTTAATATCAACGTTGAAAATAGCGCTGTTTATCGTGTTACTTCTCCTAGTTACTATTATTATCACTACCATCCTGCAGTCATTGACCAGAATATATAGATAGACTTTGTTACTTTGTGTTGATGTTAAAACTCACAATTAAACATATATTCACAATACTATTTACTATATTGCCGTTGCAAGCGCTTCTTTTTACTTCCCGAATGTCAAAATACAAATATTTGTTTATGAAAAAAGCAAAACATTGGTATCAAATGACATAAGTCATTTAACAGCTGCAATTATTCTCAGTGATTGTGATTGGTTGGATTGTGTACAGTGGGAGGAACGGAGCAAAATTAGGGAATTTAAATCTGCGTTTGGCCCGCACATCTATTTTTTAACGGGGTATAGTATGAATACTGTTCAAACTATTTTATTTTTCTGTCTTACATTTAAAAAAATACAATGTCAATATGACATTGTTTTTAAAGAATTTGTATACAGTAGACTTCCTCTTAACCTGCCATCTCGGGACCAGGCCTCGGTCGGATAACGATTTAGCCGGTTAAACCAATGTATCTTTAAAAAACTCCAACCTAAAATTTTACAGCCTAAATGAAATTATGACATGAAGAAACAACTCTTTTGTTACTCTATATAATTTATAGCTAACATCCGACACCTATGAAATTCACGACTAGACTAATAATGATTTGTTTCCTTATTTTGTCTACTGGATATTTGGTTTCACTTCCGGTGGCATACACTTTTGTTCAGGACAGTTCATTTTAATTGGTTTGAGAAGGTCAATACAGTATGATATAGGCTAACGTTGAATTGAATGAAACAGTAAATAAGAAAACAACGTTTCTGGCGAAACACAGCCGGTTAAAGTGATGTTGAGATAGAAAATGGTCGGTTAGAAAGATGCTGTTTTTATGCCTGGGTAGGCCAGTTAAAGCAGAGACTGGTTTAAAGGAGGCCGGTTAAGAGGGAGTCTACTGTTGTAGTAAATTTTATCTTGTTACCCATGACCTTTCTTTTTTTAAATAATAGTAAAATAATTTATTGTTATTCAAGTTTGTTACGATTTATTATAGATATAAATCTAGACCAAGACTTTAAAAGTCTCTAACGTTGTATATTGAAGTCTACTTAATTTTTGAAATTAAACTTTGATACTGTAAGTAGATTAGTATTATGTGGTATGATGTAAGTATAATGTTGTTTGTTAAACAGTGATTGTGCTATGCGGCATTTATTTTTATAAAATGTAAACTGTTTTTTCTATTTTGTAATAAGTTCAAATGATGCAATAAAAGTATATTTTAAAACAAACTTTCTAAGTGTTTCACCATTTTTGTATATTTTTTCTTTTAGTTAAAAAATAACTATTAATATGAAAAATGTAATCAACTTTCAATATGGGTGGATAATTAATAGTCAACTAAAATTCTCATGCTATAATTTCATGAAAAATTCAGCAAAAAGAACAGTTTAAAGTTTTAATGTTGTAAGGCAGAAAGGAAAAAGGAACCTGTTCGCGACAATTTTCAATTTTGAGTTATTTATATTTTTGAATTCCTCATTTAATTCTTAACAATTTGGCGCAAGTCCCGTGAGTCTAAGATTTATTATTTTTTTTGTTAAAGATATAGGACTTAATGAAATTACGTGTGGAAGAAAGGCCATTTTGAGAAAAAACTATTTGAAAATTAAATTAGCATAAAACATTTATTTTTCATATTCAAGAAACAATTTTAGTATCAAAAGAAAGCTCTAAAAGTCTTCTTTAATGGGAACACCTATTTTTGTCTTAACTCACAGTGGTTTTCAAGGAAATAATGTTTTTATCGAAGCATGTCTGATAAAAATATAATAAAAGTGATTTTTCAGGAAAGGGACCTCTTTTCGGCCCTGTTTTATTTCTCTATATAACGAATTGCAAAACTGCCGAAAGCGACCTCTTGGCGGCACTTTCTGATTTTTAGTAATTATAAGATGTTCTACATTGTCAATAAACTTGTAGTAGTTTACCTCGTCGTCAATAGAATTCGTCATGAGTTCAGTTTTTAAAGTGTAGCATAGCTTTTTGATTGGTTTTGAAAAGGGACCTGTTCGCGGCAATGTTATTTCTCCATGGGTGCGAAAAGGTACCTTTTCTCAAGCTAGACATCGACTACTTTAATCATTATTTTGAATGTTTTATTCCATTACAAGTGTTTTGTAATTTATTTCAACCAGTAAAGGACGAATTGAAGCATATCAAAATGCAGACAACCAAAAATCGATATTTTGACCTCAATCGATAAAACTGCCCGTACTGAAATTTTTACTTTGCCACGAAGAGGTCCCTTTTTCCTTTCTCCCTCACGTATACAGAACCAAATTCGACATCCCATGTTAAAAAAATTAGTTTTGCCCTCATAAACCAGAGTAAAAAAAACACTGATGATAGAACATGGGCGGATCCAGGGAGGGGCTGTGGGAGCGGCAGCCCTTCCTTTGACTTAATAAAAAATAATGAAAAACTAAAACGTTAAGTTAAAAAAGTAACAATTGGCTAGTCTTGTCTTTTATTAAGTTCACTCATTAAAAAAATTTTAGCAGAAAAAGATCTCAAATTAAGGAGCAACACTGTAAAAATAATTATTCCCTATATAGCCCTTAATACTGGGGACATATCATGTAATATGGTAGTCGCGGTGGCAGTCTTGTGTCACCATCTGCCTTTTTGAAGGTCATTGACCCATAGCAGTTCTTTCCTCTGTAAAAATTTACAAAGGAAATGTTACAGTCTTTTACTTTCTCCCTCTATACCATAGTATATGGCATGGAGAAAGTATTGTTTTCGTCAAAATTTTTGAATTTGAGTTGTTGGTGGATTTATTCATTTTGGTTCCCCCTGAACCCAAAAAAGTGGTTTTCGGAGTGATGTCTGTCTGTGTGTGTGTGTGTGTGTGTGTCTTCTTCTTCATTTGAAACACCGACGCACTTTGGCGTATTTTAAGGTGAGTATGACTGAAGGGGTGAGTGTGATGATTGTGATGGATCAGATGAGGTGTAGCTTTGTTACTGACAAATATCAGCTGTTTTTATTTGTCAGGATCATTAATTAATAGCCCAATGACCAAAGGCAGCTGGTGTCAGGATGTAAACAGAGCTAGAGAATGCCCTAATGGTCCGATTTTAATTAAATTTGGTACATAGGTCCAAATCCACGATAATTCCAGGCGGTTTTTTCATTTTTTTGAATTTTTGATTTTTAAGGATATTTTACCCCCCAAAACCCTCAAAAATCAAAATTTCTCAAAAACGGCTCTAACGATTTTGATTAAAATTTTGTGGTTTATTAAGCTTAAAATGGTGAATAAAATGACACCACCCGCATCTCCGGGAAAATCCGCGTTCAAAAGTTATGGAGTAAAAAGTGTTTCAAAAATCAATTTTTTGGATTTTCAAAATAGCTGTTGTCTTGAAATAAATTTTACTTTTCACCATTAAATCAAGCTCAAAAAACTAAATAATCCAGTATTTTAAATTATTGCTCTACATCAAGTGGTTGCGGAGAAAATTCAATTTTCCGTTTAGCGGTAAACACAGTACATTGTTAAAAGTCACAGACGCGCGTAGAGTCAAACGAGCGCTGCTCAGCCGGTAGCTATCCGACTGAGTCATCAAGACATTAATATTTGAAGCTTTTAACATCTTTTAGCGAATTTCCCTATAGGGAATACGCTATTACGGTAGTAGCCATGGTAAGACCTAAGCCCGGGACCACTTTACTTTTTCATTTTGAGGTCCCCAGAAGCCAAAAACACCGTTCGTTCATTTTCATACATATGTATATATATATATATATATCTATATATATATATATATATATATATATATATATATATTTGTCCGTGGTACTGATAACTTTTGAAGCGGACCTCCGATTTTGATCAAATTTGGTATAAAGGTGTGAGACCAGGTCTATTTTCATGAGTTCGCGAACCAGCATTGTCGGGTTATGGGAACGGGGTTTTATGGGGTTTCAAAGGGGTCAAAAATGGGTTTTTGGCATTTTTGGACCGAAATTTTTAAAATTCATCAGTTTTAACTAAAACCATTCAAAAGAGCTTAAAAAAACAAACAATTTAGTATTTTGAATCTCTTAAATAGCTTAACTGGTTATATAAAAAATTCAAATTAAGTTTCCCATGTTATTCTTATGGGTAAATCTTTAAAAAGTTTTATATCGGTTATTTATCAACAAATCTTAATAAAAATTTGTATGAACCTTATCTAGGTGGTGAGTAATTAAGATTTGATCAAAAACCCACATGGCAGCAAACCTACATGCTAAATCCCATAGTATTCTTATGGAAAATAAAAGTATAATGGGAGCAAGAGAGATGGAGATAATAAGGTATCTGTTCCTAATCAGCTGATCAGCTGTCTTCTGCATATTTGTCAAATTTGAAATGTTTATGTTTTGTTATTTGTAAACAAATCATTCCATTTGCATTGAAGCTTTGGATATGCACTTTTATCACTGTTAAAAAAATTTGTTTATTTCAATATAAATATTAATATATAAATTATTAAATAAAAATAATTTACTCAGAAATATAATACCATTAAATATATTATATTTCCTTATAAAGATTATTAATTGTATAAGATAGCCACAAAGTTCTTTGATGTTGAAACAATAATTCTTTGGAAATTCGCTGAGTACGTAGGTCTGCTGCGATGGGGGTATTTTATATTGTTGGGAGAAAGTATGTGTCAGTTAACTGATACCGTTTATTTTAACTGTTTTGTTGATGTTGTTCTGTCTCTTTATGAAAATAAACACAAAAATCTCATTCAAGTCATAAAAATTTTAGAATTTTATTTTCTGTGATTTTTTAGCCTTGTTGCAACCAACAAGAAAAGCTGAAAATGTTAACCAAGGAAACTAAACTAAAGTGTGGGATGGTTACCAATGAATAATAAAAAAAATAAATAAATAAAGAAGGTCCCATCCCATGTTAAAAATTGGCAAACAAATTTGTTTGCTAGGATCGCTGTTTAAACTGAAATTGGGCACTTTATTTTTGGTGAGAATGGTATAAGTCATTAAATCCTTTGATTGAACTAGTTGTTTGAAAGAACTTTGTCGTATGGGCATTCAAACTTCTTAAGTTATTTTAATAATGGAGATATTTGATTTAATCATATGTTTACAAAAATAATCTAAGTCATACTTTACAAGTGATAAACGTCATCATGGTATCTTATTCCTGTTTTTTTTTTTTTTTTTTTTTTTTTTTTTTTTTTTTTAATTTGTTTATTTGGGGTCTAAAATGAGCACTGAAGTAGGCGGAGGAAGAAAGTGTTCCTACGTTAATTGTGAGAATAGGTCCAGTAATGGAACTGTCATAGGTTATGTATAATTTATGAGTGTAGTGTGTGGACAAGAGAGATTCTTTGCTGGTGACCATCTGCAACAAAGTCAGAATGTAAACTGACTAATAGGTTATTGTCTTGTGCGCACTCTCATGGTAAAGTGCGCTACTACATTGACCGAAAGTTTCTTAACCAATTCGTCCATAAGATATGTTCCTCTTTATTTTTATTTTTTTTTTTATTCATTGTGGTATACCAAGGAAGCAGCGGGAATTGTAGATTAAATGGCGCAAATCAACAGGGGACGACAACAAATTAACATGAGTTTATCACTCTATATGTAGTTTAACACGTTCGCTACCACAATGTTAAAAAAAAATCGTAACCACAGCCCGCCGCCGCAATTTTACGGCGGGCGAGTTCTACTCAGAGCCCACCGCCACAGATCTGCGGCGTGCTGGGCTCATTAAAATAGACTGCCGCCGCATATCTGCGGCGATGGTTCCATGATACTAAATACGAAATATTTTCAGTGCAGTCTATTTTAATAGTCAGACAGTTTAGGCACGGTCTACGGGATAGTCCGCCGCATATGTGCGGCGCTTGGTCTGTGGCTAAAACGATCACTGACGTCCCTAAAATGTTTCACATACATTTTTGTTTAATAAATTTTTGAAAGTAACATTTTTTAAGGTATTTTATATATCTTACACAGATATTCATCAAATCTCTTAGATGACGCATTGAAAAAAGTTTATTTTGTAAGAAAAATGTATAAACATTTGCATTTTGTAAACTTGTAAAACATCATAATTATACTACGTAAATGAATTGTAAACAACTCTTTTTGTAAACTAAATATTTCAATACAATGTTTTTATGTATAAGTCGTATTTTATTTTCTGTTTTTCAAAGGTTATGACTAAAAATAAGGTTATATTAGTGACGACGCTAACATGCGTCACTTAGTCTCTGACCATACGCCGCAAATATGCGGCGCTCAAAAAATTACCAAAAATGAAGAGAAAATTTTATATATATTTTCATTTAATGAAATTAAGATATTTTGAATTGTGAAAACTAATTTTGGACGGTTTATATTCGTGGTCTGTGGCATAAGTCACAACCGCTAGGGCCGGTCTACAGGGAAGTCCATGATTATTTTGGTGGGCTGTGGGATTGGCCAGACCGCCGCATATATGCGGCGGCTGGTAGCGAAACGTGTTAATCTCGGTTCTGTATACATTGCTACAGCTGAGCAAAAAGATTTACACCTGATAGTTTCTAAAAAAATCTGTTTATGTATGAAATTTTACTCCTCTGTTGGTGGACAGGATAAACAATAAACAAATTCAAATTTAATAACAAGCTTTAATTTGACCCTTTGTGATGTTTGGCTTAAATTGTGTTCTGAAATCCAGGCTTTTTTATTGGACTTCAAATAACCTTGCAGTTTAATATTACTCTGGTATTCTGCTCACAAGTGTACATGGTAAGCCACATTTATTCTTAAGCTAGTTTAAGGCATTATTATTCTTAACTCTCATAATGACTGTCATTTCCCCCTCCTAGGGAATGGTGGCGATTTGTTATACTTTTATTAAAGAATTTATTGAAATATGTTTAAATAATATTTAAACATCGTGAATATAAATTCTGTATATTATACAGAATTATTAGTTGAAGAATGTAAAATGTTCTTGTTTGGTTTGGAGCCGCATCTACAAGATAATAATATAAATTACTTAGGCCTTCTTACTTGACACTTTAAAAAACGTTACTTTTTAAATCGTTAAGAGTCTTAAATAATAAAAAATTAAGTGCTCCAACCTTTAAATTAAGGATCAATACCGCCGAAGTACATGTAAAAAAATTTTACATAAATTCACGATGTTAATATGTCAAGAAAATAGCAATAAAACATTAAAATTGTACTTTATTTGTAAATAATTTTTTTATGCTAAAAACCTACTTTAAGTGTTCCCTATGGCAGCACATCTGCATACTCTTTCACTATATTTATCATAAGGAGAATAGACATTTAGTTCCTTATTATGAACACGTGATGAATTTTTACACTTATTTAAATTTTAACACTCAACAAAAATTTTAATTAACCCTTCGAGCGTTATTCGTCGATTTTTCGGCCCAGCTTTTCGACCTCCGAGCGTTTGAGTCGATTTTTCGACTCTTTGAAAACGCAACGTAACTTTATAGTGAATGACAAAAACGGACTCGTGAATGCTACCGCCGTTACCGGGAGGTTCTAAGCTATCCAAAAACACCCATTTCAAATGATTGGTTGTTTGTAATATGCAATGAAACATCTGGGAAAAACTGTTACTATCTGCTAACTTTGTAAACAATGAAATAAATTTTTTACCAATTGTTTTAAGGTTATAAATGATTAAAAGTGTTACTAATACTGTTAATTTACATTATTGGAATAAGTTAATATGTTTTATCTAGTTTATAACCATAAACATGAGTAGAAATTAGTATAGTATTCCTAGCTTGATTTTACATGTGTTCTTATGGGATTAGGGTAAGTACCATAAGACATTTTTAGTTTTATTCAACATAAATTTTTTTCAAATGCTTCTAGCCTATATTAATTATATATTTTCTTAAACTGCATAAAATTCCAAACAAAATGTATATCTTGGAATTTTAATTAACCTATATGTTTCTAAAATTATTTTTGGGAAGAGCAAAGTTACATAAAATATTTTTTTGTATTTTTTTATTTTTAACCTATAGTTTAATTTTGGTAACAATAAGTAATCGTGATAATTTTTGTATCTACCATTTTATCTACTTTCATATAATATATACATTTATAGTGCTAGGTCATAAAATATATTTTTTACTAATTTTTATTTGAAAGTATGCAAAACCTTTAAAAAATGCGTATCGCTCCAGGGGTGCTATATTGAACGCTCGGAGGGTTAAAATAGCATGTTACACAATTAATTTCTGTCTTAGTGTGTACTAAGTTAAAATTGAATTTAAAAAAATGGCAGTACAGTATTTTAATTTAAATTATAAAGTTTTTTTCTGTCTCACTGAAAACTTTCTGAATTTTTTTCAATTCCCACTCTGTTATTACAAATGAAAAAAAAATTTAATAAGAAGTTACAGAACAATATTTTCCTTTTAATTTAAAACCTCTTTTTTAATGTTTGCCCAAATTTGAACATGGCTAACTAAATTATCTGCAATTTAAATATTGTTCTCAGCTAACATACCTAACATACTTGAGAAGTTGGTGGTTTTGGTCTAAATTGTACTTTTATGCCAATAACGAGTGTCATCTCGTCCTTGAGTGATAGTTATGGATGTAAATAGAATGCGTGAGACAACAGGAACAGTACACAAAAAACACATAGACGCGCGTACGCACGGACAGACGGGTGGTCGTTTCGCACTTTCATTTAATACTTCCGTCGCGGTAGCCGGCTTGAGGACACTGGGCTAAGAAGGAGCCCAAGACCGATTTTTTCACAAGCTTGATGTTTTAAATTGTGAACTACGTGAACATGGCACAAAGCAGTGCCGAAACCAGGTTGTAGATGACAACGGATTTGAACTGGAGACGATAAGGTAATTTAAAACCACACAAAAGTCATACCAGTTCGGGGCAATAACAAAAATGAAATTGATATTTTAGGCTTGCGCTCTAACGAATAAACTGTTCGTCCTGTCAAAAAATGTTACATAGCCTCAAGATATTATAACTGCCCGCAAATTGAGTTACTTGACACTTTCCTGTACATGTATCCATATACCAGAACAAGTGATAATTATTAAATTTTCTCCTTTTTTTTGGTAAGTTTGAATCAGCCAGTTCACAGTCGGTTCAATTAATTTATTAAACAATTACATTTAAAATTTGAAAGGACATTTATTATTTCTTTCTTACTTTCAATATCAAGCGACCAAAGTATATTTTCATCACTAAGTTTTATGAAATCATGTACTTTTAGCTATGGCATTCAAAGTTATAACTTCACTAGTCATATCTATGACTAAGTGAAAACAATAAATTTGGGCTTTTAACGAATGAGGGGCAATACCTAAGGGGGCATGGGAGCTCCGTTCCATCAAGCAGTAGGCGAGTTTATATTAATATAATTCAATCTGGATCACTTTTGGACCAGGATTATCGACGATATGCCGTAAGATTGACTAGTGACTGTTGTGACCATATACTACTTATATAATGGAACCCACACGGACACGGCAGTTTGCGGGGCGCCCTCGACCAGTGACGATGGCGGGAGGGGTCAGGGGGTGGGGGTAAAACGAGAGTCTAGCATTGTCTTCATTTTGATTTCGTCTGTCTGTTGAAACTTGTCACCATAATAATCAATGTCAATAACCTGACGCAGATTGCCTGTTTGTGTCATGTATAGTGAATTATTCTGTGACTTATTGTTCCTTCTCGTGCAAGTTTCTAATTCTATTTCTTTTTAATAAAGGTGTAGCCGTAGCCTAAGTGTCGAGGTTGTTCTATTGTTAATAAGGCTGAACACTATCTCGGCCGGAGAATCTCTCTCCGGTTTTAGTTGGTGAGGTTAAATATAAATATTGGAAATATAGGAAAATTAAAAAAAAAAGAGTTGTAGAAGTTGAGTGTAACGAAGGCAGCTACTTCTCTTACTCTTCCAAAAGTTATTAGTCATGAAATAATGATGAAATTATAAAGTTTAAATTACAATTTATGGTTCAGCGGAATTATTTTTTTTCATTCTGTTGCTTTCTAGGCCTAATATTAAATAAAAGTTTTAAAACACAAATTTTTCATAATATACTGTGTAGGCCTGCTTTAGTAACCTATATTTCAGGTACCAAGTCAATCAATTTTCAAATGATAAATTATGCCAAGCCATAGACTATTTTATTTTTTTTGTTTCAAAAGAGAACACTTTTTTTAGCTTTCAGTTTGCACTCTGGTATATAAAAGCGTAATACTCCATTTTACAATTGTTAATAATTAAAGATGTTCAGTATAATGTACACATGAGCGACACTTTGAGATGCGACACCGCAGCGACATATAACGACACGTCGCAGTGCGCGTGACACACATCCACACACAAGTGACAATCACATCGGTATCTAGCTCCATGGAAATTTACACTTAAGTTGTCAGAATATCAACATCTATGCCCGGTCAAGAATAGTTAATTTAATCCCTGTATTTCCCAATTCATTGTATTTCTGATCCTGTGGCATTTTGGGATTGTTTTACCTGAATCCCAAAACCAAACTCATGAATAGCTTTTTACTACTTTTGACCCCATGGAACACAGCAAATTATAAATTAGAACATTCATGGCTAAAATAATACTATACTAAGATGATGTGACATCAAACAATTTAATAATAATTTTGAACACAATTTAATCAAGATTTAATAGTTTTAATTTGTCAACACAAAATGTATCTGAAAAAATAATTGCCATCCTAAATTTACCTTCAACAGTTTAAAAACGTTATGAGTGGGACATAAAATTTAAATTTCCATTACAATTTTTTATAGTGTTTAGTTGGTAGTTAAACATTTATAGTGATATGGAAAATTACATGTTAAGGTACTTCCACACCGAGCGCGCCGTGCTGCGCTGCTCTGCGCCGCGCTGCGCAAAGCATATTGCGCTGCACGAAATAGCGCGAAACTGCGCGGAACAGAGCGCCATGTTCGTAGTTGCGCGGCTGTGATCCGTGTTGCGCAAGCTACACAATCACACCGATGTAGAAAATGGACCCGGCAACAGCTGCTTCAGTTTTTATTGTTATTTATAATGATCTGTTAAAAAGAAGGATAAAACCACGTCGTCATTGGGTAACTCCCATACTGAGACGTCGGGAATCGTATGGAGGGGAATCCATGCTCCATGAACTTCGTATTGGTGGGCAGTTCTAAAATTTTTGCCGCATGTTTTGAGTTTTCTTTTCCTTTGCTTTTTCTCGCCGGAAGGATGAGAGCAGGGATGTCATTTTTTATTTCGCCACTCCAGGATAAAAACCCACCTCACTGGCAATTACACGCCAGGCGTCACTTTTTTATTTTTAATATGATAATTGTTGTCCTTCGGGTCCCATAGCTCACTTCGCACTCGATACGCAGTCACCAGAGTCTCGATAGACTCACGACTCCATTCAAAAGCCATTTTGGTGAAACAGAGGTTGTGATGGTTCAAACCGAAACGACGCGCAGCAACAACTGAGCAAATGCCCGTCCACACTGAGCGCGCAAGGGCAAACAATCTTGTGAAGTGGGGGAAGCCCCTGGTGCTGCAAATACCTATGTCATTTGGCTCTTCAATATTCTTAAGTTTTTAGCTGTTTTTTTCTATCTTTTTTAAGGAGCAAATAGTACCAAAAGATCCAGTTTGTTTTTTTTCTGTGAAAGTGTATAACCGGTTATTTATGTAAGACAACCAGTTTTTATTAAATTAGGTTTTTCCAAAAGTTCACAGGATTATTTTTGTGATCAGTGATAAGATGGGACCAGAGATAAGCCTCAAGTGGGTGAGTGAGTGATCTGACCTTTGTACCTGTGACTGATAAGCCAACTCCTCTCTGCTTCTGTCAACATAAATAAACTTTTCAAACAACAAATCCACCGAACCAGTTTATCTGCTATGAGATAAATATTATTTAAGTCACTCAATATTTTGTTGATAGTTATTTATCAAATGGTTTTTTTACTTTATTTTTCTTTTAACTGCCTAGAGGAATTCTAATTTATCGTTATACCAGAAAGGCAGATTAGTTTGATTTATTTTTAATAGATTATCTAAATATTTAGCAGCAATATTTTGGCAAACAAATTTAATATATTTGTAAAATTGATGAAAGTTTTCAATTGAGATTCATGGACTCTATTATGAAACCTGCATCACTTCCTAAGGGATGGAAAAGAGAAGATGTTGTGAGGAAATCTGGTCTGTCTGTTGGCAGGATTGACATTAAAATTACATCTCCAGGTGGTAATATTTTTAGATCAAGGAAAGCTCTGCAAAAATATATAGAAATAAAAAAACTGCCCTACAACATTCAAGATTTTTATTGCAAATCTATTGATCAAGAGTCCACTTTAACAGAAAATATGAGTCAACCCGAGAGCCAAAATGAAACTCTTTCTCTAAAAATAACAGAAAGTAATTTTACTGAAAATGACCTGTTAGAAAGTAATGTTTTACAGGAAAGTCAGAGTGCTTCTCCATTGAGTCCACTTGAGAGTACTGACAACACCCTAGCCGTAGAGCTTCATCCACCTTATGTTAGTCACAAGAAAGAAGCAATGGTTCAAACAGAGGTAGATACGAGATCTATATCTATGTGTAATGAATTGCTCTCAAAACATTGGCTCTCTGATGATACACTTCTCGAGTACTTTGGAATCCTCAATAATGGGTTTTTGGAGCGCCAAAATTCACATATACTGAACCCATTGATGAGTCATGCAATTAAAAATATGACAGATTTTGCCTACCTTCTGGACCCATTGGACATCTCAAAACGAAAATACTTATTAATTCCCGTAAATGATGCAATCAATTTGTGCAAACCTGGTGGCTCCCATTGGAGTGTTATGTTGTACATTCAAGAAACTAACAGCTTCTTTCATTATGATTCAATAAAGAATAAAAACTCCTTGCATGCAGATAAAATAAGACTGAAATTGTCCCAGTACTGGAACCGTCCAACAGATAAGCCAATCCAGGAGTGCAGGATTACAGAGCAGCAGAACGGTTATGATTGCGGAGTATATGCTATTTATATTATTGAACACCTAGTAAAAAGTATATTATCAGATCAATCAGTAGATCCATTTGCCCCTGAACACCTCAATATATCAGAAACGGATTTAGTCAAGAAAAGAGCATTAATAGCATATATATTAAAGAACAAATTCACACTTAAAGATGAAATGATGTTCGCTTTGATGGTTGAGAATATACCTCAAACCAAGACCGTAAGTTCGACTTCCACCCAAGTAATCCTTCCTTGTGATCAACAGCAATCAATTGTTTCACCGGAAAAAAGAAATACAAATTGGAAACAGGTAGTATACAAAAGACATAGAGCTCGAAATGACGTTCTCGCAACAAAGTCAAAATTAACAGGAGAGAATGTAAGGGTGAACTACCCCCCTGAAACCACCCTAGCAAATAATTTTGAAGTACTAAGCAACATCCCCACTAATCAAGTACTTACTCAAAGCACAAAATATAAAAAAAGTCATATTAATGTCAAGAAAATAAATTATGCTCAACAGATAAGTGATAGTAGTAATACTACTCCAGAAAAAATCACTTGCAATGCAGTCACGGATAAAAAACTTCTACAGGTAGCTATTGTTGGAGATAGCCATGGTCGGGGTATAGCGGAGATTTTGAACATCAGTCATGGTGACATTATTAAACCAACAGGATTAGTAAAACCTAATGCAGAATTTTGCCACTTAAAAAAAAAGTATTTTGGAAATGGACTCTGAAACCAACGATGCACTGGTTGTATTTGCAGGTGCAAACAATGCATACAAAGGAAATCTGCATGACATATTGGTAAATATGGCACCAACAATTAAGAAGACTAAGTCCAGTAAAATTTTCCTTGTCAGCACACCTTTTAGGCGTGATAAACCACTTGAAAGTGAAGTGAACTGGAATATACTAAACCTGAACATATTTCTCAATGATTTGGCAAGTAGCGGTAAAAGACTTTTCTTTCTTGACATCAGTGTATACCCTGAGAAATTTGTTGCTAAAGATGGGGTTCACCTTAATTCTAAAGGAAAAAAGCATCTTAGCAGGTTAATAGCAAACCAATTATACTCAAGGACTCCATTGTATGGTCAAGGTAAATTCCCCCAAATCAACTGTTCAGAATCCTCCCAAACTTCACCGATTTCACGCCCTATGGTCTCATCTGAACTGCAACAAGACTCTGCTAAAAATGACGCCATCCTGGGGAAACTAAAAATTGAGGGTTCAGATCTACTAACAGTAAATAATGTTGAGGAACAAGGAACAATCAACATACTAGATGCAGACATGGGAACAATAATTGATACCTTCCGCCATGATAAATCTATTGCCTTTGCACATTGCATATCTGCGGATCTTCACCACGAGCGTAACATGACTGCGGGGGTGGCAGTTGTGTTTCGGAAGAAGTTCGGTAGACCAACACGAGCGAACTGTCTTAATCAGTTTCTGTCCCTTCAGAATGCAGATGTGGGTGCTTCGGTTCATGGCCTTATTACCAAACAAAATTATTTTGACAAACCAGAACAACAGGATTACGATTTCGCTTTCCAAGAATTAATAAAACATCTAAAAAACAGTAAATGTGAAAAGTTAATATGTTCACCATTAGGTTGCATTAGAGATGAAATTTCAATAGAAAAGTTTGTTCAAAATTTAATTTATCTACAACGGGAAACCAAAATGACTATTTACATTATATCTCGAGAACAGATAGCATATAGAGTTTTGAGAAAAGGCCTTTCTCAGACTGCATTCATAAACCAGCTGCATCAAAAAATTATTAATGTCTGGATTGGAAGGACTCACGGAAGCAAACCAGAGTGTGTGGCTACATCAAATACACCTGCGAGTCTTCAAGCTGTTACTTCATCTCCAGTTCCATCGATGCAAATTGGCCAGCACAATGCATCCTTTGATTCCACCCGAATCACCTAAAGAAATCTTCACCACAACCACAAATCTGTTACCTTCAACTGAATGGCCTCCATTGCTGTCCCCAAGGACTCCGACCCACAAGACACCTGAGAATCGGCCTGAAGATTGTAATAGTAGTCTAAGTAGTTATAAGAATGTAAGCTCTCAACCAAAAAATTCCTCTCAAAATTCTGTTTTTTTTAGAAGTAAGAACTCAAAAAGAAAATTAAATATAATCCATCAAAATGTTCAAACGATTTCCAATAAGATAGATCACATTTCAATTGTTCTTGAGGAGGGAAGACCAGATGTATTTATTGTATCGGAGCACGGGTTAAAGTGTAATGAAATTACTCAAATCAACTTAGATGGTTATAGGTTGGTATCTGAAAGTAGTCGGGAATTTAAATCATGGGGCGGGGTGGGTATATTTTTAAAAGAAAATATTGCGGGAAGTAAGATAAATGTACACTCTTGTAACCTTGAGGGCCATATAGAAAGAAGTTTAGTCAAGATAAACAATGGCAATGCTAAATTCTTCATAGCTGGGGTTTACAGACCTCCTCAGGGTAATTTGGACCTGTTTTTTGAAAAATTAGATGAATTATTAATGCACGATCGTTTTAGAAATAGCAAAATTGTAATTATTGGTGATTGGAACATTGACATTTTGGTAGATGACTTCAAATCAAAAAAATTAAAGAATTTCCCTAGTAGTCAGGGACTAAACATTTGCACTTGGCAACCTACAAGAGTTACGCCGACATCAAGTACGGGGATTGACAATATACTGACTAATTTTAACAGTGAGTCGTTTACATCACATGTACTCGATCTTAATATTTCAGACCATTTTTGTGTACAGATAGTCATTTCAGAAGGTATTTTTTTAAAGAAAATTCAAGGCCAAAATATTTTTGGAAAAGATTGAATAAGGATAGTAATATTAAATTGTTACAAGGGTATTTAAGTAAAGAAAGTTGGTCAGATGTATATGTTAACAATTCTTTAGATTGTAAGTTTCAGTCATTTTTAAATATTTTTTCCTATTACTATAACTTAGCTTGCCCAAAAAGGAAAGTTAAGGAACAAAGGTCGAATAAAAATAACCTGAGTAATAAATGGGTGACTAAAGGCATTCTCATCTCTAAGAATAACCTGAGATCTCTTAGTTGTTTGTATAAGACCTCAACAGATGAGAAATTTAAAAATTTTTATAGAAAATATAAGCAAATTTATAGGAGAGTCCTCAAAGCTGCAAAATCCTCTTATTTCAATAGTTTAATTCTCAACTCTGACAATAAAAACAAAACTGCCTGGGAAATTGTCAAAAAAGAGCAAAATAACAAAAACCGGAAACAATTAATTATAAAAATAAATTTTGAAGACAGCATAGAAAGAAATCCTTTTAATATTGCCAATATATTTAACCAGTATTATAGTGAGGTGGGCTTTAATTCTTCATTTGAAAATCAAGAAATATGTGGTAAATCTGGTGCAAAACTATTTGAAAATGTAGTGTTGTCAAATTCAATGTTTTTTAGAGAGGTTACAGAAAAGGAGGTTCTTGCTGAAATATCTAATCTTAAAAATAAACACTCAACTGGTTTTGATGATGTTTCTGATTTTATTTTAAAGCAATGTGGTGCACATCTATCAGCACCCCTCACTCATTTGATTAACTGTTCTTTAAGTGAAGGGTGTTTCCCCAATAAACTAAAAATCGCAAAAGTTAAACCTCTGTATAAAAAAGATAATCCCTGGGAAGTAGAAAACTATCGACCCGTTGCTCTTCTATCGCCCTTTTCAAAAGTATTTGAAAAAATAGTCTTAGACCAACTATTATCATTTCTTTTAAAATTCAAAATAATTGACCCCAAACAATTCGGATTTCAAAAAGGCAAATCAACAATAGATGCAAATAATGATGTAATTTCTACGGTTGTTACTGGCTTGGAGGGGAAAAAACATCCGGTAGCTGTATGTTTTGATTTGAGTAAAGCTTTTGACAGTGTAGATATCAACATTCTTTTGGATAAACTACATGATTGTGGTATTAGAGGCCCTACTTTCCGATGGTTTGAGTCATATTTGTTAGAGCAGGTTCAATATGTGGAGATAGATTCAACCATTAAAAATATTTCATACCCAATTACTTCATCTACTGTGACATTGAACTATGGAGTCCCTCAAGGCTCTATTTTAGGTCCAGTTCTTTTTCTTCTGTATATTAATGATGTTTCTAAAGTTTTTAAATTCTCAATCTCAACTATGTATGCAGATGATATCACCTTATCATTTGTTAGGCCCAATGACATGGATCTTTCAAACTATGAACAGCATATATATTTTGAAATAAATACTCTGGTTCAATATTTGGCAAAAATTAACCTCTCCTTAAATGTTTCTAAAACCAAAGCTCTGATTTTTCACACATTGCAGTCTAGAAATTTAATTCAGTTAAAGTTAACGATTGATGTTGGTGAGGTTGATGATGTAGCAGAATTAAAATTTTTAGGCCTTAACATAGACTTCAACTTAAGATGGAATACACACACTGAATTTGAAATTTCAAAATTAAATTCTTCAAAATTTCTTTTATGGAGACTGTCACAGTTATGTGACCAAAATGTACTTCTTTCTGTATATTATGCGTACTGTTATAGTTATAGGACATACGGTGTTCAGTTATGGGGGAATTCATCTTTAAAAAACCAACAGAGAATCTTCAAAATTCAAAAAAAAAAAAATTATTCGAGTAATAGCCAAATTGAAACAGAAGGATTCATGTAAATCGGCTTTCCAACAACTTAAAATTTTAACATTCCCATGTATTTACATTTATCTAACGCTTGAATATTATAAAAAACAAAATTTGTCCTTTCACCAAACACCCCAACATTCTTATTACACTAGGCACCGACTACAAACCATAGACTTTCATAGATTAGAAATGCATTGAAAATTACCTTTTCCAGCAGGAAGGCACTTATTCAAGTTTTTGCCAAATGAAATTAAAGAAATACATGAACTCCAAAATCTTAAAGTAAAACTTAAGGCATACCTCACTACGAATGCTTTTTACTCTCTGCAGGAGTTTTGTGATAAATTTGCACCATCTTAGACAAGTTCTCAAATCAGTCTGTTACGTTTTCAATTTATGTATTTAACTAAGTAAGATAACTTGTGTTAGTTTATTTTATTTTTAGTTTACCTTAATTCATTTATTTAATTGTATTCCAATTCCAATTTCAATTGTATGACGCATCCAATGCTTGTTTGTACAAGTTCCTGGTAATAAAGGAATTTTTGATTTGATTTGAACTTCAAAGCTGTTCGTCAAAATACCGCCCTCAGTCGGATCGTGTTCGCGAACGTTCGCGAGTGCGCAGAGCTGCACGGTTCGCCGTCCACACCAAGTGCGCCGCTCGGCGCGCACATGTTTTGCACAGCGCGGCGCAGCGCTGCGCGTTCGGTGTGGAAGTACCTTTAAATCAAATCAAATCAAATAAAAAATTCCTTTATTACCATGAACTTGTACAAACAAGCATTGGATGCGTCATACAATTGAAATTGGAATAGCATAATACAATTAAATAAATGAATTAAGGTAAACTAAAAATAAAATAAACTAACACAAGTTATCTTACTTAGTTAAATCCATAAATTGAAAACTTAACAGACTGATTTGAGAACTTGTCTAAGATGGTGCAAATTTATCACAAAACTCCTGCAGAGAGTAAAAAGCATTCGTAGTGAGGTAGGCCTTAAGTTTTACTTTAAAATTTTTGAGTTCATGTATTTCTTTAATTTCATTTGGCAAAAACTTGAATAAGTGCCTTCCTGCTGGAAGAGGTAATTTTCCATGCATTTCTAATCTATGAAAGTCTATGGTTTGTAGTCGGTGCCTAGTGTAATAAGAATGTTGGGGTGTTTGGTGCAAGGACAAATTTTGTTTTTTGTAATATTCAAGGGTTAGATAAATGTAAATACATGGGAATGTTAAAATTTTAAGTTGTTGGAAAGCCGATTTACATGTATCTTTCTATTTCAATTTGGCTATTACTCGAATAATTTTTTTTTTTGAATTTTGAAGATTCTCTGTTGGTTTTTTAAAGATGAATTCCCCCATAACTGAACACCGTATGTCATATAACTATAACAGTACGCATAATATACAGAAAGAAGTACATTTTGGTCACATAACTGTGACAGTCTCCATAAAAGAAATTTTGAAGAATTTAATTTTGAAATTACAAATTCAGTGTGTGTATTCCATCTTAAGTTGAAGTCTATGTTAAGGCCTAAAAATTTTAATTCTGCTACATCATCAACCTCACCATCATCAACCATTAACTTTAACTGAATTAAATTTCTAGACTGCAATGTGTGAAAAATCAGAGCTTTGGTTTTAGAAACATTTAAGGAGAGGTTAATTTTTGCCAAATATTGAACCAGAGTATTTATTTCAAAATATATATGCTGTTCATAGTTTGAAAGATCCATGTCATTGGGCCTAACAAATGATGAGGTGATATCATCTGCATACATAGTTGAGGTTGAGAGTTTTAAAACTTTAGAAACATCATTAATATACAGAAGAAAAAGAACTGGACCTAAAATGGAGCCTTGAGGGACTCCATAGTTCAATGTCACAGTAGATGAAGTAATTGGGTATGAAATATTTTTAATGGTTGAATCTATCTCCACATATTGAACCCGCTCTAATAAATATGACTCAAACCATCGGAAAGTAGGGCCTCTAATACCATAATCATGTAGTTTATCCAAAAGAATGTTGATATCTACACTGTCAAATGCTTTACTCAAATCAAAACATACAGCTACCGGATGTTTTTCCCCTCCAAGCCGGTAACAACCGTAGAAATTACATCATTAATTGCATCTATTGTTGATTTGCCTTTTTGAAATCCGAATTGTTTGGGGTCAATTATTTTGAATTTTAAAAGAAAAGATAATAGTTGGTCTAAGACTATTTTTTCAAATACTTTTGAAAAGGACGATAGAAGAGCAAGGGGTCGATAGTTTTGTTTTCTACTTCCCGGGGATTATCTTTTTTATACAGAGGTTTAACTTTTGCGATTTTTAGTTTATTGGGGAAACACCCTTCACTTAAAGAACAGTTAATCAAATGAGTGAGGGTTGCTGATAGATGTGCACCACATTGCTTTAAAATAAAATCAGAAACATCATCAAAACCAGTTGAGTATTTATTTTTAAGATTAGATATTTCAGCAAGAACCTCCTTTTCTGTAACCTCTCTAAAAAACATTGAATTTGACAATACTACAATTTCAAATAGTTTTGCACCAGATTTACCACATATTTCTTGATTTTTAAATGAAGAATTAAAGCCCACCTCACTATAATACTGGTTAAATATATTGGCAATATGAAAAGGATTTTTTTCTATACTGTCTTCAAAATTTATTTTTGTAATTAATTGTTTCCGGTTTTTGTTATTTTGCTCTTTTTTGACAATTTCCCAGGCAGTTTTGTTTTTATTGTCAGAGTTGAGAATTAAACTATTGAAATAAGAGGATTTTGCAGCTTTGAGGACTCTCCTATAAATTTGCTTATATTTTCTATAACATTTTTTAAATTTCTCATCTGTTGAGGTCTTATACAAACAACTAAGAGATCTCAGGTTATTCTTAGAGATGAGAATGCCTTTAGTCACCCATTTATTACTCAGGTTATTTTTATTCGACCTTTGTTCCTTAACTTTCCTTTTTGGGAAAGCTAAGTTATAGTAATAGGAAAAAATATTTAAAAATGACTGAAACTTACAATCTAAAGAATTGTTAACATATACATCTGACCAGCTTTCTTTACTTAAATACCCTTGTAACAATTTAATATTACTATCCTTATTCAATCTTTTCCAAAAATATTTTGGCCTTGAATATTCTTTTAAAAAAATACCTTCTGAAATGACTATCTGTACACAAAAATGGTCTGAAATATTAAGATCGAGTGCATGTGATGTAAACGACTCACTGTTAAAATTAGTCAGTATATATATATATATATATATTGTCAATCCCCGTACTTGATGTCGGCGTAACTCTTGTAGGTTGCCAAGTGCAAATATTTAGTCCCTGACTACTAGCAAAATTCTTTAATTTTTTTGATTTGAAGTCATCTACTAAAATGTCAATGTTCCAATCACCAATAATTACAATTTTGCTATTTCTAAAACGATCGTGCATTAATAATTCATCTAATTTTTCAAAAAACAGGTCCAAATTACCCTGAGGAGGTCTGTAAAGCCCAGCTATGAAGAATTTAGCATTGCCATTTTTTATCTTGACTAAACTTCTTTCTATATGGCCCTCAAGGTTACAAGAGTGTACATTTATCTTACTTCCCGCAATATTTTCTTTTAAAAATATACCCACCCCACCCCATGATTTAAATTCCCGACTACTTTCAGATACCAACCTATAACCATCTAAGTTGATTTGAGTAATTTCATTACACTTTAACCCGTGCTCCGATACAATAAATACATCTGGTCTTTCCTCCTCAAGAACAATTGAAATGTGATCTATCTTATTGGAAATCGTTTAAACATTTTGATGAATTATATTTAATTTTCTTTTTGAGTTCTTACTTCTAAAAAAACAGAATTTTGAGAGGAATTTTTTGGTTGAGAGCTTAAATTCTTACAACTACTTAGACTACTATTACAATCTTCAGGCCGATTCTCAGGTGTCTTGTGGGTTGGAGTCCTTGGGGACAGCAATGGAGGCCATTCAGTTGAAGGCAACAGATTTGTGGTTGTGGTGAAGATTTCTTTAGGTGATTCAGGTAGAATCAAGGATGCATTGTGCTGGCCAATTTGCATTGATGGAACTGGAGATGAAGTAACAGCTTGAAGACTCGCAGGTGTATTTGATGTAGCCACACACTCTGGTTTGCTTCCGTGAGTCCTTCCAAACCAGATATTAATAATTTCTTGATGCAGCTGATTTATGAATGCAGTCTGAGAAAGGCCTTTTCTCAAAACTCTATATGCTATCTGTTCTCGAGATATAATGTAAATAGTCATTTTGGTTTCTCGTTGTAGATAAATTAAATTTTTAACAAACTTTTCTATTGAAATTTCATCTCTAATGCAACCTAATGGTGAACATATTAACTTTTCACATTTACTGTTTTTTAGATGTTTTATTAATTCTTGGAAAGCGAAATCGTAATCCTGTTGTTCTGGTTTGTCAAAATAATTTTGTTTGGTAATAAGGCCATGAACCGAAGCACCCACATCTGCATTCTGAAGGGACAGAAACTGATTAAGACAGTTCGCTGGTGTTGGTCTACCGAACTTCTTCCGAAACACAATTGCCACTCCCGCAGTCATGTTACGCTCGTGGTGAAGATCCGCAGATATGCAATGTGCAAAGGCAATAGATTTATCATGGCGGAAGGTATCAATTATTGTTCCCATATCTGCATCTAGTATGTTGATTGTTCCTTGTTCCTCAACATTATTTACTGTTAGTAGATCTGAACCCTCAATTTTTAGTTTCCCCAGGATGGCGTCATTTTTAGCAGAGTCTTGTTGCAGTTCAGATGAGACCATAGGGCGTGAAATCGGTGAAGTTTGGGAGGATTCTGAACAGGTGATTTGGGGGAATTTACCTTGATCATACAATGGAGTCCTTGAGTACAATTGGTTTGCTATTAACCTGCTAAGATGCTTTTTTTCCTTTAGAATTAAGGTGAACCCCATCTTTAGCAACAAATTTTTCAGGGTATACACTGATGTCAAGAAAGAAAAGTCTTTTACCGCTACTTGCCAAATCATTGAGAAATATGTTCAGGTTTAGTATATTCCAGTTCACTTCACTTTCAAGTGGTTTATCACGCCTAAAAGGTGTGCTGACAAGGAAAATTTTACTGGACTTAGTCTTCTTAATTGTTGGTGCCATATTTACCAATATATCATGCAGATTTCCTTTGTATGCATTGTTTGCACCTGCAAATACAACCAGTGCATCGTTGGCTTCAGAGTCCATTTCAAAAATACATTTTTTTAAGTGGCAAAATTCTGCATTAGGTTTTACTAATCCTGTTGGTTTAATAATGTCACCATGACTGATGTTCAAAATCTCCGCTATACCCCGACCATGGCTATCTCCAACAATAGCTACCTGTAGAAGTTTTTTATCCGTGACTGCATTGCAAGTGATTTTTTCTGGAGTAGTATTACTACTATCACTTATCTGTTGAGCATCATTTATTTTCTTCACATTAATATGACTTTTTTTATATTTTGTGCTTTGAGTAAGTATTTGATTAGTGGGGATGTTGCTTAGTACTTCAAAATTATTTGCTAGGGTGGTTTCAGGGGGGTAGTTCACCCTTACATTCTCTCCTGTTAATTTTGACTTTGTTGCGAGAACGTCATTTCGAGCTCTATGTCTTTTGTATACTACCTGTTTCCAATTTGTATTTCTTTTTTCCGGTGAAACAATTGATTGCTGTTGGTCACAAGGAAGGATTACTTGGGTGGAAGTCAAACTTACGGTCTTGGTTTGAGGTATATTCTCAACCATCAAAGCGAATATCATTTCATCTTTAAGTGTGAATTTGTTCTTTAATATATATGCTATTAATGCTCTTTTCTTGACTAAATCCGTTTCTGATATATTGAGGTGTTCAGGGGCAAAGGGATCTACTGATTGTTCTGATAATATACTTTTTACTAGGTATTCAATAATATAAATAGCATATACTCCGCAATCATAACCGTTCTGCTGCTCTGTAATCCTGCACTCCTGGATTGGCTTATCTGTTGGACGGTTCCAGTACTGGGACAATTTCAGTCTTATTTTGTCTGCATGCAAGGAGTTTTTATTCTTTATTGAATCATAATGAAAGAAGCTGTTAGTTTCTTGAATGTACAACATAACACTCCAATGGGAGCCACCAGGTTTGCACAAATTGATTGCATCATTTACGGGAATTAATAAGTATTTTCGTTTTGAGATGTCCAATGGGTCCAGAAGGTAGGCAAAATCTGTCATATTTTTAATTGCATGACTCATCAATGGGTTCAGTATATGTGAATTTTGGCGCTCCAAAAACCCATTATTGAGGATTCCAAAGTACTCGAGAAGTGTATCATCAGAGAGCCAATGTTTTGAGAGCAATTCATTACACATAGATATAGATCTCGTATCTACCTCTGTTTGAACCATTACTTCTTTCTTGTGACTAACATAAGGTGGATGAAGCTCTACGGCTAGGGTGTTGTCAGTACTCTCAAGTGGACTCAATGGAGAAGCACTCTGACTTTCCTGTAAAACATTACTTTCTAACAGGTCATTTTCAGTAAAATTACTTTCTGTTATTTTTAGAGAAAGAGTTTCATTTTGGCTCTCGGGTTGACTCATATTTTCTATTAAAGTGGACTCTTGATCAATAGATTTGCAATAATAAAAATCTTGAATTTTGTAGGGCAGTTTTTTTATTTCAATATATTTTTGCAGAGCTTTCTTTGATCTAAAAATATTACCACCTGGAGATGTAATTTTAATGTCGATCCTGCCAACAGACAGACCAGATTTCCTCACAACATCTTCTCTTTTCCATTCCTTAGGAAGTGATGCAGGTTTCATAATAGAGTCCATGAATCTCAATTGAAAACTTTCATCAATTTTACAAATATATTAAATTTGTTTGCCAAAATATTGCTGCTAAATATTTAGATAATCTATTAAAATAAATCAAACTAATCTGCCTTTCTGGTATAACGATAAATTAGAATTCCTCTAGGCAGTTAAAAGAAAAATAAAGTAAAAAACCATTTGGTAAATAACTATCAACAAAATATTGAGTGACTTAAATAATATTTATCTCATAGCAGATAAACTGGTTCAGTGGATTTGTTGTTTGAAAAGTTTATTTATGTTGACAGAAGCAGAGAGGAGTTGGCTTATCAGTCACAGGTACAAAGGTCAGATCACTCACTCACCCACTTGAGGCTTATCTCTGGTCCCATCTTATAACTGATCACAAAAATAATCCTGTGAACTTTTGGAAAAACCTAATTTAATAAAAAATGGTTGTCTTATATAAATAACCGGTTATACACTTTCACAGAAAAAAACAAACTGGATCTTTTGGTACTATTTGCTCCTTAAAAAAGATAGAAAAAACAGCTAAAAACTTAAGAATATTGAAGAGCCAAATGACATAGGTATTTGCAGCACCAGGGGCTTCCCAAAACGCTGTTTACGGTAACGCTTTTTTGAAAGAATCATAGGCCTACTTTAAAAATGAGGTTAAGATTTATTAGTGAGTAATAATTGGTCAATAATATTTGGTTTTAGGGAGATAGGTAATTTTTTTTGTTTCAGAACAGTCGAGTCAAATAGTGAACGTAAAATACTCATTAAAGAGGATTTTGGTATGTTAGAACGTAACCGAATCAATCATTCAATCATAAACAAAGATAGTGTTTAAGTCATCATGTCGTACATACAAGAATTTTAATAGCAAAATTGAAGTAGACAAGTTACAAGTATTGCGAAACCTGACTGAACGTGCGTACGCTCCCTTACCTTTCCCTCCCCATAAAGATCTATTCCTAGAGAATAGATCGACGCACCTGCGATATCGCTGCGGTGTCGCTTGTGTGTTTAGTCAATGCAAGCACCAATCGGAAGTAACACTGGTGAAAGAAACAGTGAATACAGTGATCGGTAATTGTGATTTTGAGGTTTTATGACTAGATTGATACCGGTCATCTCGCAAGGGTCGATATGAAAATGTTAGGCTCAAATATATCTTTTCTTCTTATAGGTAACTTTTTAGTTACCTTATCATTACTTAGTATTTTATTATCATGTGTTTAGTGTTATAACATTTTTATAAATAAATTGACTTTTCTTAATTTTTAAGTTATTTTTTCTATTGTTAGTATTTTATAATTATACTAGGAACAAAGCCCGTTGTGGTTAAATACAACGGTCTCTAGAAAAATTTTACCTATATGCTATTTCCGGTGAGATAAATAAAAAATTGTATTATTTGTTTTCAATATTGAAAAAAAGAATCTTTGAGAAAAAAGTTATTTTCTATTAGATAATTCCCTGAGAATATTAGTTTGTATACTGCTGTGCCCTCACCAACTGTTACATTAGAATTCAGGTTCTCTACATAAATTTTGAACTGGCAGTCAAAAAGTCTTGCTGCAGCTTCAATTTCGACATTACCGGCATATTCCCCATCTTCAGTCATTAGATTTTTATAATCTGTTGCATTTTGTATTGGTAATCTATGTTTTATCTCCTACTATAAAAGGGCAATAGTAGTACCAGTTACTTACTACTTCATCAATTATTTTGGTTCGTATTTAAGCGTACCTAGATTGTGTTGAATGGCATAGAAAAGATAAACTTCTAAACAAACAGTTTCCATCGCCATCTATATTATAAATGGTAAAATTATTCATTTTCAGAACAATCAAAAATTCATACTTGTAATTATTAAATTTAGTTCAGTTTTATATTAATTTAGTTTGATTTTATTTAGGCTAATTTAGTTTTTTAAATAACAATTTATGATTGTAAAAATCACTAACCGCTTAAAACCACACACTGTTTTAGCACATAACTCTCTTCAAACGCCAATAAAACATAAGGAACTAACAACCACAAATCCCAAATGTAAACAACAAAATGTAAACAAAGAAAAGTCAAGGACACAACAATGCATCAATCAGCTGTTAAATTAATAACATGTGTTCCATGATCAGACACAGTTTAAAGGAAAAAACTGTTTAGCTTTTTAACTTTTTCACCATAACTCCAAAGCAAAACATCAACTTTCACATTTTTGAGTAAATATACATAGACAAAGCTTTTCGGCAACACATAAAAGATTATTAAAATCAGTCCAGTACTCTAGATTTAGCTGTACAAAGTTTAATAAAAATATTGCTACCACAGTATTTTTTCAACGCAAACAAATTGGTAGTAGCTTTGGTTTTTTGTAAATAACTTTTTAACGATGAGGAAATCGACCAAAGTGGATGGTAATTTTCTGAAAGAGAATTAAATTTCCTACTAATACTCTTAGGCATTTCTTGAATAACCGCAATAAAAGCAGCCAAAAATTGCCTTCAAATGAAAAAATTGTAAAAACCATTTTTTTTTATTTTTTCACCATAAATACTAAAAAACATCAAACTTTCATATTTTTTGGCAAATCTACAGGATGAGAGCTCTCCAACGACATCTTAAAAATTAAAATCGGTGCAGTGGAACTCCAGATTCGATTGCCCAAAGATTTTCAAAACTGAATTTTCAACGCAAATAAATTGGTAGTAGCTTTGGTTTTTTGTATATAACTTTTGAACGGTGAGGAAATCGACCAAAGTGGATGGTGATTTTCTGAAAGAGAATTAAATTTCCTACAAATTACTATTGTGCATTTCTAGAATAACCACAATAAAAGCAGCCAAAAATTGCCTTCAAATGAACAAATTGTACAAACCCGTTTTCAATGTATTTTGTATGAAAAACATGTTTTTTTAACTTTTTCACCATAAAAACTAAAAAACATCAATATTTCATATTTTTTGGCAAATATACAGGATGAAAGCTTTCCAACGACATCTTGAAAATTAAAATCGGTCCAGTGGAACTCCAGATTCGATTGCCCAAAGATTTTCAAAACTGAATTTTCAACGCAAATAAATTGGTAGTAGCTTTGGTTTTTTGTAAATAACTTAAAAACGGTGAGGAAATCGACCAAAGTGGAAGGTGATTTTCTGAAAGAAAATTAAATTTCCTACAAATTACTTTTAAACTTTCTTGAACAGCCACAAATGCAGCCAAAAATTGCTTTCAAATAAGAAATTTGTAAAACCCCGTTCTCACTGTATTTTTTATGAAAAACAATTTTTTTATTTTTTCATAAAAAATACAAAAAATATCAATCTTTCATATTTTTTGGCAAATATACAGGATGAAAGCTTTCCAACGACATCTTGAAAATTAAAATCGGTCCAGTGGAACTCCAGATTCGATTGCCCAAAGATTTCTCTTAACTCAGTATTTTTGAAACGCAAACAAAACTGGTAGTAGCTTTGGTTTTTTGTAAATAACTTATGAACGGTGAGGAAATCGACCAAAGTGGATGGTGATTTTCTGAAAGAGAATTAAATTTCCTACAAATCACTTTTAAGCATTTCTTGAATAACCGCAATAAAGGCAGCCAAAAATTGCCTTCAAATGAAAAAATCGTAAAAACCTGTTTCCAATGTATTTCTTATGGGAAACATGTTTTTTTATTATTTCACCATAAATACCAATAAACATTAAACTTTCATATTTTTTGGCAAATCTACAGGATGAGAGCTTTCCAACGACATCTTAAAAATTAAAATCGGTCCAGTGGAACTCCAGAATCAATTCTGCCAAGATTTTCAAAACTGAATTATTATAAGAATAGATGCTTAGTATCATGAAATTACAAAATTAACTAGTAAACTATGGCAATTTTTTTTTTCAAAATTTATGTTGCCCCAAAATGGACTTGTCTTAATTTTTTTGTTTTAATTACTATATTTTTAGAATTTTATTATTAACTATGTTTAGTGTTATACAATTAAGGAATTGAATACTAGTATACTTGATGATCAAAATTGAACAGTTTAATTTATTATAGACTCTTTGCTAAAAATTTTACTTTTAGTCCTAACTCACTACTCCCATCTAATCCAATACTGTGATTGTCAGTACACAAAACTACACTTATTTACTGCTGTACATTAACAGATGTTTTAAAATACCCAACTCAATCACAATGTTATTCTAATGGAAAATTTTAAAATTTAAATTATGGATAGCATCTTTATTTTAAGTCCGATTTTCACCAATTTTTGGTGGAAACAACTACAGACCAAGCCCTATCGAATAAGAACTTGGATCATAATAAAAAAACTCGAAAATCGGTTGAAAATTTTGAGAGGATTCTTTTAACAAAAAAAACCTTTGCGTATTATTTAAGTATAGATAGTTGTCTGGTAATTTAGATGAAATATTTGTGATCCTCGGTAATCCTCCTAGACACACAGGACCCTAAAAGGGTGGTGAGGAGGGAGGGGGATGGGAGTTTACTCTGGCTGGCCGTCCACCGCCCTAAGAAGGGAGCCAGGACGGGCCTGACCGTTAGGCCTACATTGAAAGGCGAGTGAGCAAAGCGAACGAGCTCGTCGTGAAGGCAAGTGAGCTGAGCAAACGAGCTAGTCTTGAAGAAAAAATAAGCCTTTTTGCACTGGGCATTTTAGCGCACTGTCTGTAAATGAGATTACTATAAAGTATATTACTGTTCGAGTTTACCAAGCAAATGCTCGGCCCCCAGGTAACTAACTGTATACAGTAGACTCCCTCTTAACCGGCCACTTTTTAATCGGTCTCCACTTTAACCGGCCTACCTTAAGGCATCTTATGGAACTTTAATACATTACTTACTTATAAAACCAAATATTTTGTTGATTAAACAATAAGGCATCTTGCTAACCCAATGGACTTCTTGGACTTTAGTTCAAGAGGTCATGGGTTCGATTCCCTGGATGTTCACCACTCTTTGATGGGTTTGGACTGCTTTCCCTTAAAAGCGTTTAAGCATTTCCAACCCTCCTAACAAAATGCCTATATGGCTTGGAAAAAAAATAAATAAAAGCCATTGTAAATTTGCTAAGTAGGTATGCAGGTATGCTGCGACGGAGGTAGGCCTATTTCTATCTTAGTTAGTAGTGATTTTCAACACAAAATTAAATAAGTTTCTGCAAACAAAAGTATACTGTTTATACCTTTTACTGAATTGGGGCAACTACTCTTATTTGTCATTCACAATTAATACTTCACTATTTCAAAACTATGAGGTAATTGTTAATTAATAATACATAAAAGATATTTTGCAGTTGATAAAGAAATTACTCAGAGTTTAGTCAAGGGCTTAGTTTTTCAAATTAAAAGTACCGGAGATATGGCACACCGGGTGGTCTTGAGGGGGGGGGGGGGTATAGAATACCCCATTGGATGGGTGGTCCAGGGTCCAAGGTCCTGTTTGCTTAAAAAAGAAAGCACTCAAAACTGTGCCTCAAAACTAATCACAATGAAGAGAAGATGGCGGTTCAAAATAGCGCCGGTTGTCTGGCTGTATTCTTCTATCTTATTCCCTAGACAGTCAATAGCGGCGAAGCGGGGGATCCTCGAATTTGTAGTTATCATTCTGCTTTTAAATTACAGCACACGACGCAGTCTTAGCAACCTCCACGAGTTACAGATATGTTCATAAATAGTGTACCAACACAACACCAAAGCTGGCACTCCCATGCTTCCATTTGAATGTTTTCCGTGACCATAGTATTTATAATTGTGTCTATCAACGCCAATGGCATTTTTTTAACGTTTTGACGAGGAATGGTCCAAATCCCAGTCTTGTTACTATCTAATATCGACCAGTTATTAGAAAGCATCATTAATTAATAGCCCCCCAATGCCAAATGGCAACTGGGTCCAGAATCGATCCTTTAAAAAGCTCCTAACTTTTCTTAGGATTGAACCGGCAACCTTTGGATTCAAAGGCGAGCACTATAACCACCCAGCTACCATAGTAAATGGAGATTATATTCTGAACAGCCCTCGTACAACTGAAGAGGTTTTTCTACCAGGGCACTCATATTCCGAAATAACTTTAATTTGATAAAAAAAACCAAAACCTGACCTTATATCTAGGTGCGTAACACCACTGCTATACAATGAAATTGGCATAAGCAAGAGATCGGCAGGGATCAACTCCCACTAACTCAGAAAAATGTTTAAAAACATTTATTAAGAAGTTATTTGAATGTATATGACTTTGTCGACTCAGCTTGATTTGTTGAAATGCATTTTTCTGTTTGGAAGACTCTCATTTAATAAAGTGGTATCTTTTATTTTAATAAAGTAATATAAGTTTATGGTTGTTTTTTTATTTAAATGGTTTGTTTATTTCGCTAATTTATTTTTTATTTGTTTATTTTGTGTTGGGATTTAGTTTTCCTTCAAATTTTGGAATGAGAAATTTGTCAACGGACCTAACGGAGAGGTGGGTTTGAGTAAAGATTAACTGTTGATAACGTCCATGCAAAACAGCTTACAAGAAGAGTATATATTAATTTGTCGTAAAATTTATTATCTACAATAATATACTAGGCTATATTAGTATAAGTGTTTCCAACCAACTTATGTAACTTGATTTAGCTATTACCAACCTTATTTTTGTTTCAGGCGTATAGTATACTAAGTAAGATACAGGGTAAAAAAAATTAAAACTCACTTCTCATGTTGGCCCATTGGAGTCGCCGCTGAAATCTTCTCACGAGGTTGCAGGTCCTGTCATCTTTGTCGATCCTCGACGATATGGCCGGGATGGGGAAGTAAACGCAGGGGATCCTTGGACGCTCGTCACGCCCCCAGCCCAATATGAGCCAGAGGCGGAGTAGAGGGCCTCTCAGCTGGGCTCGCGGACTATCTTCATGGGGATCTTCAGTGTCTTCGGGGGAGGGGAGGGATACGCAGGGGATCCTTGGACGCTCGTCACGCCCCCAGCTCAATATGAGCCAGAGGCGGAGTAGAGGGCCTCTCAGCTGGGCTCGCGGACTATCTTCATGGGGATCTTCAATGTCTTCAGGGGAGGGGGGGATGCGCAGGGAATCCTTGGACGCTCGTCACGCCCCCAGCCCAATATGAGCCAGAGGCGGAGTACAGGGCCTCTCAGCTGGGCTCGCGGACTATCTTCATGGGGATCTTCAATGTCTTCGGGGGAGGGGGGGGATACGCAGGGAATCCTTGGACGCTCGTCACGCCCCCAGCTCAATATGAGCCAGAGGCGGAGTACAGGGCCTCTCAGCTGGGCTCGCGGACTATCTTCATGGGGATCTTCAATGTCTTCGGGGGAGGGGGGGGGATATGCAGGGAATCCTTGGACGCTCGTCACGCCCCCAGCCCAATATGAGCCAGAGGCGGAGTACAGGGCCTCTCAGCTGGGCTCGCGGACTATCTTCATGGGGATCTTCAATGTCTTCGGGGGAGGGGGGGGATACGCAGGGAATCCTTGGACGCTCGTCACGCCCCCAGCCCAATATGAGCCAGAGGCGGAGTACAGGGCCTCTCAGCTGGGCTCGCGGACTATCTTCATGGGGATCTTCAATGTCTTCGGGGGAGGGGGGGGGGATACGCAGGGAATCCTTGGACGCTCGTCACGCCCCCAGCCCAATATGAGCCAGAGGCGGAGTACAGGGCCTCTCAGCTGGGCTCGCGGACTATCTTCATGGGGATCTTCAGTGGATCTTAGTTATATCCGGAGTTTACCAGTCGAATCTGATCAATTATACATTTCATTAGTATCAAATTTTCTAAAATCATTTCTTCTTCTAGAAGTTAGTTATAATAATAATAAATAACACTTCTTTTCATTTACTTTATATTTGTGTATATTCTTCATGATATTGCTCATGGGATCTTTAAAAAAAAGCTTTTGCACAAGGTTAAAAAATTTTGATGTTGATTTAAGTGCTTATTCTCATGGATATAAAGATCGTTAAATAAAATAATAATTATCGTATGGCTTTTAGTGGAGAGAGATCAGCAATTAACTGATAGTTCTCCTCGCCTGAAATGCCTGCACTTTTTTGTTTTCTATGCAGGTGGACCAACGGCTTAACGTGACTTCCGAACCACGGGAGGGGCCGAACGATCTTTTTGTTCCGAGCCGGGAATTTAACCCGGGCCCGCTGGGTGATAACCCAGAGCTCTACCACTGAGCTACGGCTGCTGCCATCGTTAAATGTGAACTTGTATAAAATATAATACTTATAAGATTCATTAAACCCCCTAGCCTATTTTAATATAATAGGTTCTTTTCAATCCTTGAGAAGTTTCAACTATGCTAAAAAAGAAAATAAAAAATGTAGGTAATTAATTTTGTAAGTAATTTGTATTTACAAAAAGTATTCATTTGATTCAGTTTGTTTATTAAATTACTATCAAATAATTAAATTAAACTAATAAATAAGAGTTATGGCTAAGCTTACCTTGTGTTCGGCGTGGCGGATGAGCCATAAAACCTTAAACTCTAGAAGTTGGTTGGAAACACTCATTATAATCTTAACTAATGTTAAACAAAAAAGTATTAAACAAAGTAACAAAAGTTCAGTAAACTGTGTATTGCATGAACAAGTTATATTACAGAAGTTATATTCTAGTTTTTCTTCTTTGATTCAAATTTGCAATGTTAAAAAAATTTTCATAATATTTAAATATTAATATGTAGAGACTATATTTTATGTCTCCTTTAAATACCAAACGGTTTTTTGTATTATTATTTTTCTTAAAGTCTCTCTTGGTGAGTAAAACAGCTACTGTCATTTGTACAATCAACTATTTATCCTAAGAAGATGGTTTACTGTTTTAGATAGGCCTACTGTAATTCATCAGTAAAACTTCTGTAACTGTACTGTTCTGGGATGATACTGTATAGAAACTACACGCCTTGGTATGTAATAGGCGTATATATATATATATATATATATATATATATATATATATATACCAAACACAGAACATTCAACATGAACATGGACATTTGGTTCATTCTGTTATATATAGATATATATATATATATATATATATATATATATATATATATATATATATATATATAAAACAATAATTTTTAAGGGCAGTAAAATGTCCCAGCCTATATTACAGGATTTTGATTTATGTTCATTAAGTAAGTTCAGTATTAAAAGAAGTTTTAAAATAATTCATCGTATTACTTTTATGTTTGCATATACTTTATAGTGTAACCGTTAAAAACTTCGTCAGGGTAATTTAATGGTCACAACAAATTGTAATATACTCTAAGGCTATTTTTATCTAAAAGATCCAACTGTGTACTTGAACATTCTTTATAATGGGAGTAATTACTTCAGTGAAATTGCTTTATTATATGAATTTAATTATAATATAGCAAAAAATGCAAATCCAAGCAGGCCTATTTTTGACATTTTTGGTTTACGGTATTATAAGTTTAAAGTTTCCTTCTTTACAAAAGTTATTTATTCTCCATGTTAAGTGCAATGTGTTACGATACTATAACACAACCAGTTGTCAAATTAGAACCACAGTTGTGTAACAGCAATGGGAATGAATGCAGTCTGCCGGTAGGACACCGTCATCGCAGCATGGATTAGATGTTGATAATAATACCCCTAATTGATTGAAGAGGTTTGGACCCGTTCCCAATCAAAACGTTACAAAAAAAATGCCTCATACAATTAGGAACGAAGACACGAAATAAAAAAAAATCCAATATACATAATAAGTAGACCAATTAAAATTACTGATTATTAATATTAAAATTATTTATTAAAATTACTTATTGAAAAAATTACTCAAAGTAAAAAAGCATAATTACTTGGAACCACAATTTACGTATTCAAATATTACTTTTTGGAAGATTTCATTACTGATAATTAAGCTAAAAAAAAACCATTACAGTTAGGTGTTTGAGAATTATAGGGTACAATAAAATTTAGTAGGCAGATAAATTTCAAACAACCTATTCAACACAAAATTTTTTCCTCACAGCTCTTAATGTCTCCTTGGTGTAAGAGAACTTCGTCAGAGGGATCTGACTTCACAATACCGTATTGACAATTTCAAAACAATCATGTGGTATTATTTTATTACAATGCCAACTCTTTGCAAAATAATTCGGATAGGGTGTTTTGATTCATGTCCAAAAGAAATAACGTATTTTATTATTATTTCAGAATATATCTATGTAATTTTGTCAATTCACATAGTCAATTTACTCTAAGAAATATTCTCAAAATGGTGGTGAATATTAGTACTTATAAGATAATCTGTGCCTCCTAGGAAAGAGGTTTGTATATGGGATTTCAAAACGATAACCATAAGACATTAGAACTGATTGGCAAGAAAGTGTTCAAAATTGGAAAAAAAACTGGGGATTCAGGGAAATATTTCAAATAGTTAGAATACAGATGACAAATTAAAGATAAAATCGTTTCGCCACCATCATCATTAAATGTGTTTCCTACAGAAAGCTGGCTTCAAATATGAGAGATCTATGAATTCCTTTTCAGTAAAGGAACTCATTTAAGATTTTTTTTCGGGTTTGTTTTCCCTGAGTTGGTAAATTTTCTTAAAAAACTTTAAATAACAGGAATTAAGAATTTTATTTTTCAACAATAACTTTATCCAAATGAAAAGGCATTTATCGTGTACGAAAGAACTTAATTGTTTGATTGCAGTAAATTATTGTTTTACATGTTTTTACATTTGTTTAAAAATGTATGGTTTGCAATATATTCATCAATTGGCCCTACATTATGTTTGCGCTCAATAAAAACTGTTTTTTACAAATATTAAAAAAAAATAAATATTAGTTGACAAAATACATGTAAATGATTTCAAATAAAGTAAATAAATTATGTAAACCATGAAATTTACTCACGAAACCGTCAATCTTGTTGTCTTCCTTTCCTGCAAAATGAATTTTCAAAATAAAAATTTTATTTCTATTCCGATTGCTTAGCAACCAAAATAATATCTATTGTCACAGCAACTGTTAATTTATGCTTAAGTCTTTACAAAAAGAGCCTTACTGTTGGAGATAGAATAGAAAACTATTCCTAATATTAAATCAGAAAGCTTTGTTAAGCCGCAGCAAAAAGTGTTACAAAATCAAGAAAATACTAAATAAAATTAGATAAATGAAGGCAATTTTTTTAACAACATCCCAGTAGGCAGCAAACGTACTTACTCATTCCTGTGTTGTTTATGGGGAAAATACAAAAAATCCAATTCATTAGAAATTTGCAGAGTACGCAGGTCTGCTGCGACGGGGGTGTTATTCTTTAAAATTTTTAAAGTTACCAAATGGTTTCAGAGGTACAGAATATGAAATTTTATCCAATGTTAATCTTAGGGAACTAAAAGTGAACTTCAATCGTCCCAAGCAAAAATGGTTTAAGGCAACTGTAATTGATTTTTATATAGGGTTGAGATATTTCATTCTGTATATTTTATATGACTAACAAAATAGATAAATATAAGATTCCATGGTAAAAACACATTCATTCTCTGGATTAACAGTACACATACACATTCAATTGAACAGTAAGAAGACACACGTCAATCTTTACAAGACTGTGGTATGGATAAATTGTATCATTCAATAATTACTGATAATGATGTTATTTAATGTCCTTCAAAACTTAATATATTGTCAGTTGAATGTAATTTAACAAAATTAATTAAAAAGCTTAAACTATTGAAAAAAATCAACAAAACTTTAAACTGACTCTATAGTGTTGTACAGTACTATAAAAAAAACATTTCGTAAAACTATACACGAACCTTAAGTTCAGTATACTAGTTTTAACTTATGTTCACTTAAAGTTGGTTCAGTAGTACGAAGTTATTATGATAGATTATATGAACACTAGTAAAAAGTGTATAAACAATGGGCCAAATATAATTGCTGTATAGTGATACAATTACTGACATTGTACACAATTATACCACACACAATAGGTAGGTAGATTACTTGATTGCAAACATCATACTACTTGACACAAACAGATATTGTCTTCTTTAATCTCTTCTGTTAATCTAAATATAGTCATATCACTGTAACAAATGGCACCAAAAATTCTAATGAAAATTGTCACTCCACTCTGAAAGTGTATCAGGTCATCACATCGGCAGCGTTATTAAATGCCGGATGCCCGACGCTTTCGCCGATTCTGGAAACGCCCAGAAAAAATAAGATACAGTAGAACCTCGATAGTTCGACACTTTGTGAACTTAGAGAGTGTCGAACTATCGAAATGTCTAACTATAGGGAGTATATGGGAAATTTTAACACTGGGAGTATAAAAATCGTAATTTGAATTTAGGAAACACTAAATTTTAGTGAAACCATAACCTAATTGAACTTTAACATAAACAACATTCAAATCATTCGTCAATTTGTTTACATTTTCACCTTTGTCAGGCTCCAACATGGACACTATTGGTCATTATTAACATGTTAAGTTGTCATGGACCATGTCGAACTATCAGGAATGTCGAACTATCGAGAGTCGAACTATCGAGGTTCTACTGTAGTAAAAAAGCGGATTGCCCTACAGAATATATTTTTAATGCAAAATAAAATCCAGAATGTCCTCTACACTTCACTTGCTATATCTTCATACACTTCATTACGGTTCAAATTTTTTGTCGCTGCTGGTTTCCGCCAACTTTAAAAATGGCGGTCAGACCGATTCAGTGCTGGGTAAGGGACTTGAGGGCGTGTTCCAGTTTATTATATACTTCGATAGTTAACACTAGATTAAATAAATTTTTGCAGTGACTTACAGTACACTCTCGTTCCTCTGACTTGGTGGCATCCAAAATTCCCTTATCCAAACGGAAAAATTTTTTTAGTGCCGTCATAGAATACATTGCCAGGTGCGATAAGATGATACTATGATCTGCGTCCCTTGATGTGATTGAAAAGGTAGTGTAAGTACTCGCATAGGAAAATAAGGGGGACAAGAAGTAAAATGTCAATTTTTTATATTACTGTACCAATAAAATCACTAGTCATTAAGTTCTCAAATAAACTGTTAGTGATATGATTTTAATTTTTAGGTTTACAACAAGAGAAATAAGACATTTAATTTTTACACCAATTTTCTATTTTCATTGCAAAACTACAACCATGAGCGATAAGAAACAACCGGGTAAGAATGACAAGAATAAGAATCCACCTCGTAAAAGCACTGGTAAACCTGAAACTGCCAAAGATCCACCTAACAAACACGTGAGATGGGATGAGATGAACGTTACGGCCACCCTACACCCGGCAGATAAAGACTACGGCCACATGAAGATTGATGAGCCTCCGACACCTTACGAGAGAGAGACATCACAGGACGGGAAGGGAATAGACCCACAAGCCTTGGCAGCTCGCTTGGAGGCAATGACGTCCAAAGGTGAGCCATACTCAAACTCGTCAGATGAAGATGATGAAGACTCTGATGAACAGAGGAGAAAACATGCGTTTTTCAAAAAGAAAAGAAAAGAGCACTACTCAGAATTTCTTGAGGCAAAGAAAAGGTTGTCAAATTTGCGTTCGACTGCTGATGAGGATAGCGATGAAGACAATAATGGGAATAAACAAAATAGTAGAACCAACAAACAAAGACCCAACAAAAAGCAGTAGTTTGGAGTTAGTGTGTTTGAAAATGCACTTTTAAACATAGCTTTTTTTGAATAATAAATTATTTATTATCACTTGAAGTTTTAAATTTTTTCAGAGGTATGTCTGTTGAGAGTGATAAACATAGCTGAATATGAAAGGTTCACTCTTTACACCAAGGATTTAATAGTGGAAGTAGTTTCAAACTTGAGGGAGGGACACAATGTAGGAAAATTGGAGTGGAAAGAATGTTATTTTGATAGCAAAATAGTCAGCCTGAACTAACTCTATTCTTTGTCAATCTTATGTCTTGGTCTTTTTTACCTTAAAGGTATTCCCAGCAGTGCCTGAAATGGCTTCTTAGGCCTGTAAATGTTTCTTGACTTTCTTGTTTAGAAACTTGTATTTTATATGCCCACGGCAATTTAGAACTAATTTAGCTGTATCGAATGTACCTTAGGTATTGAATACCTCCTTTAGAGGTATTATTTAAATTAGAAGCTGTCCTATAGAACATCAAGAAAAAAGTCACTCTCCATGTATTAAAAATGTTGTATTAAACATGTATTAAAAATAAAAAATTCTCAAATAAATCATACTTCATATTTCTGAAAGGTTTAAGTTTACCTGAGTCTGCTGACGTGATTCACTGTTAATTTTTCACATAAACAAATTATGCCATTATAGGTAAGCAGTTGCGCTTCATCCATTGATAATTTTAATGTACAGAGTGTACCAAAAGTAACCTATCCAGACTGAGTCTTTAATTTTAAATGTGAACCCCCACTTTGTATGGTGTTTTTAGATTATACACATAATTCTAAGACAACTCTACACTTTAATGTGTATCCCTAATCCTGACAGTTTTGGAGATAATGACTGTAGAAGTTATATTTTTTCCCATAAGAATAACATGGGGCTAAACTTCACATCTATTATCTCTGTAAATTTCCCGTTTAAAATAAAATGGCCTAGCATTTAAATGCTTTAGGTTCTTCTTTTAAACACTTTAGCATCATAAATTATTAGTTTTGTCATAAATTATCTTATTTTTCAATAAAATCATCAAAATGGAGGAGATTATTAAATAATCATTTACAATTTTAAAATGTGTGGAAAACCAAAATTAATTACGTGATAGTTGGTATTTTATGATGAAATTTTATTTAAAATAAGGTTCTAAGATATTTTTATGCATAAACATTTATGTTAAAGGTGTTTCAGTTGTAATGGATATGAGAATTTGCTCCATGTTATTCTTATGGGAAAAATAAAACTTTCACCACCATTATCTCCCAAGCCGTTAGGATTACGGGTACACATTAAATTAATTGTGCAGTAGTCTTAAAAGTATGTATAGAATCCAAAAATACCATAAAAATTGGGGGTTCGTATTTAAAATTAATGACTTTCGGTCTGGATAGGTTACTTCTGGTACACCCTGTACATTGAAATTGTCATCAATGAATAGAGCGCAACCAGTTTACCTATAATGGTACAATTTGTTTTTCTCAAAAAATTTTTGTGTAGATTTTAAAAGGGGTTTAAGGGTGGTCTGGGACACCCGGTATAGTAGTCTGGGACATAGTAACTTAACGGGAGTGCATTCAACAGTTGACTCACAATTATTGGCTAGCAGATTATAATTTTCGTTAAATTTAGCAGTAGTTGATCTTATTTAGTGAGTTTTTATTATTTAGTATTTCTCATTTAGCAATCGGTTTCCTCATTTAGAAATCACTTTTTTACCATATTCTGGTAATTGAAAAATTTATCGCCATATCAGTGATAGTCTGGACACCAATCACAACTGATAGGCGGGAGTACTGTATCTATAGTAATACAGTACAGTTTTGTTCATAACTAATGTGGCGACGGCCAGTTCGTATGTTGAAAAATTCTGATGAATCAGAATTTGTAGTGAGTTATTGTTTTCTTTGTCTCCTCATCACACATACTTCAACAGTCAATTGACATTCCTGGGTAAGATGGTGCAATTGTGAGATAGACAGGCAGACAGTTTACAAAGCCGATATTTACTTCCTGTCCCCCTCCTCATATACTAGCGAATACTTACACGGCCTCGGCAATCACGTCGACAGATGCAGGTAATGAAAAATGCCTAGTGAGAAGTGATCCAAAATATGATATATTACTGAAATGATCATGATGATAATGATTATAACAAGTTGGAGATTAACTCTAAAAAACAAAATAAAAAAATTAAAAACACACTTTTAAATAAAAGCTAGATTATCAAGTTCCGATGAAGCGGAGTTCCAATGTCACCGAGTTGGGTGAACAAGAGTGTACTGTAAATAAATCAAAGAGATGCGTAATATTATGATAGTGTGATTTACTATGGTATGGGTTTGATACAACAGGAAATGTGTAAAAATAAAACTGCCAACAATAAGAATCGGTCATTTCAGAAACGACACATGTGACATTTTTTTCGAATTTCACTTTTTAATGTTTTTGTGGAGTACATTGGTAGGCGCACAGTTCTATGCAGGAATAACACAAGTGCCATGGTTCCTTACCTGTTAAATCAGGATTAGAATAGAGAGTTTTTGCACATACGGTAAATGAATACGGTAAACGCTAAACGCTATTTAAATAATGGCAGATTTAGGTACTTTTGCTGCTTGAAGGTACAAAAGCTTGTTGAAAAGGGATCAATAGTAACCATTAAACATCTTTTATACAGTTGAACTATCCTGTGTAACATAATATGCGGAAATTTTCCAATTTAAAAATAGCGTTTAGCGTTTACCGTAAGATTTACCGTATGTTGCAAAAACTTTCTAATAATTCGTTCCATGCAGAAACGGCACAAGTGTTGGCACATATGTTATTTCTGCACTGAACGGCTATTTCATTTGCTTATTGTTGATATTGGTAACCCTGTCAGCTGTGATTTTACAGCTTCTTTTTCTACAGATGCTTACTAGACTATTAAGCATTGTTTCTTAATAGTACAGTAAAATTGGGGTTTTAGATCGGCAACTGATGTGCATGCCCAAAAAATAAAGTTGTTTTTCACCTATAAAACCACTTTTCAAAATGGCGGTTTTTTGTAATGGGATACATTTTGAAAAAATTAGTATTTATTTTTATTTTTCACCTGCATTTCTCAATATAATGTTGTGACACCGCCACCGATAATTTTTTAATGGGAAGTAGTTCATTATGACCGGTCGTTAATTTTTGGCCGCCATCTTGGATCCGCCATATTGGATGAAAGTTATTTTTTTGTAATATAAAGATAGTGTTGTGACACATCATTTAAAAGTAGATTTTTACGCTGATTACAATGCCGCAATCCGTTTTTGAAAATCTTGGTTCGCTTTAAAGATACACTCAAATAAAAATTTAGCCCTATGAATTTCTTATGGACATTTCGAACTTTAAATTTATTTTGCATTATTTTTCTTTTATATCTAGTTCTAATTGAGGAATTCTGTTCATTGCGACCTTAAAATACTCAGTAATGTTCCTGGCATTAATTTAAGCTATTCTTCATTCCATTTGGAGGATATTGAGACAAGTTATATCCTTCTATTTAATAGAAACTTCAATTTTTTTAAATTCGCTTTTAGTTTAAGATTAATATCTCAAGTTCTAAATAAGACACAAAGTTAGTTCTGGTCTTAAAACAACTAGTACATCAATGTCTTTAATTTGAGTTATTGGCCATTGAAATTCGTTGGATATTAAGTGGCTTATAACTGTCTAATCAACATAAAATTTATTGGTTCCTGAAATTCTTTTTCAGTTAAAGACGTACAACTCAAGTTGTAAATAAGATTCAAGGTTCGTTTTGGTCTTAAATTACACGGTACATTATTGGCTTTAATTCGATATATTGATTGTTAAAATTGGATACGTTTAAGATGTGATATTATACACTTTTCAATAAAAAATATTTCCATTTCTGAAATTTGGGTAAAGTTTAAAATTTACAAACCGTTTCAAACCAAGCCAATTCGAACGAACAAAAACTCCAAAGAAGCCCATTGATCCACTGAGTGATCTGATACCAAAATTAACAACCTATCTCAATTAGAACAGGATATATGAGGAAAATGAGCAATAAATATATTCAAATTTTGAAACGTCCATAAGAAATGTATGGAGAAGAATTTTAATTTCCGTATATCTTTGAAACGGAAAAATATTTTCAAAAACGGATTGCGGCATTGTAATGAGCGAAAAAATCTACTCTGAAATGATGTGTCACAACACTATCTTTACATTAGAAAAAACCAACTTGTATCCAATATGGCGGATCCAAGATGGCGGCCAAAAAATAAAGACCGTTAAAAATAAAGTATTTAGTACCCAACAATTATTGGAGTTGGTCCCACAACATAATATTGAGGCGATGCACGTAAAAAATGAAAAAGGGAAGCTTTTTTAAAAATTTATTTCATTACAAAAGAACCGCCATTTTGAAAAGTGATTTTATAGGTGTAAAACAACTTTATTTTTTGGGGACTCATCAAATCTCTTTTTCTAGAGCTTAAAGGAAGGTCTCCTGAAAATTTCATGGACGCACATCAGTTGCCGATCAAAAGGTTGTTTTTGGCCTTATTTTACTGTACTATAATCTAAAAGTTTGTTGTGAATGTGAACAATTTTGATAACACGGAGACAAAATTATAGCATCCACTTGGTGCAGTGGACGGAGAGGGGAGGGGGCAAGGGTCAGGCAGGTAATTGACTGATAAGATTAAAGTACATTGAAAAACAACATCTCCTGTGCTAATTGTCGTACAAAGAAAATTATGGCTCATTTTTTCTCTAAAACTGATTGAAATGTGAATCAAAGTTTTAAATGTTTTGTTTTGTTTGAAAGACAGGTGATTTTAAAATACGACATTATTGTTTTATTATATCATTGTCATATACGAATTATTTTATTAATAATTACTATTATCTTACTGTATTATGAATGATAACTTCTTTATATTGTATAAATGTAATTTATTTATGTACCCAAACAAAGAAAAAAAGGTGGTAATAGTCTAAAAAATCTAATTTTCTATATAAATAGGGAAAAATAAGTCCATTGATTAAAATTTGGCCAGAAGCGATTAAAAAAAAATTATGTGCAATATGTAGTTTTACTGATAAATTTTTAGATAAGTAATATAGTAACAACACTAAGATATACACTAAGGTAAAGTACATTGAGACCTAAAATGGACGCCAAGATCCTTTCATCTCATCCAAGACAGAGTAGGCGTACACAGAAAAAATGTTTTGTTGTAGCAGCAAAATTTATTTTTGCCCTGGTTTTGTTGAGGGAACCAAATAAATTGGTCAAATCAACAAAACCAATGGTTTGGATAAAAATATGGTTTTGGTTTATAAAAATTTCCAACATAATGTTTTGTTTACCCACATAGCACAGAAAAAACACTTTGAACTATAGCATTTTTTCTTTATGCTTCATAAAACCACAAAGTAATACATTTAAAACTTTTGTTGTGTGTGTATTTAATCTTTTTGTAACATTAAATATTGTTTCTTTGTGTATGGTACTCATTAATAATAGAAAAAATACCATTTCATATTACGATTATGTCATTCCTTGCATAAACAACACATGTGAAATTTTTTTGCTATTTTTTTTATAAATAGTTTGTAAACAAAATCATCTATAATTTTAACCATGTGTTGCTAATTAGTTTATTTTTACACAGAAATTATCATTACAAGTTACTATGGAAACTGCCCAAGTAAAGCAGTTTTTTTCATTTTTCCTAAAGTTAGAAAAATGTCACATGTGTCGTTTCTGAAATGACCGATTCAATAGGCTTTTAGTGGTCAAGGCTTGCAAGAAACCTTGCTACATTTGCCATTGGCAGTTTACAGGTACACAGCAATTGATGGTAAACTAAATTTTGGGCAAAGCATTTATGTAGGCTTCAAGCATTCAAAGGATTAAAATAGTGTGATTATTTGATATTACAAACTTGCCTCATTTTATCTTTAAAGTTACTGCCAAACAATGGAAGCTAGAGCCCTTACTGACTTAGTTCATCTCCAGTAAACCCCCACAACCCTTTTTAGATACTTTAGATACTTTATTTTGAAACACTGACGCCCTCTGTGGTGCGTATTTTAAGGTGAGTATGACTGAAGGGGTGAGTGTGATGATTGTGATGGATCAGATGAGGTGTAGCTTTGTTACTGACAAATATTAGCTGTTTTATTTGTCAGGATCATTAATTAATAGCCCAATGACCAAAGGCAGCTGGGTCCAGTATCGAACCATCAAAAAGCACTAACTTTTCTCAGGATCGAACCGGCTACCTTCAGATTCAAAGGCGAGCTCTTTAACCACTCAGCTACCCAGCCAGTTTATCCTATCTCCCAACAAACTCGCTACCTCTGTACACCTCAAGCCCTTAACTGTGGACTTGCTAATCGCTATTTTCAGAATATTTTGTGGCCAGATCATCAATAATACATAAAAAACAGGAAAATAGAAATTAGACAGGATTATGTCACTACTATAGCCACTTGTATAGTTACGACTGATGTTGAGAGATACAGATGTTATGACAACCTTCAACCTTCCAAAGCAATTTCAACACTGATCCGGCTTTTCTGTGGTCCGATCATGTTACACTTACCAATGTTACACAGTCTGATCGAGAAAGCAGCCGTATACTCAATACTCACCAAGTCCACTTTGAGACGAGTTTGTGTGGTTTTACTGTCGTTCAACCAAAATTTATTCACCCAGCTATTAAGGTAGAGAGAAATAAAAAGATGAATAGAGTCTAACTTTATTTAATCGATAAAATGAAATATACAGCTGTATATACAAATTATATTGGAAAAACAGGATGTAACGTAATATATTGACCACTATGTAGCCAATTACATTCCTCACTCTTGCTCTGGACAAGTGAATCATCAGAACTTGAGGCTGAACCCGGTGCCAAAAGCAGCTCTAGTGCGCTCCGCTGCAACACTGCCCATGTGGAAACCCTCGTCCGTGTCCCCCTGCAATCAGAATGGACAACTTGCAATCAAATCAAGTTGGATCCAAGTTAAATATGTTTTTACAACAATATTCAACTTTTTAACTTCAAAACTATACAAATATTACGGTTAAGATAAAAGGAGAGTGATGTGCCGATTACATGAAATAAACTAAAGAGGCGGAGATTTTATCATTAAAAAAATAAACAAGTGCACCCATCTTGAAGTGCTGATCTACTGACAGGCTGTGTGTTTAGCTTTAAAATGCTCAAATTTGATGATAACTCCGTGCAGGTTTATTTTTGTACCAAGTAAGTTACTCAAAAGATCCTCAGAGTATATCTGTGACAGGTGGCCAAATAACAAGACAAAATAAAATTAAATACTTAATATTTATTTACAACGTTAACGGCAGTTTGCATTACAAAAGTATAAATAAGAAACAGATATATAACTTATCCACATAATGTTACAATTCACGACGGCTTACTAACAGAGTCCAAAAATTATAAGTACAGGTTAGATTTAAATAATTTAAGGTGGGGAAGGCGATACGACCGTGCTTAAGTTTTAAGTACTTAAAGCCTGGTTTACACGGGTCGAGTACAGCGGGCGAGTTACTTGGCCCAGTTACTAGACCCAGCTATTGTTTTGTATAACTCGCCCTTTACTTGACTCGCCGATCTGTCTACACCAAGCGAGTTGGAGAGCGAGTGTCAACTCGCACACTGACTCGACCCGTGTAAACCAGGCTTAAGTGCTTAAGTACTTAAGTTAACCCTGGGGCTGAAGTTTTGGGTGTCTATTAACTAATTCGAGACCACTTGCGAACTGTCCTCGGCTTGCGCTGCCGTGTCGTGCTGCCGCCAAGCGGCTCCAAACAACATTGCTGAAACTTTTGTGTAAGTTGACCTGGTAAGTCAGGCCACAGGAGTGATCTTTGTCAGCGCATTCTAACCACACTTTGTTGCGCATATCTGTGAAGTTGGCTAGGGCAACTGTCGAGTCTAGCTGACTGAATCATGTCCTGGAAGCATAGTCCGCTGTTCCACTTGAGGCAAAAGCGATTTCAACATACCGGACCCTGTATTATTATTAATAAACAAATTTAATTTAGTGAAGGTAAAAAGGTCATGATGTGGTGGGTGTAGACGCCTCATGGATTAATAGTATTTTAGCGATCCAGGGGTTTTTGGCCCGTCACATATCTACCTTCTATCACTCGAATAATACTGTTTTGCATAGTTTTGATTCTTCAACCCTATGCGCGGAAATCACTTTTTCACAATGTAACTGACCAATTTTAAGCCAAATTAAAATTTGTAGTTTTCTAAAAAATTATTTAACCCTGGTAAATTATATATCAAAAGAAAGAAAAAAGCTTTCAAATGGTATGTGTTTTATTAAAGTTAGAATGAGCAAAACATCAAAATAGCCTAAAAAAATCAAGAAGAAAAATTTTCCTACCACATGTATATATCAAGTATATTATACACCAAACATACCGATGTTCATTTAAGAACGCCAACCTACAATTCTATGTGGCCTAAATATAATTATCACTAGAAAAAAAAACTTCAAATACATTACTGTATATGATTTATAACTAACATCGGACACCCATAAAATCCACAACAAACCCAAACTAGGCCTACAGTAATAATAATTCGTTTCTATAATTGTGATCTTCTGGATAGTAGGTCCAAACGCATTCACTTCCGGTGGCATTCACTTCCGTCCAGGACGTTATATTTTAATTGGTTTGAGAACGTCATATAAAATAACGTTGAATTGAATGATACAGTAGATAAGAAAACTATGTTTCCGGCGATACACAGCCGGTTAAAGCGATGTTGAGATAAAAAATGGCCGGTTAAAATGATGTTATTTTGTGTCAGGGTAGGCCGGTTAAAGCAGAGACTGGTTAAAAGGTGGCCGGTTAAAAGAGAGTCTACTGTAATGATGATTCTGGTAACTAATATTTAGACAAAAACTTGTAAATAACATTAAAGTTGAATCAAAAACCTATCCAAATGTAAACAAAGTAACGAAAACATATAGTCGTCACAACATCACATGGTACCACAATGCAGTGAAAGCACACAGCTGGATTTTCTCTGCTTCAAAAAACTGGGTTCTTCAAACTTTTGGATACTATAATGAGTGCCTGATGATGAAGAAAGAGGATAGGTTTTTGTACACATTGCTATTGAAACAAATTTCAGGGCTCGACCTGTACTCAGGGTTTCTTGGCGATGACATACCCTATACTCGGGCTTAGGGCTTAAAGTGTGCACAACTACCAATAGTGCTCCTGCTGGTATGATTTGGCACTAGTGAACTTAGAGTATTTCCTTACAAATTGACACCACAATCGCCCCTGGAGGTTCTCTTAAAAGAATTTACATGAATTTAAAAAAAGTAAATTCCTTTCTCTTCACACTGTACAGAAAACACCTGTTTCCAAAATCAGCTTCAACTGCGGAATATTATGTTTAGTGCTTTACAGTAGAGTGGGAAATTCAGCTAAAGATTCCCCCCCCCCACTAGTAATAGTTGCAGAATCTTGACACTAGAAGCGATCCTCACGAAAGTAGTACTAAGAATATATTTATCACAAATCAGCTGTTCCAAATTACTTATTAAACCTACAGCATGTTAATAGTTCGGCAAATGTCTTGCTAAATCAATCACTGGTAATGCACTATTTGACTCAGCCGGATAATTGTAGAAGGTGACATTTTTGGCAGCTAAGGTGAGAACCAGGACTAACATTGTCCATCACCTTGCTGGCTCCACATGCTAACGCACAAGTTCTGCGAACCACTGCGCTGTCATTGGTATATTCAACTGCTGAGTACTGTGCTCCCGTGTGGTTAAATAGTGTGCACGTTAGAGAGATCGACGTCCAGCTAAACAGGACCATGAGAGCTATTAGTGGTACCCTCATGGCAACCCCTGTACCCTGGCTCCCCGTGCTGTGTAATATCGCTCCTCCTGAAATAAGACGAAGGGATGCACTCATTAGGGAATACACAAAGATCTTATCTGCTACACAGCTGCCCATCCATGATTACCTACCCCAGAATGCGGGTCGATTGAGGTCCCGAAAACCACCGCTACGAACAGCCTCCCAGTTGATGGACACGAACTTCACCATCCATACTAACTGGACTTCCCCCTGGGACGCTTTTCTAGGTCGTAATCACTTCTTGATAGCTGACCCGACCGTAGCGGTAGGTGGTATAGTGATGTAAAACGCCCTGGCGTTTAAATCTCAGGGCAAATGCCCAGGGCATTTGCCCAAATAACCGCCCAAAATCCATAAGCGCCGGGCGTTTATCCAATTAAAGGCTAATAAACCTAACTAATGGAAATTAAATTGAACACTACTCTTCTCGTCAACTTTTTAAACCTCTAACATTAAATATTTACATAATAGCCTATATTAAAAAAAAATAATTACTTGTATAATTTTAATTATATTGGTAGGAAGTCCGTACTAGAGAGTCAACACTTTTCTTTTGTCAACAAGAGGAAATAATTTAGACTGAAAATAACTTCATAGGTTTATTTTTATTTAAAATATCTGGCTAATGTAAGTTAATAGAATTAATTTACATTTGTTTATTACACACAATGAATCAGTCTTAACTTAAATAATTATGGGCATAATGAAAACTTCAGTTCATCAAACAAAACTCCTTAAACTAATGACTCTTCAGATTCAGAAGCATCTTCATCACTTTTTCCAAGGATAGTATAAGTATAAACATAAATACAATACTGGTCTCTTCTTCTTAGCAAACTTAATTGTAATGGGGCCTATACTATATTGTGGTAGTCATGTACAGTTAGTTCAGTTGAAGTAAGTATAAAAGCATTTTAAGGACGAATATAATTTGAATGAATGAACAATTAATTAATCAATTTCAGTGAAGCCACCAAAATAAATATTGGCTAATTTTTAAACTGTTTTTGTTTTTAAATAGAGTAACAAGCCTCTATACCACTGAAGGTTGAGCAGTTTACTTTAGCTTTAGGCTACTAAGATTTACATATGCCATCATAGCCTACATCATATCAGTTGATATATTTAATAATCATGTTCAGCTTCAAAATATATATATCCAGAATCAGAACTATACCTACGCCATCACTAGCAAATGATGCTTTAAATTTATTAATGTTACTTATAAAATAATTGAAGAGTCTTGGGTACAGCCGGTACGGGATGATATAGTTTGGCCATGGTTTTGCAAAACTTATACTACCAGTTTCCATTCATTAGCTGATTGCATTAAATTAAAGTAACATAAATTTCATTTTTTACAATCATTTCTATTGCTAATCTTTTTCCAAGACTGCCCTTTTGTAAAATTAATTACAACACATCCTAATAACATGGTACATATGATTTACCGGCTAATCTCAAAATAGGACAATTTCAGTCATTATAGTCGGCGTCAATAGAACGGGCGGGTGAAGGTCAAGCTAATTAACATGTAGTTAAATTAGCAATAATCAGCTGGCTTATTAAAAGACTTGACCTTGACACGCCTGTTCTATTGCTCCTGACTATAGTAGGCTAAACCATTAGTTTAAAATGAAATTTTTTGTCATATTATAAGATTAAATAAAATTAGTATATTTAGTATATTTTGATAAATAGCCCTAACTCCCAGTAGAATTTGGGAATATATATATATATGAATAAAAATAATTTTATGGGTGCCTTTTTATGTTAGGAAATTTACTTTGTGGTTAAAAAGCGCTTGTTTTACTAACAAAACCTTAATACTTAACTTTAAATTTAATTAATTAGACATTATAAATTTATCTTATGCACATATTTATGAATTACAGAGTAGAAACCTGCTTAATCAGTAAATAAGATTTTATTTAACAATTTAGAAAAATATTTATTTAAAATACCACACTGAAAATATTACAGGTTTTATTGTATTGCGCCTTAAACTGAAATTTTTATAAACGCCCAGTTTTTGGGCGCTTAAAATCGCTTTGGGCAAATGCCCGGGCAAATGCCCATTTATAAACGACCCGCCCACTGGGCATTTGCCCGGCCCACATCACTAGGTATGAATCTTCCTCGGAAGCAGTGGACTATACTCAATCGTTTCCGCACTGGAGTGGGAAGATGTAATTATTGGAAGTACAAATGGGGAATGACACAAGACCAGTCATGCGACTGCGGAGCAGAGTATCAAACTATGGAACACATAGTTGAAGAGTGCCCACTGAGTGCCTTCCCCGAAGGATTGGCCGGTCTGCATAGCTCAAGTGAAGCTGGGCTGCAATGGCTGAGCGCCCTGGATTTAGCTCTATAAAGAGAAATCTGATTTTTATTTTAGTGTTTAGATTTTTACTTATACTGACTCAGGTGCTCTGCACCGCAGAATTTTTTTATTATTCTTAAACCATGGTGGCTGGCTAAATGAGCCATACGATATATATATACTCAGCCAGAACTATCGAGCACCACTCACCAATTGTTTGTAGTCCCGGCCGCCGGAGGGGGGCTTGGGCGAGGCGATGGCTTTGCGGTAGCCAAGCTCCGACTTGGCCGGCCAGGTGGGGAACATGGCCGGGTCGATGGCGAGCGGCAGCTCCGAGAAGTAGTCGTGCTTCAGAGCCTCGTCTGCCGTGATCCGCTCCACGGGGTTGTACGTCAGGAACCTGTCCGACACACAGGTGATGCTGGATTGGCAAGTTTGATTTTGTAACTCAAAACTTTTAAACTAGTGGCCTATTTAAAAATAAAGAATTTTCTCTTGAAACACAATACACTAGTACCCATTTAATTAATTGGAAACAGAGCCTGGTTCAGATTGCAAAATATCCAAATTAACTAAAAATTAGTTTTAAATTCAAATCCAATGTTGATGATGTGATTTTTAAATAATTAATACTTCAAAAAACACCATTTTCTCTATACCTTATAGACGTATCATTCAAATGATTATTGAAATTAGGAAAACTCATGCCATACGTGTTAAATGTTAATGATATTTTCCCTCTTATTATTGGACTCACACAACTATGGTTGACGTTTTATTCAGTCTGTGATTTCAACAGGTTATGATCTGTAAAAGTAATTCAATAAATGTGTCTTAAAAAATAGATGCACAAAACAAACACTCCATATCGGTATTACTTGTTCAATAAGTTGAGGCCTGTATCTGTCAGCATGGGGAACCTCGTGCGCAACTGAGAGACAGGGAACTCTGCGAAGGTCATCTTCTGCACGGCGGGCAGCTTGGTGTAGCCGGGCCACACTCGCTCGTTGGGAGTGCCCAGGGTCTTGAATATCTTGTTCAGCTGGTCCACCTCGGATTTACCCGGGAACAGAGGCTCCATCGCGAGGAACTCGGCGAATATACAGCCAACTGACCACATGTCCACCGGCGTAGAGTATTCCTGGGATTCAAAGCAGAGTTGCTGAATTATAAAACTGATTATCAGTTGGAAAACATAGAGGCTTAGATTGTGCTATGATTACTGAGTGACCACTTGGTATTGTAAGGGGGGAACTGGATTAATATTGTTTTATTAAGTTATTAACTATTGATTGTTGGGTTTTAAAATTGTTAGTTTCAGAGGTCAAGGCAAAAATGTAAGGAGGAAGTATTTGAGCTTGCTGTTGTATGAGTAGACTGGAACTGTTATTAAACAATAGCTTGTTTATGCTGACCTATTGGTAGCTCTGGCTTAAATAGGTCAGCAGACTTAGATTCGGGGGAATGTGTCTAGTGCAGTGATGTGAGTGTATAGGTTTGGGGGGTTAGGTTCGAAGGGCCATGGAGCTCAAGGCCTGGGGCCCGGGGTAAGTCTAAATTAGTTGGGGTTTTCTAAATTAAGGGGGGTCCGATCCAAAATTGATTATTTGTTTAAAGTTTTTCTAGTTTAAAGGTTTGAGTTATTTCTTTGGGAGTTCCAGTCTACTTAACCCTAACATTAAATTTAATAAATGTATAAGTTGAATACCGTTCTTGTTTATCATTAGTTTGAAACTATTGTATTTTCTGTTAGTTATGTTGTTTTTAATATCTGTTAATTATATATTTGGTTTGAATCTTAACATGTCTCTTTTTATTTAATGAGCTACGCCCTCAGTCATGTAGTGTGGCTTCTCAGTCGGGCCAACTGGAAACTCACACTCATGACAGGTGATGGATGCGCCGGACGTTTTGTTTTACAAAACGTTCGATCCTGGTACTGCTCTTTTAATTGGCTTTAAATTTGGGGGTTTCAGTTTACAGAAGGGTTAAGCATTTACTTTTCAAAATTTAAAATGTTTTGTTTAAACGAGTTTGAAGTAAATTTTAAAAAGAGACATGTTTTTTTGTCATATTATGTTCAAAATTAAATTTTAGGTATCCAAGTTTCTTTTTTAGTATGAGTTTTAAGTGGGGGCAGGATTGGTATGTAGAAGTTTTGTTGGCATAAGAGATAAGTGTAAAGAGTGTTTAGGTGGTGTTATTAGTTATGTTTATGATAGTGCGTAGAGTTGAGTTTTAGTGTTACAGCACGGGCTGTGAGACAGATGTTGGTTACGTGTTAATGTGGTTGTGTTGAGCCACACGGGCTTTTGCGTTATCAGTGTTTTAGAGGCAAGTGGTTTGTTTGCTTCAAGTGCAGTGAAGTTTAATTTTGTGTTCTTGAGGTGTTTTTTGAAATGTGCGTGAGGGTCCACGCCGCGATAAGTGTTTTCGTGCCGCGAGGGTCCATTCCGCGATGTGTGTGTTTTGATATGTGACGTGAGGATTCATGCCGCGATTTGTGTTTTATACAGGAGTTCTGTATGTTTAGTGTTTTGAGGGCACAGCGTGATTTAAGCAGAGATTGCTTTGTGTCTAATAGATGTACTGTGTTTTGTGTCGGGTAGAGAATCCCGGCATGTGTTATTTTTTTTATGTAGGCCTATGTTTCAGGGTGAGAACGCAGGTTGATGCTGAAGTTGAGTATGTTTTCCCCTGTTATAGAAATGATTTGTTTTGAGTTTTAGGTACAGTGATAGCCAGAGTTTTTAGGCTGTGTTTTTCCAGAGAAATTTTAAAATGCAGACTACGCCTAACTGAGTTTTCAGGTCGGCGCTGGAGTTTTATGTTTTATCTAATGATGTGTGAAGAGAGAGTTTGATTGCTTTGGGACATGTATAAGGAAGGAGTTTTATTGTTTAAGTTTAGAATAGATCTTAGAGTAGTAAATTTTGGGGATTTCTGTATTTATATGTTTCAGGAATGGTACTTGGTTAAAACTATGGAGTTGTTTATTTTATTATTTAAGTATGTCACCATGTTGGAGAGAATGCTAGGAAGACCAGTAGTACGAACAGACAAGAGGATTTGTTGTTGATACATCTGTTTTCAGGTCAGAACTGCTGAGTCTTAGGCTGATGAACTGGCTGCTGACGACCTTGCTGACGCATGGGTTTTGGTGCTTGCCGAACGTGTGGAATGCATGACTAGGGACGCTTTTACTAACATTTGTTTATGTAAATTATAAACGCACATTTTCTGTTTAATAATTTTCATGGAAAATTTTATTTGAGAATTTTTTTTCACAAAGAGAGTTTGTTTACTATAAAATAAGAGAGGATTACCAATTTTATCATATTTATCATATTTTTGTTTTTTTTTTCATAAAGATTTGGGCCCAAATCAACTATGTGAAAATTTATGAGAGTTGAGTGTATAAGATTTTTTTTTTAATTTGTTTTAATTGTTTGAATGTAAAATGATGAGTGAGAAATTGATTTTGTATGTACTCATTTTTTATTAATAGTTTTAGGTAATTTTTGAAAATTATTTATTTTTGAATTTTTTTATGTAAAACATATTTTTAAAGCATTTTTATTATTTTCTTGGAAATCTTTAAAGAATTAATTAACTTTGTAAAAGATATTTGTTGCTTACTTGTCAATAATGAGTACTTTGTCAGCTTGTATAAGTATTCTAGAGTTCAAGATTGTGTTTTTCGTAAAAATGGTTTAAGATTTTTTTTTATTTTAAATAACTGTTGTTTGGTTGATTTTTTCTTATTGTTATCACTTTTGAATGTTTCACAGTAACGGCGGTTTATTTGAAAATGTGTTTTTAGATAAATGTTAATTTAAAAGGGGCACTGGCTAAATACTTCCTCTACAATAAATATTTGTAATGTTTGAGTTTTTTATCTGGGATTTTAAATTGGTAAATTTTGTCAGGGGCTACAATAAGATGTTTTTTTTAAACTTTTTTTAGTAATGTTTTGTAATGTCCTAAATTCCTCAGCTGACTCCCATCCTTAACTGACCAAAGAGACATCCTTCGGCTGTTTGACATCATGGATCCTACCCTCAACCTATCAATTCTTGCTGGACTTCATTTTTGGATGACTACTTCATCAGGGGGATTATCTTCAGTATCATCATCTTGTGTGGCCTTCGTGGAGCGATCATTGTTGTGGCTGGGCCGAGTTTCAGACATCAAAGGACGAACATTATATCCGGCTCATGGCATTTCTTCAACTGGCCAGGAACAACCACCATCTATACACGTGATGACGCAGACGATCTAGGAACTTCAAGCTTGGTGGGGACCCAAGGGTTCGATGCTGACACTTGCGGTTTTTGGACACTCGCAGCATCGCAGATGGAGAGGGTAGATGGACCACGGCACTACTGCACAACAGGAGCACCCCAGCCGACATTGTATGGTCAGTCCTGTCCATTCCATAATTTTCCTTCCTAATTTTTCCATATTTTAATTTGTAAAATGTATAAGTAGGGAAATTAACTGTGTTTAAAATTTAAAATTTCATATGAGACGCTGAGGACATCGTCTTCGGAAGAAGGGGGGATGTAAGGGGGGAACTGGATTAATATTGTTTTATTAAGTTATTAACTATTGATTGTTGGGTTTTAAAATTGTTAGTTTCAGAGGTCAAGGCAAAAATGTAAGGAGGAAGTATTTGAGCTTGCTGTTGTATGAGTAGACTGGAACTGTTATTAAACAATAGCTTGTTTATGCTGACCTATTGGTAGCTCTGGCTTAAATAGGTCAGCAGACTTAGATTCGGGGGAATGTGTCTAGTGCAGTGATGTGAGTGTATAGGTTTGGGGGGTTAGGTTCGAAGGGCCATGGAGCTCAAGGCCTGGGGCCCGGGGTAAGTCTAAATTAGTTGGGGTTTTCTAAATTAAGGGGGGTCCGATCCAAAATTGATTATTTGTTTAAAGTTTTTCTAGTTTAAAGGTTTGAGTTATTTCTTTGGGAGTTCCAGTCTACTTAACCCTAACATTAAATTTAATAAATGTATAAGTTGAATACCGTTCTTGTTTATCATTAGTTTGAAACTATTGTATTTTCTGTTAGTTATGTTGTTTTTAATATCTGTTAATTATATATTTGGTTTGAATCTTAACATGTCTCTTTTTATTTAATGAGCTACGCCCTCAGTCATGTAGTGTGGCTTCTCAGTCGGGCCAACTGGAAACTCACACTCATGACAGTATGCCTGCTTCACGATATTGATAATTGGATGAACGACTCGAAAAGGAGGGAAATCCTCAGACATGATTGTTAGTGTCAAAGTCCAAGTTCTTTGTTTTTGTATTCATGGAAGACAGAGGTAATGTCAAGTGTATTTGTAACAATAGTGTGGTTTGTTGGTGTTTGTTAATGGCCAGGTGAATTTATTTTGTCATCTTTGTAGGAACTCAGCTTTAGTAAAATAATATTACCACTATAAACAACAAATTGGAAAGGAAGAAACAATATTTTTATACTCGTTAATTTAACTCTTAATTAGCACACAACTTACATGAATGAAATTTTCTATCACAAATGAATAAGAAATCGTAAAATAAAAAAAGTGTGAGTGTAAGTGGTGTACCTTGGCGGACAGTAGCAGCTCTGGTGCCCGGTACCACAGTGTGACCACGATGGGCGTGTAGGCCTTGAGCGGGGAGCCGTACTCCCGCGCCAGCCCGAAGTCGCCCACCTTAAGCACGCCCTTGTGGCTGAGCAGCAGGTTGGACGCCTTGAGGTCACGGTGGAGGATCCAGTTGTCGTGGAGATGCGCCACGGCTCTTAGCAGCTGCTGCATCAGGCACTTCACCTCGGCTGTGGATCGTAAACCACCGTGAAACATTTGTAAACAAACGCTTGGTGAACAAGTAAAAATGTTTGGGCTGCCTTTGAGCTAACTGCATGTATACAGTGTTACTATGCTCAACTTTAGCGCTTGGTGAACCGTAAGAGATACAAAGAAAGTCGGGTGATCAATTTATGAATTTAATAAAATGGTTTGTACAGAACACTCCGATTCAACCAGGTTTGATCGCTGTGCTAAAAAAACTCTTTTGAGCTCAAAACTACTTAAGAACTCCATATTTCCAAGATCCGAAAAACCTAAGACAGTACAGTGGAACTTGTACGATTTGAACCTCAATTTGATAAAAAAAAAAAAAAAAAAAAAAAAAAAAAAAACAGAAAATTATGTAAACTATTTAAAATTTTGAATTAACCAGTACCGTAGACTTAGAACTAACAGTCGCTTAGTGGATGGACCAAAAATAATATCACATTTTATATAAAATAATCTAAAATTAGTATGAAACAATCATTTAATAATGAAAAAGGATCACTAATGAAAAAAAACCTTAAGTGAGAAAACTATGAGCCCTTGCAATGAGAAACTTTACTAAAACTTACATTTTAACACTGAAGAAGAATGATTTGATTTTTTGGGGGTTTTAAGACTTATTTACTTAAGTCTTAAATTTTACATAGGCCTAGTACCAATAATTTATTTATGAATAATTCCAAATTTAATATTTTTCAGTTGATAATTAATAAATACAACATTATCAAAATCACTCATTAACGATTTCTGTCAAATGATTTTGAATTAAGTAGTAAACTTAAAATATAAAGAAAACAAACCAGGCAGGAAGACTTGTTTCTTATGTTTCATTGTCTCCATGAGGGACTTTAAATCATGTTCAACGTAATCCATAACGATAAATATTTTGTCCATGTTGCTCCCCACCACGATTTCTCTCACAGTCACGATGTTCGGATGTTGGGCCTGAAACATGACACGCATCACTGTTAGCTACTTTGATGTACTCTCACCTGGACATGGATTACAAGTCATGTCAATGCATTTTAGACAAATACTAGAAAACTCTTTGACAGCATAAATACATGGAAAAATTACCGATGTTTGCCTTCAAGATAAAAGAAAGAGGGGAAATATTTTACTCTAGGTCCTAATCACTTATTAGGATGAAATGAATTTTCACTGCGTCTAGGGACACCTCTAGGCTAACAATTATTTTAACACGTTTACTGCTGAAATACAAGCAATTTATGTTGCTATATGCTGAATTTTCTATGTTGTATTTTTTACTTACTATAGCTATAAGAAGTCAGATATAGGTGAACTGAGGGCCTCTGAGATAGAAACAGGGAGTTTCCGCCATTTTGAAAATGCGTTGTATAAATACCATGTCCGCTCCTGGCACTGGGATTCCTCAGAAACGCACACAATATCCCTCAATTTTTGCACCACTCTCTAATAAGTACTCAGAAATATGTCTCAAAAGTATTCTATCGTAGAGATAATGAAAATTACAATAAGACTCGCCTGCATATGGGGCATGCATATTTTAATTATACTATTTAAAACCACACCAACCTACCGGAATCTATATTATTAACTTATGCAACTTTTCAATAGAAATCACATATACATTTGTGTAAAAGTTTTTTTAAATGATAGGATTATACTAAATAAGGGTAAGAACAAGCATAAAAAATGGAACATAAAAAAATAGAAATTAATATTCAAATAAAATTAAAAATGGCGGAAGCCGGAAACTACTAGAGCAGAAAAGTCATAACCTTCCCTAAGAGCGACAACAGCAGTTAGCACCATCACCCAACTGCTGGACCCAAAATGGTTCCATTTACTAGTCAATAATAATAGTCGTTTATTAAGCCATTAAGTACAACAATATACAATAGGCCATGTCACAATAATCTTATTTAACTAAAAAAATACAACAAAAAATCTGAGCTTACACACAAAATTATAATAATAATCAAGAGAACTAAAGCTGTTTGTCAAAATCAACACAATAATTTTTAAGCTAAAATTATGAAAAGTTAAATTGCATATATTCATTAACAGAGTAAAATTGAAAGAATACTTTTAAAAACTTGTTAAATTTGTTAAAATTTAAGGTTTTCACAGAGATTGGTAGTTTGTTGAAAAACTTTACCTGTCAACAAAAACACAGGTTTGTACTTAATTACAAAGCTAGCCCCTGGCACTGGGTAGTGGGTAGGCACGTTGTATTAATACAACGCCAGCAGAGACATTAACTGATGATAATGTTGCAACAAAGAATTGATGACCGCTAATCCACAAAATGATGAACAAAAGTAGTAACCTCCCATTGATTCAAAACAAAATCAGTGACTTTGGTGATCAGTAGAACACCGGACACCGTGAGTAATAGTGAAGGGATTCCTTCATAATCACAGTCCTTAACTTCACTAAAACAGCATTTAAACCATTGACAGTTAACAACAGGCAAGCAAAAATATTTGTAAACAAAGCACATCTAAAGTTACCTTCAGCAGTGTGTTTATCTCTCTCAGCGAAGTGATTGGAAAACCTTCCTTTTCTTTTTCCATTTTCAGACGTTTCAATGCAACTATTTCCTCAGTCCTCTTATCTCTTGCTCTATATACAACCCCGTAAGTACCTTCCTCTATCCTGAAATATAAAATTTATGGCATTAATTATAAAAATCAATGTGCAACATGCAAGGTATGTATAATGTATAGTTGAGACTTGATAAAACAAACTAATTGATTGATACTTGGTTTATTAGGATATTAAGAATAGGGGGATTTTACAATATCCAGCTTCGGCCAGATAAAATAATATTAAGAGTGGGATATTTATTAATACTGATTCTAAGTCTTGTGGTTCAAATCATGAACAGATTCAGTAAATTTTATCGTAAAAGGGGACAGCAGGGACCTTTAAGACTTTTACACTAACAATCAACAATGCTATAGAAATAGATTCATCAGTGAAATGAGACAAAAACAAATATTTGTCTTTAATATTTGAAATCCTTCAACTCAAATATAATAAACTTTTTTGTATAATAGAGAGTTTTTGCACATATGGTAAACGCTATACACTATTTAAATAATGGCGGATTAAGGTACTTTTGCTGCTTGAAGGTACAAAAGCTTAAAAATAGCGAAGGTATTCAACTTAAAAATAGCGTTTAGCGTTTACCGTAGGTTGCAAAAACTCTATTGTTTGATATCTTGGCAAAAGGTTTCAAATATGAATATGATATACATATTATTTGGATATTTTAACTGACATATTATAAACTGGACAAATCAAATATGTCATCTTCCTTCAGGTTTCATTGAATTAATCCTTTTTTTAACCTAAAGAATTCTGAACTGACTTAACCTAATCACACCAGTACTAGGTAAGGATTAGGTAAATTTTTGTAACATCACAAAACACAATTTTGGACCTTGTTTATGTTAATGTGAGTTCAAATCTTGTTCATTAAGTCTAACAATAGTAGGGATGGACGGGAATGGATTTTTAGTTCGGGACGGGACGGGACGGGAATTTTTATTTCCCATCCAATTTCGGGACAGGATCGGGACGGGATTGCTCTTCTCGACGCTATCGGGAAATATTCGTTTTGAGTTTTATCTGAGTGTCGTATACAGACAAATTAATGTTAAATATCAACTAGTTCTCCTTCCAACTTGTTCCACTTGTTTTTGTTTAAGTTACAATGAATGTCCTTTTGTTGAAAAAATTCAAATATATAGTTTTGATATTTTAAGGATGCAATAAGATCATGGGAAAGTATAAATTGTATTGTAACCAAATAAATTTAAGTCGAATCACTTAACACACATAAAGGAAAAATGTTGCCCATGTCTTATTTAATACAAGTTTTGTTTAATAAAATATTAAACGTTTGGTACGAGGAATGAAAATAAACATTATGTACGATACCAGTACAAAAAAAAAAAAGATTAAAACAATTGGAAAAATTGTAAATAGTACAATACTATATTACAATAAATAAGGCCTGCTCAGATAAAAAAGAACAAAAACACACAAATTTAAATTAGAATGAATATTAACACTCAGAAAAGAAGTTGTTCAACAAGCCAATGCCATTTATAAACCTAAGAAATATTTTGCCATTTTTTTATATTCATTGATTTTATTGAGACAGTTTCTTCCTTAAAGAATATAAATAAGAAAATTGAACTAAGAAATAATAAACTATTAGACATTATACTTTTATTGTTATTTAAATGAATACATGAAAAAAAATGAATATGAATATGATGAAAAAAATTATAACAATGTAAATTTAAGGCTATAAACCCTAAAATCTAATTAATATAAGCCATAGCTAAGCCGTGTTTTTCTCGTTAGCGAGATCGTCGGCCGCGATCGCCGTCCTCGTTAGCGAGATCGTCGGCCGCGATCGCCGTCCTCGTTGGCGAGATCGTCGACCGCGATCGCCGTCCTCGTTAGCGAGATCGACGGCCGCGATCGCCGTCCTCGTTAGCGAGATCGTCGGCCGCGATCGCCGTCCTCGTTAGCGAATTCGTCGGCCGCGATCGCCGACCTCGTTAGCGAGATCGTCGGCCGCGATCGCCGTCCTCGTTGGCGAGATCGTCGACCGCGATCGCCGTCCTCGTTAGCGGGATCGTCGGCCGCGATCGCCGTCCTCGTTAGCGAGATCGTCGGCCGCGATCGCCGTCCTCGTTAGCGAGATCGTCGGCCGCGATCGCCGGCCGCCGTTCGGCAGTTCCCGTCCCGATAAATTCCCGAGTATAAAAAAATCCCGCCCGATGATCGGGACGAAAATTTCCCGAAAATTTTCCCGAAATTTCGGGACCCGTCCATCCCTAAACAATAGACTAAAAGTGAATATTATTTTGCTATTGGGCTTGACAAAAATGTTGCGTTTGAGGACAGACACGCACCTGTTCAAGCACTGGAACTCCTCCACACTACGACAGCCCTGTATGGCCGGCAGGTAGGGGGGGAGGGTGTCTTTGGTGAGCTCTATGTCGTTGTCCACATCGTGGCTGCTGGTCACCACGGGAGTGGTGGACCGTGAGCGCGTCCGGGCTCGCGAGTCATCGCTCTCTGAAACACATTCTTTTTCATTTAACTTTGACTGGACAGACTACTGGGTTGCTTGATGAAAATAAATGATAATCAATGGTAAAAAGTAGAACAGTGTAGTTTAACATTATTTTAGATTCTTTTAACTACGTTACACTAATATCAGATGCATGATGTGCATCTAAAACTGATGTACACAAAAATTTAAACTTAAATAAACTAAATCCTGTACAAGAAAATTTACCTATTGTGGGCTTTTTAACAATACAATAAACTCAGACTAATGAGGACTGAACAGTGTTTCTGGTGTTATCAAGAAAGGAGTGAACATAATAAAAAGTACTTACTGCAAATTGCACGTGATGAACTAAAATCTTAATCCTCATCTGCTATGAAAAACTTAAAGCAAAGCCAAAACACTACGTCATGTTCCAGCAAATGCTATGGCGTTTAATGCCTTAAACCCCAGTGCACTTTACTGCTCTGGCAGGCTTTCCCAGTTACCAGGAATTCAGGGTTATTCAAGCCGGGGTTTGTAGGACTCTACTGTACTGTATAAGATTTATAAATATATTTTTTATTAAAATCCATGATGTTAGCCCCTGGACTATAATGTAGACAATATAGGTGATCCTTACCTCCGTCAACAGTCCAATTTCGTCAGTATACAATTACTACACTAACATGTTTCGTTGCAAACCCAACATCATCAGAGTTTCCAAGTCGTCAATTATTTAAAATAACACATACCGGTAACACAACACGAACACGAATATTGACACGGCACATACAAATAAAACTTGTGATAGCGCGCTATCATGGTGATCGGTCCCGGCATCGGCAGCAGACTGGAGTCTTACGTAATTCCCTCCCCTCCCCCTTCGTTATCGCTGTTATCAGCACGGTGGTCAGCTGTCCGTGAATGGATTATTGTGTTGAAGAGAGAGTGGGATTTGAATTGTAATTTTTCATTGAGGATATGATCTTTGCAATGCTCTTCTTTGTTCATTCGATATATTTCGAATTCCTCAAGAGTGTCCAGTTTACCACCTTTTCTACATATGTGTAGAATCTCCAGGCCATTATTTAAGTCGCTCATAGAATGATTGTGGTCTACGAGGTGTTGGGCAAACGCCGACTTTTGTTTGATATTTCTAGGGTTCGGCCGGTGTTCTTTATAACGCGTTTCGAACGCACGTCCCGTTTGTCCAACATATTTGCTAGGACAGTCTGGGCAGCATATCTTGTATACACCAGTTTTTTGAGTTTTGTCACCTGTCTTTTTATTACAAGATAACATATTTCTCGTTCGGTTTGTGGTCCGAAACGTTAGTTCAATACCTTGTTTTTGCAGTTCTTTCTTTAAACTGTGCTGGACAGTGTGACTGTACTCAATGCAAACATATTTTTTCTCTAGACTGTCCGAAATACTATCTTTTTTATTTTTATGTTTGTTTACGAGCCTATCTACCATGCCAGATCTATAACCATTAGATGACGCTATGAATTTTATAATATTGTATTCCTTGTCATAATTTTCGGGACTTAATGGGACCGATAACAATCTGTGGACCATTGAATTGAACGCTGCTAGTTTCTGAGAATATGGATGATACGATGAAGAATGGATAGTTTGTACTGATGTAGTGGGTTTCCTGTATATGGCGTAATCAAATCTTGTGCTATTCTTTGTTATTGTTAAATCGAGAAAATTTATAGAATTAATCGTTTCTGTTTCTAGTGTGAACTTCAATTTTGGTTCAATCTGATTTAAATAATTTAATAGTAGGCCTAGATGTCGGTTGTTGCCATCAAACAAAACAATGGTATCATCCACATACCTATAATACATGCATATTTTCCCTTTATATTTGTTTTTGTCAGAGAAAATGTATTGGTTTTCAATAAAATTCGGATAAATGTCAGCTAAAATACCTGACAATGGGGAACCCATGGCTAGGCCATCGTTTTGGATATAGAATTTCCCATTGAAAGTGAAGTAGTTTTGGCGAAGCACTTCATTTAGCAGTTGCATTAGCTCAACAACAGCTTCGGGTAGCAGGTTAGACTTATTAATTAAATTCTCTTGGAGTATATCTAATGTCTTTTCTAGCGGAACATTGGTGTAAAGATTTACTATGTCAAATGAAGCAAGTGACTGGTGCATTTTAATCTCAAGGTCTTTTGTTTTTTCTATAAAGTCGTAGGTGTTGATTAGGCTATAGTTATTCTCAAGCACTATATTTTCCTTTAATAAGCGTTCTAATTTCTTGGCCACTTTATATGTGGGAGCACTTGTGTAATCAACAAGGGGCCTAATGGGAATTCCTGCCTTGTGTACTTTGGGTAGCCCACGTAAAACGGGTGGTGTTGGGTTCATGACCCGTAAATATTTTATATCATTTTCAGTGAACAAAACTTTACTTTGATTAATAAGTTTCTTTATCTTGCTTTGAAAAGGCTTTGTGGGATCTTTGTTAATCTCTACAATTTCATTATTAAAGATAAAGTCATGTACCTTGGCATTGTAATCATTTTCGTACATTATCACAGTTGTGTTGCCTTTATCGGCTTTACAAAGAATAGCATTGTTATCAATTAGTTTGGTTTTTATGTTTTGCAAAACTTTGATTTCTTGCTTTTGAGACGGAAGTAAAAAATTATGGTTGTGTTTCTGTTTGTATTTTTTATTTAATTTACGTGTCCAGCACAGTTTAAAGAAAGAACTGCACAAACAAGGTATTGAACTAACGTTTCGGACCACAAACCGAACCAGAAATATGTTATCTTGTAATAAAAAGACAGGTGACAAAACTCAAAAAACTGGTGTATACAAGATATGCTGCCCAGACTGTCCTAGCAAATATGTTGGACAAACGGGACGTGCGTTCGAAACGCGTTATAAAGAACACCGGCCGAACCCTAGAAATATCAAACAAAAGTCGGCGTTTGCCCAACACCTCATAGACCACAATCATTCTATGAGCGACTTAAATAATGGCCTGGAGATTCTACACATATGTAGAAAAGGTGGTAAACTGGACACTCTTGAGGAATTCGAAATATATCGAATGAACAAAGAAGAGCATTGCAAAGATCATATCCTCAATGAAAAATTACAATTCAAATCCCACTCTCTCTTCAACACAATAATCCATTCACGGACAGCTGACCACCGTGCTGATAACAGCGATAACGAAGGGGGAGGGGAGGGAATTACGTAAGACTCCAGTCTGCTGCCGATGCCGGGACCGATCACCATGATAGCGCGCTATCACAAGTTTTATTTGTATGTGCCGTGTCAATATTCGTGTTGTGTTACCGGTATGTGTTATTTTAAATAATTGACGACTTGGAAACTCTGGTGATGTTGCGTTTGCAACGAAACATGTTAGTGTAGTACAGTACACTCTCGTTCATCGGACTCGGCGACATCGGAACTCCGCTTCATCGGAACTGAAAATCTGGATATTATTAATTTTTGTTTTCTCACGAAATAAATAATTTTTCTGTTTTAGCGCCTTCAATTTCCATTCGTTCTATCCACACAACAGTAAAGTATCACATTTTGCGTCTAACGTCATCAGGCGTTTTCCATAATCTGTACGTATCAATGTGATTTACGAGGCCGTGGAGTATTTGCACAAAAATAGAAAGAGGAAGGGGGCAGGAAGTGAACATCCGTTTTGACCGCTTCCCAAACTGTCATTCAGTCTGTCTCGCGTCGCGACTGCACCTGTGTTACGTGGAAGTCAGTTGACTGCTGGAATATGAGTGGAATATAAATATGGAATATAAGAATAACGATTTTGGATCTTTATTTCCTGCGTTGTTTTTATTCCTGTAGGTTCATTTGTTACCATGTTCAAAGTTTGAGTGCCTTATTTTCATAAAATCTCTAGTGTTGCCTTAAAAACAAGAGTGGATACAATCACGATAGGTCACCGTACGGGCGGAAATGATGACTCACGACGGCCTCCGCTTCATCGGAATTTTTTGACATCCGAACCGGCCGTCCGCCACATTAGTTCCGATGAACGAGAGTGTACTGTAATTGTATACTGACGAAATTGGACTGTTGACGGAGGTAAGGATCACCTATATTGTCTATATTTTTTAAGCGTTCTGAAAATTTAGGGGCAAGAGATAGACTATATTGGGATTGTACTAACAAAGAATAATTATCAATCCGGATACAGAAATCACTTTAGAGCTCCAAAATAAAATTTACAGTTCAAAATAATAAAAATAAAATATTTCCTGCTATTGACTTTTTGAACTGTACCTACACAAAAATGTTATCAGAGATCAGTTCTTTAAGAAAAAGTTTAAGGAATTGTCATAGTAAAAATGTGACTAGTTAGATGTGTGTAGATATATGACATTTCAATTGTTGATACATTGACTGTTGTTTTCTTGAAACTGTTGACTCCGTTCAAGGTTTATATAGACAAATTTTAAATAAAGAATGTTTTAACTTAAATTTATCGAAGTAAAATAATAAAATAAACCGTCAATACCTAATACATTTAGCTGTACCTTGCTCTGAGTCGCTGCTGGTCTCACTTTCGTCAGAAGATTCTTCCTCACCGCTGCCGTCTGAACGTTTTCCGCTCGCCTCTGACCCGTCGGCCACTACCTCCACATCTGCTTCACGCGGTTCGTCTGTCTCCATCGGCGTCGGAGACACAGAGACGTCTGACAACATTGTCGCTTCCTCCTCCTCCTTCTCGGTAGCCGTTCTCGCCTCCACCAGGTAAAAGTCCTCTGCAAACAATGTGAATTTAGAGTACCGAGAAACTGATCGAAAACCAGCCCTAACTCTGGGTGTGTAAAAGTAGGACTTAAAGGATTTTAAAAAGGTGCACCCTCCAATTTAGTTACTTTCTGCCCTTAGTATGAAATATATGATAAGATGCATGAACCCAAGCATAACATTTAAATAATTTATTTAATCAAACCTTCTAGGCTAAATCAGTTTTGATACATCAATGAAACGGTAATTTTAAAACTAAATAGATTTATCAAATATACGAAAATCCCATTAAGAGGGCTATAAGGAAATGTCAAGCTCTCTGAAGGCTTCTCTACATGACATTACTAGTTCTCAATTGAAGAATATTCTGATTAATTCCTGGGGCTGTATGAGTACATCGTTTGCAACCCCTTTCCAACAGCCAGGTCTTTACTGACAGCTGATACAACACATTGTGTACAAGTAAATGGCGAGCAATGACTTAAAAGCTCAACAGGGTCTAAGTCTACTTTGCGTTAATTTGGGGGGGGGGGCGGGGATTACTGACACATTTTAGCAAAAAATAGAGCACCGCAGACTTTAACCCACTTACCAATTATATAGAAAAAGGTGACTTTTTAAAACAATTTTAAAGAATTTAGTAGGTCTAGTTAAATACACCGTGTGGTTTTTGAACATACATTCATATACTTAACCAATATATTCAATAGATACTAGAGATCGCCCACTAGTCGATATTCGACCAAACTCTCAGTTTATTAGGACCCATTAAGGTCCATCACAAAAAGAGGTTTTCCTACTTTTTTGCCTATAACGTGACAAATTACAGACACTTTATTTGTAGGATTTGTCATGTGATAGGCAAAAAGGTGAAAAAACCTGTTTGCGTAGAATGCTTGTGAAGGACCCCAATTAGTTTTAAAAACTATTTTCTCAATGAAACATGTGTTCTTCTAATTGTTATAGCACTTGTTATTGCAACAGCTGTATAATGATTCAATCAGTTAAGTTACCGTTTTTCTATAAGATTAAAATTGAAAATTTTGAAAACCTCCTGGGTATAGCCCTGAGAACCAATTTAAATTAAAAGGCGATTCTGCTCATCTACAGCAAAACACATTCCTATTGGTGTACGCGGTTTTCTCATACGATGCACACAAGCTGAGAAAAAAGGAGGAGAAGAAACAGGCTTGCCTATTAATATATAGATTGTTATTTAAAATCTAGTTATTGACAACAAAATTTTTATACCATTTTTTTACTTTATTTTTAGTTTGTTTTCTGACTGGTTAGTCAAAAAACAAACTAAGAATACCTGGTTTACCAGCTGTGCTGGAGCCAAAAGAAATATTATATGACTTGAGAATTTGAATTTGAGTTTTTCCTGTTATATATGAACATTTGGTTAATCCGACCATTTAGAAATCCGTTCAGAGGTCCGGTCCCGAAGCGGCCAGATTAGAGGGTATCCATTGTACATGGTTAAAAATAGCTTTGGGCACGAATGGCATGCAAAGGCGTACCAAATAATGTACAAACACAACTTAATTAAAAACAACATAAATAAGAAACAAACAAAACAAAGTTTTAGTGGCTCATAATTCTTCTTGTTAAAGAAGAATCACTCTTACATTTGTATATCTAAAACACACCCCACAACATATAAGAAATATAGAGGATTTTTCTTTAAGGATTATTTCATTAAAGTAGCCTTTCAAGACTGCATCGCTGGGGAAATAGACTCTTCAAACAACATTGATTTTTTGTGATGGTGGTTTCTTCATTGAATGGGTTTTTACGTATAGTTTGTTAGATAAATAGTAGTGTTGTAAAGATTTGTATTGTTACTTTTATTCTTTTCCATCTGTTAGCTTTTTGTAGATTTGCATCACTAGAATCAACTTTAATGCATATTTATCTGTTTCAATGTAATTTATTTCAATTTTAGAAAAATCATGAAAGATCTTATGCATGGATTCGGTTATTTCTAGTACATTTACAATCTCAATGACTTTTTTCATATTTCTTTTAACTTTTATTAAATGAGTGTGATTGCTACTTAGTTTTGCTCTGTACCACTCTCAAGATATATGATCTACCCAGCAAGAATATTCTGTGATTACATCATGAAAGCCTTATAAAAATGAAGTTTGCTGTCAATTAATAAATCAATAACAATTCCTTACAGGAATATTATAATTTAAATGTTTTCAATGTAACAAACTACTTTGGCGTTGAGTCAATATACCGGGTGTTCATAAAGTCTTGCCCTGATTTGATAGCTTTGCTATACAGAAACCATTAGAGCCACACGCAACTTACATTGTTTCTTTTGATGAGAATTTAATCTAGTTTTTTTCATTATTAAGTTGGTAACACCTTTGTTTAGCTGTTTGACAACAATGCAGTTTTCTTTAAATTTTGTACAAAAGCAAATCAGAAATGGTTAGCCTCCAGAAGAAGTAACAGTGTGTCCTATGGTTCTATGAAAACCAGTCCCCCATTACTGTCCAAAGACTTTTTGTGCGAACATTTAGAACAACTGCACCTGATGTAAAAAGTATCGAGAGGTGGTATCCATATTTTGTGACAGGGGCAGTGTGTGTGACAAGAAACGAACTTGACGCCCGCGCATCACTGAAGGCACGGTGGATTGGGCGTGATCGCCCGACTAAATTGCCTCCTTCGGTCACAGGACTTTACCCCTCTGGACTTTTTTTGTGGGGGTTTGTCAAAGACGTAGTGTATTCTACCCCAGTTCTTGATTTAGAGTTACTAAAAGAGAGAATAAGAAATACAGTGAAGTCTGATACTCATTAAATGTTAACGAAAATATGGGAAAAAAGAAAAAGTCGCCTCGAATATTTACAGGCAACCCAAGGCGACACATCGAATTTTATTGTTTGAAAATATGTAAATAAAACTTAAGAAGTCACTTGTTAAAACTGTAAATAAAACATTATTCTACCATCATTTGTTTTTATGCTATTCGATTTCTTTATCAGGGCAAGACTTTATGAACACCCGGTATATTGATATGAAATAGATTGTGTACATGACTTGTGAAGATTTGTGTCACTATCTAGATTTAGTTTGTTTATCAAAACACCCCAGATTCTGGTTCCATGTGAGGTACGGTGATGGCTTAGTTGGAATGAGGACACTAGATCATTCCGCACAAAGTCAAACATTTAATTTTCAATCAACACAGCAAACGCAAGGCTTGTAACATTTCTTGAGGTTAAAAAAAAATAACTAAAATGATAATAAAAATAACAAAAAAATAACCTTGAATAAACCCAAAATGTCACTAAAAATTCCAAAAACCGGCGATTTATCAGGATATTAAAAACATGTAAGTAATAAAAATTATGAAAGATAATTTTGAACTGGTTAAGTGATCATCTACTAAAGCAATAATAATAATAAACAATTTTAAAAATAGAATAAAACCCTCCCCGATCTATCTTTTACTTTTTTCTATTTTTTTCCATTTTTAAACATTTATTTAGTTTTTACGAGTTTCATCCAAATTGATCAATAAAAACCTAATTGCCCTAAAAAATATGAAAAATAACCAAAATTCCCCAAAAAATAACCAAATTCAAAAAAAAGTTAACCAAGAGCAAAAAAATAACCAAAAATATAAAAAATAACCTGTTACAAGCCCTGCAAACGCACAGACTTACGCCTATGTCTGCTGATTCAATAAACCAATTTTTCCTTATTAGTTTAATTTGTGCTATTTTGAATTTAGCCATAATTTATTTAATTTAATGTTAATATTTTTTTTTTTTTTTTTTTTTTTTTTTAATATTATGAACTGTGCATTTTTGGAATGAACAAATTCATTCATTCGTTCATTCATTCAGCATTACCTTTGTGGAACAAATTTGCTAAATTCTGGAGGGCTTACATTCTCCATTCTGGCCCTGACTCCGTCTATCTCACTGATCTCAGTTAACTAATTTATTTAATCACAATACAGTCACTGCAGAAACGAGGAGAAAGTGAGAAGCAAATATGATACTGTTACGGGAGCCCTAATTACACACAAGGAAGTAGTCGTACACATACATACAGTGAACGCAAACAAATTACACCCAAGCAAATTTACAAACCACACTTGTTAATCAAAAGAACATTTAAAAAATAAATATACCTGGACAGTGTCACAAAATGTTGAGGAGCTTCATGGTGGGAATGTAGATGAAAGATTATTTAATACTACTGTTAGTTTAATACCTCTAAGAAAGATATGAAGAATTTTTTTAGAAAACAGGGGGAAAATATATAGAAAAGAAGGGAGCGGGAGGGAGAGAGGAGGTAAAAAGATGAATTGCAGAAGGGTCGTAAGGTTGTTATCATTTCCAAAGAAGAAGACTAATCATTAAATTACTGTAATTATCTTCACACTGTATCACTGTCATTTCTTATTTATATAAAAAAAAAAAAAATGAATAGCCCAAATACCATAACCAAAAATATACTTTCTTTCACCTTGTTCAAAACATAATCAAATTCACCTGGTTCATGTCTTTTGCTCTTAGATCCAGTGCTATCCACCTCTTGGGAGTCTGAAAATTAATGTTTAACTGTTAAGACCTACAAAAACCTTTTGGTCAGTGATAATAGTAATTGGACATGACTATAAAAATGAAACAATTGGTTAATAACTAAAAATTTGGCTTTACTCAATGTTTTTTTTTTATAAATTTTGAATTTTGCACACTAGTTTATTATGTAAACAGCAACAAAATTTGTATTGTATGAAAAAATAACTAATGTTTTGAACTAAGGTACCTATTATAAACCACTGATGATGAAAAAAAATTATAAATTTGGGCTAAGCAATACATGTTTTAGATAGAGTTAAATTTTGTAAAATTATTCTTTTACTCATGATTTTTTATATAGGCCTATGTAAAATGTCAGAATTTTACAATCCAATTTAGGTGATTGAGGAACGCAGACTCACAGTGGAACCAAATCATTTGGTATACCCAGTTTAAAAATTGATCAAATTTATTTGATTCAGTTTTAGTCTAATGATTCATTAAAGTTAATTTAATACTTAATACCATTTTTTTGTGGACATACCATGTGCACGTGGGTCAGTTGATGTTCAATAAGCATTATTTGCACAAAATGCAATAATGTTTTTTGCAAGCTTTTGATAAATTTTAGTTAAGTATGTTTACAAGTGAGCACACAACCACAAATTAGGATATTAAAATAAAGTTACCGTTTTCTCTACTTCTACTTCTGTTGGCACGCCTCATTCGCCTTTCTTCAATATGTTTTTTGGACTGTTCCCGGACTCTCTCTTGCTCTAAAAGTCTTTCTCTACGCAAGTCTCTTTCTTGTTTTTCCTTTGCCTTTTCTGGTCCTGACTTGCTTCTTTCCCTCACTTCTGCTTCCTTACGTTTAGCAGCTACTTCTTCATCATATTTCACCCTCTCTTCCCTGACTTTTTCCTCCCTTGTCCGCTCCTCTCTAACTCTCTCGTCGCGTACACGTTGATCATCCCGGTTTCTGTCATCTTTATATCTCTCGTCTTTAACTTTATCTTCCTTGCTTCTATCTTGGTCTTTGCTTTTTCCATGCCTTCTGGGTTCTTCCTTCACACGACTTGATTCTTCTTTTGCTGATCTTTCCCTGAAAATGTTATAAGTTACGATTTAAACTAACACATAGACCATTATCATTTAGACTAAAATTTTTTATGAAGCTTACAATACTTATTCATATTAGAAGTACTTATTCATATTAAGAAATATAACTATTCCATACACAATTAATCATATAAGCATATAGCTCTAGCTTGTAAGTAAGGTGCAAGTAAATTGGTTACTCAATTTGCAATTCATACAGTTGCAAACATATTTCGAGTGCCCTACATGAGATTAAAATTAGAACACAAAGACTATATCATATGTTTTAAGGCATTGGGAGCAGTCATCAAAAGCATCGTGTAAAAAAAATACCCCCGTCGCAGCAGACCTGCGTACTCAGCGAATTTCCAATGGAATTTCAGATTATTTACTTTCCCCATAAAAACACCATAGGATCGAGTATGTAGGTTTGCTGCCATGGGGTGTTGTTAGAAAATCTAAGTTAATCATTAATTGGTGAATGTAAACACAAAATTGTATCAAGCTATGGCAATTTTTTATTTTCCCCATAAACCCCATAGGGGTGAGTATGTATGTTTGCCGCCATATGGGTTTTGTAAGCAATTATAAGTTAAGCCCTATCTATATAATGTACCAGTGGCGAAGCGTGCGGTCATCTCTGGATTCGGCGATGACCAGGACAAATTAATAAATTTAATGTATCAGTAAATAACAATGATAAACATACAATTTATTCCTTGTTTGCATGAACGATTAATGAAAATTTTGTCAACGTCATTGTGGTAACGTTCAAATCCGCTTCAAACTCGCAGTTCACAATCAAGCTAAGCAAGCGCCAACGCCGCCAACGACTAACGCTCGCGCGGGAGCGCTAACATCCTGTGTATCTCGTCCACCCCCCCGCGCCCATCAAAGAGAGTTCCCTCCCCCCAAACCTGCAACCAATCACAGCGCGTTTAGGCTCCCGCACAATCACGCTAGATCGAGCGAGTCCGGCAATATTCGGCAGCTCTCGTGACTTCTCGGCAGCATCCGTGAAGTTTCAGCATTCCGGAATACGACAGTCGTTCAGCAGACGATGCGCAGTCTTATCGTTAACCTTACAATAGTATCACGTGAATGAATAGTATTCACATTAGAAGATGGTTTTAGTCGCATTATATGATTTGATATACTCGTTGTGAATAAATTATAGTCTATTTATAAATAATTTTCTGGGGTTTAACTTCATTGTAAATTTCCTCTCAGCCCCTATTAAACAAAAATTGGGTTTCTAAAAATAAGCATGCGATGACCGAGGAAAAACCTCACGCCTCGCCACTGTAATGTACATACCAAATTTGATTAAGTTATGTCAATAAATAAGCAAGATATAGGGTTTTCTTGACTTCCCATAAAAATAACATGGAAAATACATTTTTGGATTTTCCCCGTAACCAGTTATGCTAAGATAAAAATTCAAAATACCAAATTGTTTGTTTTTTTAAGCTCTTTTAAATGGTTTCAATTAAAATTGATGAATTTTGAAATTAGAGGTCAAAAAATGCGAAAAACCCATTTTTGACCCCTTTGAAACCCCATAAAACCCCGTTCCCATAACCCGACAATGCTGGTTCGCGAACTCATGAAAATAGACCTGGTCTTACACGTTCATACCAAATTTCATCAAAATCGGAGGTTCCCTTCAAAAGTTATCGGTACCACGGACACATATATATATATATATATAGATAGATAGAAGTAGATAGTAATATGGGGTTCCTAGGACACTTTGGATACTCAATGAAAATTAAACAAATTTCATAGTTTTTCAGTACAATTATGCAATATTTTTGCCATTTTTGGCCAATTTTCAGCTTTTGTCAAATTGTTATAAAAAATATGCAATTTTAATGAAATTTTTAACAAATATTACTAAATTTTCATAAAATTTCCTACTAAATAAAATTTTTTTTAAAACAAGTAAAATTATTACATTTTCTAGAGTATTTTTTAAATAAAATCAATAGTCGACTTTTCATAAGTCAATTTAAGTTTTCTAGAGTATTTTATCAATAAAATCAACAGTTGACTTTTCATAAGTCAATTTAAAATTTTAATAGTATTTTTTAATAAAAATGGACTAAAATAGTGATAATTTGATTATATTTTAATAATTTTAATTAATTTGTACAATATTATTTTTGATTATATTATACTCAAGTAATTTTTAAATTTTTATGAATATGAATTGAAAAAAATAATTTGTATAATTATTTTTATATAAATGGAAAAGAAATGTGCAAGATGTAAATTGTATAAAATTGAAACTCAATATTATAAATGTAATAAAAATAAATTACATTCCAAATGTAAAGAATGTGATAAAATTTATGAAAAAGAATTATTTGATAATATTAAAATAAAAGAAAAAACTGAAAAACAATGTGCAAATTGTAAAGAAACAAAAGATATATCAAATTATTATAACAAGTACAGTAGTAAAGATAGAAAACAGGTATTTTGTAAACAATGTATTAGACAAAGGTTGTTAAAACCACAGTTGTGTGAATGTGTAAGAGAAATTAAATATCTTTATCACTATCCAAAACATTTGGAAACTAAAATTCATAATAAAAATATTGAGAAATTAAAAGAGTTAAATAACTAAAATAATAAAAAATTACTAGTTTTAAAAATTTAATTTTATTGAAAAAATACTCTAGAAAATTTAAATTGACTTATAAAAAGTTGACTATTGATTTTATTGAAAAAATACTCTAGAAAACTTAAATTGACTTATAAAAAGTTGACTATTGATTTTATTGAAAAAATACTCTAGAAAATTTAAATTAACTTGTGAAAAGTTGACTAATGATTTTATTGAAAAAATACTCTAGAAAATTTAAATTAACTTGTGAAAAGTTGACTATTGATTTTATTGAAAAAATACTCTAGAAAAATTTAAATTAACTTGTGAAAAGTTGACTATTGATTTTATTGAAAAAATACTCTAGAAAATTTAAATTAACTTGTGAAAAGTTGACTATTGATTTTATTGAAAAAATACTCTAGAAATTTTAAATTAACTTGTGAAAAGTTGACTATTGATTTTATTGAAAAAAATACTCTAGAAATTTTAAATTAACTTGTGAAAAGTTGACTATTGATTTTATTGAAAAAATACTCTAAAAATTATAAATTAACTTGTGAAAAGTTGACTACTGATTTTATTGAAAAAATACTCTGGAAAATTTAAATTAACTAGTGAAAAGTTGACTACTGATTTTTATAAAACATTTTCCCTTAATAAATGGCGAATGAAAAAAATAAAAATTATTGTCATGACTGTAATAAATATATATCTGCTAATATGTTTACAAAACATTTAAATTCAAAACTTCATTTAAAAAATAAAGAGATAAAAATTAGAGAATATAATGACTTATTATTATGGGCTAAAAGTAATAATATTTATGATTATAATAACAAAAATATTGATCAATTAATTGAAATTAAAAATATATATGATCCTACAAATTATTCATTATTTAATATAGAAAAATTAAATGAAATTGCAAAAAAATTATCTGTCAGAAATTATAAAAAATTATCTAGAAATGAACTTATTAAAAGATTAAACAAAATTAAAGAAAATCCAAATAATTTAGAATATAGATCATTAAAATATATTCAAAATTTAGCAATTAAAAATAGTATTAAAATTGTTAATAAAACTAGAAAAGAATTGATTGGATTATTAAATGATTAATTTAAAAATAGACCAATTCCAAAAGAAAATATAATAAATATTCAAGAAGCTTCGTCATTAAAAGGATATTTTCAAGATTATATTTTAACAAATTCAAATGATGATCTAGATATTAATGATTATTTAGAAACTCAAAGAAATGAAATAAAAAAATTGATAGAAAAACAAAAATTCAAAAATATTAAAGGACAGATGGCTTTAGAATGTGAATATGAAAGAAAATTAATAAATGGTGAAATTCAAAATAGTAATATGTATTTTTGCATAAAAAGTTCAGATATTTTAAATGTAGATGATTTTATTGATGATCAATTTAAGAAATTAATAGTTAGAGAACAACTAAATCAACCATCAAAAGGCTCTGGTTGGTAATTAAAAAGATGTGTTGAACTAAATCTAAAATTATCTAAAAATAATTCATTAAATGCTGGATCATATATAGAATTACCAAATAAAATTAAGAATAAAAAATGTTGTGTAAATTTTAAAAATAAAGATGAATATTGTTTTATTTATGCAATTAGATGTGCTACATGATAAACCAAACAAACATGCTGAAAGAGTTAAACAATATCAAAAATATATAAATGATGATATTTTTAAAGGTTTTGATTATCCAATAACATTAAAAGATATTAAATTATTTGAAAAAAGATTCTAAATATAATTATCCATCAATGTCAATAAATATTTATAGAATTGATGAAGATGAAAAAATAGTGCCATTACAAATATCTGAACATTATAATACAAAACTAGAAATTGATTTATTATATTATAAAATTGGTAATAATTGTCATTATATATTAATAACAGATTTAAATAAATTAGTGTATTGTCAATTATCAAAACATAAAACAAAAAAATATATTTGTGAAAGATGTTTGACTCATTTCTACAAAAATAAAGACTTGAATAATCATTTAGAAATATGTAAATCATTAGAACCTTGTAGACCTATAATGCCATTTTCTGGTCAAACAGTAAGTTTTAAAAACTATTATAAAAAGTTTGAACATCCATATGTAATTTATTTGGATTTTGAAAGTATATTAGAAGAGATTGATAATTGTAAAAATAATCCAAATTGCTCATATACAAATAAAATTCAAAAACATAAACCATATGGATTTACAATCTATTTAGTATCTAGAGTAACTAACAAAATGTATAAACCTATTTGTTATAGAGCAAAAACTGAAGAGGAATTAATAAATGTACCAAATAAATTATTTGAATATTTAGATGAAATCTCAAAATATATAGCTAAAAAATATAATTCGAAAAATAAAAAGCCTATGAATTTAACTAATGAAGAAGAAATTAACTATCAAAAAACTAATATTTGTCATATTTGTGAAAATAGTGGTTTTAATAATGATGAAAGAAAAAAAGGTAAGAGATCATTGCCATTTAACAGGAAAATTTAGGGGTGCTGCACATTTAAATTGTAATTTAAATCTAAAATTCCCTCAAAATATTCCTATATTCTGTCATAATAGTTCAAATTATGATACACATTTGTTTATAAAAGAATTAGCTAAAAAATATGGTAAAATTGATTTGTTAGCCAATACAGATGAAAAATATATAAACTATTCAGTAAATTCTGGTTATGGTTATGAATTTGAAGGTGATAAACCTAGAAAATTTATAAAATTCTCATTTGTAGATACATTTAGATTTATGGCTACATCAATTGAAAAATTAGCTAAAAATCTTAAAGAATTTAAGCATATAAATAAATTTATAAAAGAAAATGATATAATTGAATATGATAATGAAACTTTAAAAATATTAACTTCTAAAGGTATATTTCCATATGAATTTATTGATAATGTTGAAAAATTAAACTATGATAAAATATTAGAAAAAGATCAATTTTATAGTTGTTTAACTAATGAAAATATAAGTGATGATGATTATAAACATTATATAAAAGTTTGGAATAAATTAAAAGTAAAAACATTAGGTAATTATTCAGATTTATATAATATTCAAGATGTTCTTTTATTAGCTGATATATTTGAAAATTTTAGATCTGTTTGAAAAATTATCAATTAGATCCAGCACATTATCTAACATCACCATCATTAGCTTGGGATTCTATGTTAAAATTAACAAAAATTGAACTAGAATTAATAAGTGATTATAATATGTATTTAATGATTAAAAAAGGCATTAGAGGTGGTATTTCACAATGTATAACTAGATATTGTAAAGCAAACAATAAATATACAAAAAATTATGATAAAACAAAACCTGAAAATTAAATGTTATATATAGATGCAAATAATCTATATGGATGGGCTTTAAGTCAAAAATTTACCTTATAAAGATATAACATGGATGAATCCTAATACATATACATTAAATGAATGGGAAGAAACAATATTAGAATTAGATGAAAATGCTGAATATGGATATATATTAGATGTTGATTTAGAATATCCTATTGAATTACATGATGACCATAAAGATTTACCATTAGCACCTGAACATTATAATAATAAGCTTTGCACAACATTATTTGATAAAAAAGATTATGTTATTCATTCAAGAAACTTAAAATATTATCTACAAAAAGGATTAAAATTAAAGAAAGTTAATAGAGTTATAGCATTTGATCAAGATGATTATATGAAAAAATATATTGAATTAAATACCAAATTAAGATCCAAATCAACATCAGATTTTGAAAAAGACTTTTTTAAATTGATGAATAATAGTGTTTTTGGAAAAACTATGGAAAATGTTAGAAATAGATGTGATATTAAATTAGGTGACGAAAAGTTTTCATTAAAACAAACAAAAAAACCTAATTTTAAAACATTTAGTATATTTGATAAAGACTGTATTGCTTCACATATGATAAAAGAAAAGGTTAAGTTTGATAAACCAATCTATATAGGATTTTCAGTACTTGATTTATCAAAATTACATATGTATCAATTTTATTATGAAAAATTAAAGAAGTTTGATCCAAATATAAGGTTATTATATATGGATACAGACAGTTATTTTATAGAATTTAAAAAGGATCCATATAAAATTATTAAAGAAAATATTAATGAATATTAATACAAGTGATTATAAGAAAGAACATGAATGCTATAGTGAAAAGAATAAAAAAATAATTGGTAAATTTAAAGATGAGTTAAATGGTGAAATATTAGAAGAATATTGTGGTTTAAGATCAAAATTATATAGTTATGAATTTAATAATAAAAATCCTGTAAAATGTAAAGGAATTAAGAAAAGTGTTGTTGATAAAACATTACATATGGATGATTTTAAGAAATGTTTGTTTGATGATCAAGAACAATATAGAGAGATGACTTGTATTAGAAGTTTTAAACATGAACTATATACAATTACAATAAATAAATTAGCTTTAAGTAATAAACATGACAAAAGATTTATTTGTGAAAATAAAATTGATACATTACCTTGGGGTTATAAAGATGTAAAACAATGATTATAATTAATATATAATGATTAAAAAATCAAATAAATATTTAAGTATAAAGGATATTATATTTATCATGACAGATTTAATATATAACTATTTTTATACCATATATTAAAGAAAATGATCAGAATGTAATTAATATAAGATTTTAACATTTTATTTAAATAATATTTAATTCTTCTAAAATTTAGTAACAGATGTTTATGAAACACTGAAATATTTATAAATAATAAAAAAATATTAATATATTATTAGTTATTAGTAATAACATTAAAGAATATAAACCTGCTCGATTAATAATATAGTATAATTTTGAAGATATTTTTTGAGGCTATTGAATATATAGCTAGAATTTAATGTATAAAAAGCAATTTTATTATTAATCTTTATTCTAAAGTTTATTAATTACTCTATTTAATTAACCCAAAAATCAAATGTTACAAAAATTTCTGATGTAAAATATTTGTTAGTAACATTAGAACATAACAAATAATAAATTTAAGTAATAAAGATGTTTTAATAATTTTTAACAAACAATCCTTGGTTTAAAGGAAAAGATATTTGTAATATTTTAGAATATGAAGATATTAAAAAAGGTATTAAAAACATATAGATGATGATGATAAATTAAGTTATAGTAAAATTATAGGTGTCACAAATTATGACACCCTGGAAATTGATGTACAAACATGTTTTCAGATGCCCTAAAACAGGGCGTCAATAAAATAGATAATAAAACAATATTTATTAATGAATCTGGTTTATATTTTTAATTTTAAAATCAAAAAAGGTATTAAAAACATGTAGATGATGATAATAAATTAAAATTTATAGATATTTTTAGAGGGGACAATTTGTCCTCCCCTATCATATAATGAAAAACATACAAAACATATTAAAATTAGGTAGGACCCAAAATGGGTCCCATATAAATTATAATATTTATTTTAAAAATTTTTAAAGGAGGTAACCTTATTATACAATAAAAACTTAAGGGGAACAAAACGTTACCCTTTAAACATTCAAAAAATATTCATAAAGATAATAAATTATATACAAATTTGAGACCCGTCTTAAAGACGGGTCTGACTTATAATAAAAATCATACTATTTTCATAAATGAAGCAGTTTTATATTCACTATGGAATTTCATAGCTCCTGAAAAATTAATTACTCCATGCAAAGGTAGAAACAAAAAGTCCCTATCTTAACTAAAAATAAATTTATATTTAGTAAAAATGTTTTAATAATTTTTTAAAAGAAAGTAATCCTTGCTTTAAAGCAAAAGACATCTTTGATATTTTAGGATATGAAAATTCTATATGATGATCAAGTAGATTTTAATATTAAAATTTTGAAAACATTGTTAAAGATGAAAATTTTGATATCATTCTATTTTTTGTCAAATCTGCTTTATAATAAACATAATTGTTGTCAAATTCACGTTCACCTGTTTTAGGGCATCTGAAAACATGTTTGTACATCAATTTCCAGGGTGTCATAATTTGTGACACCTATAATTTTACTATAACTTAATTTATCATCATCATCCATATGTTTTTAATACCTTTTTTAATATCTTCATATTCTAAAATATTACAAATATCTTTCCCTTTAAACCAAGGATTGTTTGTTAAAAATTATTAAAACATCTTTATTATTTAAATTTATTATTTGTTATGTTCTAATGTTACTAACAAATATTTTACATCAGAAATTTTTGTAACATTTGATTTTTGGGTTAATTAAATAGAGTAATTAATAAACTTTAGAATAAAGATTAATAATAAAATTGCTTTTTATACATTAAATTCTAGCTATATATTCAATAGCCTCAAAAAATATCTTCAAAATTATACTATATTATTAATCGAGCAGGTTTATATTCTTTAATGTTATTACTAATAACTAATAATATATTAATATTTTTTTATTATTTATAAATATTTCAGTGTTTTATAAACATCTGTTACTAAATTTTAGAAGAATTAAATATTATTTAAATAAAATGTTAAAATCTTATATTAATTACATTCTGATCATTTTCTTTAATATATGGTATAAAAATAGTTATATATTAAATCTGTCATGATAAATATAATATCCTTTATACTTAAATATTTATTTGATTTTTTAATCATTATATATTAATTATAATCATTGTTTTACATCTTTATAACCCCAAGGTAATGTATCAATTTTATTTTCACAAATAAATCTTTTGTCATGTTTATTACTTAAAGCTAATTTATTTATTGTAATTGTATATAGTTCATGTTTAAAACTTCTAATACAAGTCATCTCTCTATATTGTTCTTGATCATCAAACAAACATTTCTTAAAATCATCCATATGTAATGTTTTATCAACAACACTTTTCTTAATTCCTTTACATTTTACAGGATTTTTATTATTAAATTCATAACTATATAATTTTGATCTTAAACCACAATATTCTTTTAATATTTCACCATTTAACTCATCTTTAAATTTACCAATTATTTTTTTATTCTTTTCACTATAGCATTCATGTTCTTTCTTATAATCACTTGTATTAATATTCATTAATATTTTCTTTAATAATTTTATATGGATCCTTTTTAAATTCTATAAAATAACTGTCTGTATCCATATATAATAACCTTATATTTGGATCAAACTTCTTTAATTTTTCATAATAAAATTGATACATATGTAATTTTGATAAATCAAGTACTGAAAATCCTATATAGATTGGTTTATCAAACTTAACCTTTTCTTTTATCATATGTGAAGCAATACAGTCTTTATCAAATATACTAAATGTTTTAAAATTAGGTTTTTTTGTTTGTTTTAATGAAAACTTTTCGTCACCTAATTTAATATCACATCTATTTCTAACATTTTCCATAGTTTTTCCAAAAACACTATTATTCATCAATTTAAAAAAGTCTTTTTCAAAATCTGATGTTGATTTGGATCTTAATTTGGTATTTAATTCAATATATTTTTTCATATAATCATCTTGATCAAATGCTATAACTCTATTAACTTTCTTTAATTTTAATCCTTTTTGTAGATAATATTTTAAGTTTCTTGAATGAATAACATAATCTTTTTTATCAAATAATGTTGTGCAAAGCTTATTATTATAATGTTCAGGTGCTAATGGTAAATCTTTATGGTCATCATGTAATTCAATAGGATATTCTAAATCAACATCTAATATATATCCATATTCAGCATTTTCATCTAATTCTAATATTGTTTCTTCCCATTCATTTAATGTATATGTATTAGGATTCATCCATGTTATATCTTTATAAGGTAAATTTTTGACTTAAAGCCCATCCATATAGATTATTTGCATCTATATATAACATTTAATTTTCAGGTTTTGTTTTATCATAATTTTTTGTATATTTATTGTTTGCTTTACAATATCTAGTTATACATTGTGAAATACCACCTCTAATGCCTTTTTTAATCATTAAATACATATTATAATCACTTATTAATTCTAGTTCAATTTTTGTTAATTTTAACATAGAATCCCAAGCTAATGATGGTGATGTTAGATAATGTGCTGGATCTAATTGATAATTTTTCAAACAGATCTAAAATTTTCAAATATATCAGCTAATAAAAGAACATCTTGAATATTATATAAATCTGAATAATTACCTAATGTTTTTACTTTTAATTTATTCCAAACTTTTATATAATGTTTATAATCATCATCACTTATATTTTCATTAGTTAAACAACTATAAAATTGATCTTTTTCTAATATTTTATCATAGTTTAATTTTTCAACATTATCAATAAATTCATATGGAAATAAACCTTTAGAAGTTAATATTTTTAAAGTTTCATTATCATATTCAATTATATCATTTTCTTTTATAAATTTATTTATATGCTTAAATTCTTTAAGATTTTTAGCTAATTTTTCAATTGATGTAGCCATAAATCTAAATGTATCTACAAATGAGAATTTTATAAATTTTCTAGGTTTATCACCTTCAAATTCATAACCATAACCAGAATTTACTGAATAGTTTATATATTTTTCATCTGTATTGGCTAACAAATCAATTTTACCATATTTTTTAGCTAATTCTTTTATAAACAAATGTGTATCATAATTTGAACTATTATGACAGAATATAGGAATATTTTGAGGGAATTTTAGATTTAAATTACAATTTAAATGTGCAGCACCCCTAAATTTTCCTGTTAAATGGCAATGATCTCTTACCTTTTTTTCTTTCATCATTATTAAAACCACTATTTTCACAAATATGACAAATATTAGTTTTTTGATAGTTAATTTCTTCTTCATTAGTTAAATTCATAGGCTTTTTATTTTTCGAATTATATTTTTTAGCTATATATTTTGAGATTTCATCTAAATATTCAAATAATTTATTTGGTACATTTATTAATTCCTCTTCAGTTTTTGCTCTATAACAAATAGGTTTATACATTTTGTTAGTTACTCTAGATACTAAATAGATTGTAAATCCATATGGTTTATGTTTTTGAATTTTATTTGTATATGAGCAATTTGGATTATTTTTACAATTATCAATCTCTTCTAATATACTTTCAAAATCCAAATAAATTACATATGGATGTTCAAACTTTTTATAATAGTTTTTAAAACTTACTGTTTGACCAGAAAATGGCATTATAGGTCTACAAGGTTCTAATGATTTACATATTTCTAAATGATTATTCAAGTCTTTATTTTTGTAGAAATGAGTCAAACATCTTCAACAAATATATTTTTTTGTTTTATGTTTTGATAATTGACAATACACTAATTTATTTAAATCTGTTATTAATATATACTGGCAATTATTACCAATTTTATAATATAATAAATCAATTTCTAGTTTTGTATTATAATGTTCAGATATTTGTAATGGCACTATTTTTTCATCTTCATCAATTCTATAAATATTTATTGACATTGATGGATAATTATATTTAGAATCTTTTTTCAAATAATTTAATATCTTTTAATGTTATTGGATAATCAAAACCTTTAAAAATATCATCATTTATATATTTTTGATATTGTTTAACTCTTTCAGCATGTTTGTTTGGTTTATCATGTAGCACATCTAATTGCATAAATAAAACAATATTCATCTTTATTTTTAAAATTTACACAACATTTTTTATTCTTAATTTTATTTGGTAATTCTATATATGATCCAGCATTTAATGAATTATTTTTAGATAATTTTAGATTTAGTTCAACACATCTTTTTAATTACCAACCAGAGCCTTTTGATGGTTGATTTAGTTGTTCTCTAACTATTAATTTCTTAAATTGATCATCAATAAAATCATCTACATTTAAAATATCTGAACTTTTTATGCAAAAATACATATTACTATTTTGAATTTCACCATTTATTAATTTTCTTTCATATTCACATTCTAAAGCCATCTGTCCTTTAATATTTTTGAATTTTTGTTTTTCTATCAATTTTTTTATTTCATTTCTTTGAGTTTCTAAATAATCATTAATATCTAGATCATCATTTGAATTTGTTAAAATATAATCTTGAAAATATCCTTTTAATGACGAAGCTTCTTGAATATTTATTATATTTTCTTTTGGAATTGGTCTATTTTTAAAATAATCATTTAATAATCCAATCAATTCTTTTCTAGTTTTATTAACAATTTTAATACTATTTTTAATTGCTAAATTTTGAATATATTTTAATGATCTATATTCTAAATTATTTGGATTTTCTTTAATTTTGTTTAATCTTTTAATAAGTTCATTTCTAGATAATTTTTTATAATTTCTGACAGATAATTTTTTTGCAATTTCATTTAATTTTTCTATATTAAATAATGAATAATTTGTAGGATCATATATATTTTTAATTTCAATTAATTGATCAATATTTTTGTTATTATAATCATAAATATTATTACTTTTAGCCCATAATAATAAGTCATTATATTCTCTAATTTTTATCTCTTTATTTTTTTAAATTAAGTTTTGAATTTAAATGTTTTGTAAACATATTAGCAGATATATATTTATTACAGTCATGACAATAATTTTTATTTTTTTCATTCGCCATTTATTAAGGGAAAATGTTTTATAAAAATCAGTAGTCAACTTTTCACAAGTTAATTTAAATTTTCCAGAGTATTTTTTCAATAAAATCAGTAGTCAACTTTTCACAAGTTAATTTAAATTTTCCAGAGTATTTTATCAATAAAATCAGTAGTCAACTTTTCACAAGTTAATTTAAAATTTCTAGAGTATTTTTTCAATAAAATCAATAGTCAACTTTTCACAAGTTAATTTAAAATTTCTAGAGTATTTTTTCAATAAAATCAATAGTCAACTTTTCACAAGTTAATTTAAATTTTCTAGAGTATTTTTTCAATAAAATCAATAGTCAACTTTTCACAAGTTAATTTAAATTTTCTAGAGTATTTTTTCAATAAAATCAATAGTCAACTTTTCACAAGTTAATTTAAATTTTCTAGAGTATTTTTTCAATAAAATCAATAGTCAACTTTTCACAAGTTAATTTAAATTTTCTAGAGTATTTTTTCAATAAAATCATTAGTCAACTTTTCACAAATTAATTTAAATTTTCTAGAGTATTTTTTCAATAAAATCAATAGTCAACTTTTTATAAGTCAATTTAAGTTTTCTAGAGTATTTTTTCAATAAAATCAATAGTCAATTTTTATAAGTCAATTTAAATTTTCTAGAGTATTTTTTCAATAAAATTAAATTTTTAAAACTAGTAAATTTTTTTATTATTTTAGTTATTTAACTCTTTAATTTCTCAATATTTTTATTATGAATTTTAGTTTCCAAATGTTTTGGATAGTGATAAAGATATTTAATTTCTCTTCCACATTCACACAACTGTGGTTTTAACAACCTTTGTCTAATACATTGTTTACAAAATACCTGTTTTCTATCTTTACTACTGTACTTGTTATAATAATTTGATATATCTTTTGTTTCTTTACAATTTGCACATTGTTTTTCAGTTTTTTCTTCTATTTTAATATTATCAAATAATTCTTTTTCATAAATTTTATCACATTCTTTACATTTGGAATGTAATTTATTTTTATTACATTTATAGTTTCAATTTTTATACAATTTACATCTTGCACATTTCTTTTCCATTTATATAAAAATAATTATACAAATTATTTTTTTCAATTCATATTTATAAAAATTTAAAAATTACTTGAGTATAATATAATCAAAAAAAATATTATACAAATTAATTAAAATTATTAAAATATAATCAAATTATCACTATTTTAGTCAATTTTTATTAAAAAAATACTATTAAAATTTTAAATTGACTTATGAAAAGTCAACTGTTGATTTTATTGAAAAAATACTCTAGAAAACTTAAATTGACTTATGAAAAGTCGACTATTGATTTTATTTAAAAAATACTCTAGAAAATGTAATAATTTTACTTGTTTTAAAAAAATTTTATTTAGTAGGAAATTTTATGAAAATTTAGTAATATTTGTTAAAAATTTCATTAAAATTGCATATTTTTTATAACAATTTGACAAAAGCTGAAAATTGGCCAAAAATGGCAAAAATATTGCATAATTGTACTGAAAAACTATGAAATTTGTTTAATTTTCATTGAGTATCCAAAGTGTCCTAGGAACCCCATATTACTATCTACTGATATATATATATATATATATATATATATATATATATATATATATACACATACATATATATGAAAATGAACGAATGGTGTTTTTGGCTTCTGGGGACCTCAAAATGAAAAAGTAAAGTGGTCCCGGGCTTAGGTCTTACAATGGCTACTACCTTAATAGCGTATTCCCTATAGGGAAATTCGCTAAAAAAGAAAAGAAGCATGTATATTTTACAGAGTTATGTTTACATTACTAAGTCTCTAGGACAAACTGCTGCATTGCAGACCTTAAATGTGAGAAATGATTAACTGAAGGCATAATGAAAGGGTATTGAATTTATTTCTAACATTTAAACTGCGGTACAAACTACAGGTTACTTGTGTGGAAGAACCGTTGTTATTCTGTGAAATATAAAATTTTAATGACATGCCCTAACTTTTCTAGGTACCGATTGTTCAGCTAATGACCAAAAGGCTAGTACAGGAAATAACCTGTCCCCATGTTATTCTTATGGGATACTGATAAAGCCTTAAATCTAACAACTTTCATCGCACTGAGGCATTCGCTTTAGTCATCGTAGTCTCATATTATTCTGATTGGACAACCAAATACCTATGAAAAAAATTAGGAGTGCAAACTATGATGACCAAAACATTGAAATTAAATTTTTTTGAGTCACCCCATATATTGTTGTTGTTGAAAACACAGGTCTGCTATGTCAAGAGTATTTTATGTATTACAATTTTATATTAAAGTTTATTTTTTTATTCTTATGCCAGTTAAACTATTCTGCCTAAAATAAGATTACACCAAAATAACACTGTGTTACCGATGATGCCTTCTCCTTTCATCTCTATGGCTCCTCGAACGATGATGTCCCTTTCTGTGCCCACTTGATGAGGATTTCTGAAAAAATATAAGAATACAAAATTTATAAGACAAATATTAGTTTGTAGGAATAAAAGTAGTTTAATTTCATTATTAAACTTAAACTACAGTATTAGGTGTATTATGTAGAAGCATGGATGAACCCAGTGTAGTGCCTAATATTAATAATTAATTACCTTTTATTATTAATAATAGATAAATTGATAGAAAATGGAAAAGTAGCTTGATTATAAACAAGTTTTAAGTAAAAGACTGACTAAAAATTTAAAATGTGGGAACTAAATAGGTACTAAAAGTGACGTATATACGCCGAAATGACATTGTATTTACATATATGTTCAATAAAATGATAATAAATCACAATTATTAATCTAAAAATCCGAAATCAGGGGTTTTACAATCAAATTTCAACACGATTTATTTTGTTCATCTGGACTATCGACTTTCCCTTGAGAGAAATTTGTTATTAAGTTTCATATTTCTAAAAAATAACTGAAATAAAATACATAAAATTATAACTAAAACACTGGGCCTTTGAAACTGTTTGGAAGAACGTAAACTAAAACCCTGGGTATTCTGAGACCAGCACGTTTTTATCAGATCAGATGTCAAGGTCATGTCCTCAAACCAAACTGAACAAACAACATATATATCATCGAGTAGTGGAAGAGAGGGGAGGAAGGTATTGGGAGGACAGACCATGTAATGTAAGAAGTGTTGCCAATATCAGTTTGTGAAAATTCACATGGGCCTGTCAGAACGGGGTTTTGGTAAAAGTGTTTAACTCCCTACAGATTTAACATCCCCCAAATTTTGTTTTGTTTATATTATTAAGAGTCCGCTGTAATACCAGCGATCAGATAACAAAATAAAGATAAGCACTTATATGCCAGGTATCAAAAGTATCCCAATGTGCCATTTTTGGATTCACACTCTTTCTCAGCATGAGTTTTTTTTAAGAAATGATATGGCATTTAAGTTATATCAAATTATTATACTTCTATTACAACTTTTATACTTTTTAATGACAATTGATAACACAATACACCCAACCAAAGTTAGCAAATTTGCACAGTGAGGTAGGGTAAACACTTTTGCTTTACCACAAAAAAGTTCAATGATTTATCAAATAATAATTAGCTATTAGGGCAAGTTTGCCCACCAAGACAAATATCTCCGATGAGTTTTTAATCTTTTCACTGAGTTCATCAACAACTTACATGAGATCTCCTTGATGATGATACAGAGTGCTTGTCTCTTCTACTGGAATGTGACTTGTGGACGAATGCTTGAGGTGGTTTTATTTCTAACGAATCTGCTGTGTCGTCTTCTGATAAACTGTAACATTAACAGTTAAAGTAGGCTTATTACAAAAAATTACTTTAAGTCTATTTTATATGCCTAAGAAAAGGTGTTTTTCTGCATACATTAAGTTGAACTAGAGATTGTCCAGGGGTCAATTTTAACCAAAACCTTGGGTTTTCATTTCAGATGCATTTTAATTTATAACTAAAACATCTGTTCTTCTTATTTTGCTAGAAATTTTTATTAAAACCTGTCAAATATAATTATCCACTCAATTACCCTTGTTCCTTAAGATTAATTCTAAAACTTAAAAGCCTATAGAGCGTGGCCCCGGGGGGGATGTGAATTATAATAATGGGTTAATGATCTCCATATCTTTTTGAAGGTATGCGCAGATTTCTCCTACAATGGATGCAAGCTTAAAAAAGAAAGAAAAGTTTCATGCTTGCCTAGGTTTAATTCCTCAGTAGCAGTTTTTTGTACTATTTATTTTTTAGTGTCTATCTACGCCAGCGGCATATCCACAGCCACGGATATGCCAGGGAACGACAACCCCCAGGGAAACAGGGAACGGTCCAAACCCCAGTCTGGTTACTATCTAACATTGACCAGTTGTTAGAAAGCATCATGAATTAATAGCCCAATGTCAAATGGCAACTGGTTCCAGAATTGATCCTTTAAAAAGCTATTAACTTTCCTCAGGATCGAACCGGCAACCTTTGAATTTAAAGGCGAGCACTATATAACAACTCAGCTACCCAGCCAGTTAAAAAGTTTTAACAGTTTTTCTGCAGTTAGAATGTTTCTTCTGTATTTTATTTGTAATTGTAGACCTTATTTTATTTTCATAATCAATTCCATCCTGTGACAAACCCGTTTTAACATCATATTTGTTTCGTATTAGTTGTCTAACACAAGCTCTGTTGTTGTAACAGTTTAGTAAAGCTGTCACTTTACAACAGTTTAAGGTTATGTGAACAAAGTATGTTTATGTAACTGTTTGTGTGCATGATTTATGAAGTATGACCTTTATTATTCAAATTGTATTCGACCTACTGATCAAAAGTTTATTATAAGAGAGAGGCAATGATGTTGATATTTAATCTGTTGCAGCTAAGGATTAAGTTTGCAATAGGCCTACTAATATTACACTACTCTTGTTCACCAATACTATTTGAGATTCCATCGGACACGTTTCAGTCTAGACCAGTGTTTCGATCTCAACCTTTTTTTGCGTGCAAACCTGATGCATTTAAAATTTTTTGACATACCACCCAAACTCGTAATTACAACTCTCCTCCCCCCATGTACCCATCACCTGCCTAGGATATTGTTTTCTTAATGTTTCGCTATAAAGTGGTGTATAAAAAAAATTAAACACAAATTTATAATGATTGGAAAAATTTTATTTCAATTGGATAAACATAAATTCAAATTAACATTATATTTCTAAGCTATACTGATGGTTTTCCTCACCATTTTTGTAGAAATGCCTGCAATTTTTTGTTTTCTATGCAGGTGGACCAACGGCATTTATAACGTAACTTGCGAATCAGGCGAGTAGCCAAATTTTTTTTGTCCCCAGGCCTGGTGGGGACAAAATGGTTTTTGTGTTTTTATGGTTTTTGTTTTGTTTATAATGGTTTTTTTTGAACCCGGGTCCGGTGGGTGATAATCCAGAGCTCTACCAATAAGCTACGGCCGCTGCCAATTAAAGTAATTTACTTTGCTAGGTTGGTACCAAATATAAGTAGAAATGTGTTGTAATGCATAACTGAGCAGACCAAAACAGTCTTCAGCATCAACTCGATTTAAAACGTCTTTGTTATTTTTTGTGTTGGTAGGCTATTTGATTTTCTATTTCTTCCTCTGTCTCTCACATACCACCTGAAATGTGCCCGCGTACCACCGGTGAGAAACACTGGTATAGACCATCGTCAGCTGGACAGAATACACTACCTACTCTAGTTTGTAAACAGAGTTTCTTCGCTGGTAGGCTTTTCTACTGTTGTCATAAAGTTTAAAGTCAAACGACACATATTTACAAAAACACAAATGAACGTTTTTTAAATTAAAATACACGAGTCAGGAAAAGCTGGATGGTACTGGAGTGGCACTATCACTGTATGGGTTTGCACTTTGACCTGTTATGTTGTCCTCTGCCTCCTTTATTGTTTTACTCCTCAACCTGATTATATTTTCATAAATCAGATTGGCGTCAGAGTGTATCTTCTCATTTAAAATATTTTCGATGTAACTATTAAATCAATCTTAAATAAGCAAATTCTCTACCTTGTTTATACGGAGACCTTTTTTCTCTCAAATTGACAATTTGTTTAAAATCCAAGAAATCTATTTAAAAAATTTAGCTCTTAGGCCTATAACAACTTTTGAAATCAAAATTTCTTTTGAGTTGTGGGTGGTTTTATTTTTTTCTGCGTTTTATTGTAAATAAACCACCAAATTGCAATCTAAATCGTTAGAGCTTTTATTGAGAGACTAAGATTTTTCATGGTTTTTTAGGGTTTCAGGGGGGGGGGGAACTACCCTTAAAAATTAAAGCATAAAAACAAAATTATAAAAACCGCTGGAATTATTGTGGATTGGGACTTAAATACCAAATTTCATGAATATTGGACCATTGTAATGCACAGCATCCTGGGAAAGCGCAGGAAATGAGATTGTCTTGAAATCAATAATATAGAATCTTCTGCCTTCTCAGCATTAAAATTTCCGAAGATGCTTGTGATCATGATTTCTAAATGTATAATACATTTTACTAGCAAATTCTTGCTCCCACAGGTAATACATCAATATATTGGATGTAGTAAACAATAAATTGGAAGTAGTAACATCTAATTTCACATGCCTTATCGCATTGTCGTTCAAAAATAGAAACGACCGGAGTTTGGCAGTTAAGCAGAGGCAGAACCAAAATTAGGGAAAGGCTGTCAATTTGAGGTTATAACTTAAGATACCGTCATCCAGGGTGACTATAGTCTGGCAGGGTGACTATATGGTCAAAACCCGGATTGAGATTTTTTTTTTGTCACCATGAATCATTCTAAAAACCCAAGTTAGGCTATATTAATGTTGTTTTATTCCTTTTATAACAACAAAATCCATGGTTTTTGGAAACAGTTAAACAAATAAAAATGCATAGGCCTATTCCCTCAATACAATAGGAAAAAATTACCTTTTTCCTTTGTATTTGGCAGCATTTGTGTAATGCAATTTTAGGTGAAATTAAGTCTGCATGTCCTCATAATTAAAATACAACTAGGCCTTCAAAATAAACTTAGGTACTGTAAGTAGGTTATTTTATATTGTTCTTTAATAATGTTATGGGCTATTAACATTTGTAATTTTTTTATTTTCAGTCACTTATTTGTAATAGGCCTACTGGTACCGTAGCCTATATTTGTTTTATTGTCAAAAGGTGGGCGAAACTTCGTTATCCGACTCCACCATTATCATCAATGTGGAAATGCTGATATTGTGATTCTATCGATGATACAATTACACGATACGATTACGATTTTATCACTTGATTTAGTTTTGTTCTAATGTAATTAAACATACCTTTTGACAATAAAACAAATATATTGCAAAAAAGTAACTGAAAATAACAAAAACAACTAGGCCTACAAATTTTAGCTAATGTAACCTGTAACATTAAAATAACAACACAAAAAAACTACCCAAGTTTATTATGTAGGTGTATCTTAATTGTGAGAAGAAGCAGACTTCGTTAGACCTAAAATGGCGTCACACAATTACAGCCAAATACGAATCAGAAAGGTATTTTTAGCCATTGTAGTGAGGGAATATGCGTTTTAAATGTTTCCGAACATCATTGATTTTGTTGTTAAACATCACTGTCAATAAAAGAGACGGAGGTTTACGGTTAGATTGTTAGGTTAGATTATTATTATGAGTAGCCTATAGTATAAATAAATTACCATATGATTGTATTACGATTATCTTAACTCAAAGGATTACAACTATTGAACAATTTCAATATCGAAATCTCCATATCGATAATAACGGTGGAGTCGTTTAACGAAGTTTCGCCAAAAGGTATTTTACATTATAAATAGGCCTATCTTAGAACAAAGTAAATCAGGTGATAAAATCTTAATCGTATCGCTTTATTGTAGAATAGATAAAATAGTAATAACTTATCGCAAAATAACAGGGTGTCTACTGATATCTTATTTTGGAATTCCAGTATATTTCCAGTATTTCCAGTACATTAAAAAAAAAATTCCAGTATCACTCGCGAACTATTCATCTAAATATGGAGTAACAATTACGAAATTATATATATTCTAACAATATACATATATAATAAACATAGATTTTTATTCTAACAATATACATATATATTAAACATAGATTTTTGTACTAAGAGATAGCCACTGGTCGAAATTCAACCAAATATTCACCTGATTTTTACTCTAATTTATTTAATAAATAACCCTTCTTCCATAAGATTAACATTAAAACTTTGAGAGCCTGTAGGGCGTACCCCTGGGGGCTGATGTGAATTATAATGGCATACTGTTCATCTACAGGATGAACCTTTCTAACAGTATGCGGGGATCTCTCTTAAGATAGATACAAGCTAAGAATACCCCCGTCGCAGCAGACCTGCATACTCAGCGAATTTCCAATGGAATTTTGGTATATTTTCTATTTCCCCATAAAATCCATGGGGATGAGAGTATGTAGGTTTGCTGCCATATGAATTTTGTTGGTAAATATAAGTTAAACCCTACCTAGTGAATGTACATACCAAATTTTATCAGGTTATGGTGTTCTTTTTATTTTCCCGATAAAAACCCCATAAGGGTGTTTACGTAGGTTTGCCGCCTTATGGGTTTTGTAAGCAAATATAAGTTAAACGCTTTCGAATGAATGCACATTGCAAATTTTATGAAGATATGTCAATAAATAAGCAAGATAGAAGGTTTTCTTGATTTCCCATGTAAGAATAACATGGAAAACATAGTTTTTGGATTTTCTCCATGTAGCCATTTAAGCTAGGTAAAAAAATAAAAATACTAGATTGTTTGTTTTTTAAGCTATTTGAAATGGTTTAAGTTAAAATTGTTGAATTTTATAAATAAAAGTAAAAAAAGCCAAAAATCCATTTTTTACCCTTTTGAAACCCTATAAAACCCCGTTCCCAAGGTCCGATCATTCTGGTTCGCAAACTCAATCTAGTAGATGCTGGCTTACACCCCTATACCACATTTCATCAAAATCGGAGGTTCCGTTCAAAAGTTATCGTGTTCACAGACATATATATATATATATATATTTCTTATTTGGAGAAGTGTCAAACGACTGTTATATTCATAACAACTTTATGGGATAGAACAAAATGAAATGAAAAAGATAAATATCTAATTTTCGTTTAATACAATAAACGTTTTCAAGCAAGAAAGATAGAAGGATGAAACTTTGACATAATAAACATAAAATGTAAACAAACAATTTTTGGTATTTACAATTTTGGAAAACATATGATTTTGAAATTTGTTTACAGTACAAAGAATAATTTTCAGTTGTGTTGAATCTAGAATATATACTATCTTAAATTTAACCCGGAAGGAGCCTTGGTCTTTAAAACCAACTGGTGTGCCAATTCAGAATTTCTTAGTACCAGTTGGTTGGTTTTAGGGTTTTGATGTGGTTTGATTCTATGAACTGCTTTGAGATTAAAGCAGCCTTCAAAATTTTGGTCGTGGTGAGAAGCATGATTATAAATTGGTTTCCGATCATCCTTATGTACCACATCAAAACGGTGGCCAGTCATCCGAACTCGTAATGAGTTAGATGTCTGACCAATATATTCTTTTGGACAGTGTTTACACGACAGTTGGTAGATCACATTGTGAGTTTCACAAGTTGACCCACCAACTATCGGATAAACCCTGTTTGTAACACTGCTTTTAAAGTCAGTGGAATCACACATAATTTTGCAAATGCCACATCGGGGTTTGTGGCAAGGTTTACAACCGTGATTGTTTACCAAATCGTTTTGAGGCCGAGGATTTTGAATTTTGGGTCTCACCAACATATTTTTTAAATTTTGTGGCCTTTTAAATACGACACGTGGTGGTCTGGAAAACAAATTTTCTGTGGAGGGGGAGGATTTTAAAACATTGAATGCTGCTTTTAGTACACCATTTACTTTTTGCAGTCCAGGAAAATATTCTGTTATGAATTTAGGGTCCGTTTCAAAATTGGTTTGTTTCAAGTTGTTTTTAGGTTTTTTCATCTGATTTTCTAACAGCTTTTGAGGGTATCCTCGTTTGATAAAAGCAGAATTCAATTTAGAAATGTACTTTTCAAAGTCAGAGCTGTCACTACAAAGGGATTTGGCACGAATTGAAAGACTTTTTGGTATAGATTTTTTCATGTACATAGGATGACAGCTCTGATAATGCAAGTATTGCATTGTGTTGGTGTCTTTCACATGGATTTTCGTCTTAAGTATGTCCTTGTCAATGAATAAATCAACATCTAAAAATGTAACAGAAGTTTTAGAAAAGCTCCAAGTGAAGTTTAAGCAACAAAATTGATTTAGATCATGCAAAAACTGTTGTAAATTTTCTAAGCCATGCTGCCAAATCATAAAAATATCGTCAATGAATCTAAGCCAAATTAAGGGTGAAAGTAGTCTGTTTGATAGAAAATTTTGTTCCACTAGACCCATGAAAAGATTGGCATAAGATGGGGCCATACGTGTACCCATTGCTGTACCTTTAATTTGTAGAAAATCTTTTTCCATAAATTTAAAATTGTTCATAGTTAAAATCATATGAATTAAAGTAGCTAAGAAATTAGTGGAAGGTTTAGAGTTAATGGGTCTAGAGTTCAGAAAGAATTTGGCAGCCTTCAGACCATCATCGTGTGGAATATTTGTGTACAGAGATTCAACATCAACTGTCACAAGAAAGATTTCTGAGGATTTGGGAAGTACTATACTGGAAATTTTGTTCAGAAAGTCTTTTGTGTCTTTAATATAGGATGGAAGTTGTTTTACCAATGGTTGTAAATGTTCATCGACAAATGCGGAGATTCTCTCTGTCGGCGATCCTATACTAGACACAATTGGTCTTCCTGGTGGCGGTCTTGAAGGCTTGTGGATTTTGGGCAAAGTGTAAAAAACTGGAGCTTTGGGGAATTTGGAAGTTAAAAGTTCAATTGTTTTCCTGGACAGATTTTCTTTGGGGCCGCACTTTTCTAAGAACTCTTGAATCTCTTCGTTAAAGATAGTAGTCTTGTCCTCCTGAAGTCTTTGATAGGTCGATGTGTCATTTAATTGGCGTTCACACTCTGTTATATAATCTTCTTTGTCAAGGAGAACAATACTGTTACCTTTATCGGCTGGCAGAATCACAATGTTTTCGTTGGATTTTAATGATTTGATTGCTCTGAATTCTGATGGTTTTAGATTTTTTGTTTTAGGTAAATTGTCGAAAAATGAGGGATCAGCCAGATTTGAAGTCACAATATTAACAAATTGCTCAATTGGATGATCAGGTGCCAAGGCATCCGGTTCCCAGGTGTTGTCTTTGAATTTAGTTAAGGATAACGGTATGGATGACCTGATCATCCAATTGAGCAATCTACAAAACAAAGTAAAGCCTCCTTACTATCAAATAGTGGTGTTGAATCATAAAAGTATTGACTCAGTTTAGCACGCTGATGTCTCAAACATACGTACGTGCACAGAAATTGTCACAAAAACAAAAAGAAATGTAACAACACAGACGATTATTGAGGCACGAAACGCATAATGGCGCTCACATAGTCTTTCTCCTTGGTGCTTCTGCTGATGTCCTAGTCAGTGCTGTCTCTAGTGGCAAAAGCTGGAAACAGCGTTTGTCCGATACTACCCGCCGTCCGATATTACCCGACTTTCCCCTACTTACTTTCCAATGATAATACTTTTTAATGTTAATTTTTTACTAGTTTTGCTCGAAATTGAGGAATTTATTTTAATACAATACAAATGTTACTTTTAGCTCTAAATCAATGACATGAGACCAATCCAATATTGTGAATATCTTTAACACTTTGAACCCTGGGCGCTGATTTGCCGTTTTAAGTGCGTTACTGGCCAATTTTGGGGTTAAAATTAAAATTCGTAGCTTGCTATACATATCTTTTACCCATATAAATTATATATCAAAATAAAGAGAAAAATATAACCTTTCTAATGATATAACTTTTAATAAAATTACAAAAAAAAATTTTTAGTATTCCACATAAAATTTACCAGAAAAATTGAAGAAAATAAAAATTGCGACGGTGCGTACACTTATATTTAGAACATAGTTTAATATTTACTGTGAATCTAAAAGCTAATTTACAGTCTAAACACTTATAATAACAGTAAAACTACACTTTATTTGTCACGAAAATGAACGTAAATAAAGTCAGCCATTACTGCAGACAACAACACTGCGTCGTCAGCTGGCGACGCAAAACATCGGCTGCAGGCATTTGGATTTATTTTTCTGCTACAAAACAGATGGCTTTTTGTGAGACTTGAGGATACTATAATCAATGCCAGATGATCAAGGAAGCGTTCCGTAGCAACGAATAGCGCATATAAGCCGAATACAGGTTGCTATGGAATTTTATTTCGAGGCCCGACCGATACTCGGGCTTCGTTCGCGGTGACATACGCTATGCCCCGAGCTATACTCGGGCTCAGGGTTCAAAGTGTTAATCATTAAAACTACATGTATTTACAGCTGATTATTAACAAATGTTTAAAATGCTTTATTCAATCCCAATGTTATTTAAATAGGAAATTTTGATATTTTAATGGTGGATAGCGCCTTTATTTTTAGTCCGATTCTCATCAGTTTTTGGCGGAAACAACTACAGACCAAGCCCTATCCAACAACAGCAAAAACTAGAAAATGGGATAAAAATTGTAGGAGGAGTTCTCAACACAAAAAAAACCCCCTTTATTGTATTAAATAAGTATAGATTAGACCATTTAAACTTCCCTTATATAGCCCTCCATACAGCCCACTTTATTTTAATTTTTTAAATACAAAAAATATATAGTTAACTGCAAAAAATTAATAAAATACAATAATACTAATAGTAAAATAAATACTCAAATCATGAATAAAATGCAAGAAATAAAACAAAATGTTTAGAACAGAAGCTAACATTTTCTAAGCTCAATCTTAACACAAATGTTTATATATCATTGTTGCTAAATTAATTATTTGAACAGAACTAAAAGTTTTCACATTTTGGATTGCAAACAAACTTGATAACATGAAATATTTTTACATCAGAATGTACGGATCAAATGAAAAAATCTATATGTTATGCTATAAAACAACAATTCCCAGTTTTTTATAAAATTCACTTATTCCAGTATCTATTTTGAAATTCCAGTATAATTCCAGTATTTTCAGTATGGAAATAAAATTCCAGTATAATTCCAGTATTTCCAGTAAAATTCTAGTATCAGTAGACACCCTGAATATGTAAACTATGGCTACCATAATAACGATGGAGTAGGACATCGAACTTTTGTCATTAACCCTTTCGGTGCTGGAAAAGTAGGCCTAGCCTATTTAAGTAACATAAAAAAAATTTCAATCGTAGTGCTAGAGTACGATTTAATACAGAACTTGATCGTAAGCTGTGGAGAATCAAATGGATTCAACGGTTTTTCGAAACAGGCTAGCAATTGAGTATTTAGCGGGTGTGCAGTTTCGTAACTGGGCTAAGATACTTTCGATTGAAAATATCGCTCGAACCAAGCAATATCTTGTCGGAGCAAAAATTATCGTCAAACACAAATTTTAGCTTGACAAAATTTGTTCTAATTTAACTAAGTATCATAACCTAAACTAATCTCCATGAATATGAAGAACCAACCTATGGCCAGGAAAGTTTAATATTATATGTGAGAGAAGATCACATTTTAAAAATGTAGGCCTAGGCCTATAGGAAACTGTTTTTCTTAAATGTTATTCCATTAAAATGTGTCCTAAGTTGTCATTATGATTATTGTTGTTGGTGTTTTGATTTTGTTGGCATAAATTAGAGGACAAAACTTCTTTATCCTATCTTACTCCACCGTTATTATCGATGTGGAAATTTCGATATTGCGATATTATTGCTATTCTATCAATGATACATAAACATAATACAATTAAGTTAAGTTTAATTACAATTTCATCATGTGTTCTTATATAATTAAACACACCTATTGGCAATAAAACAAATTATATTGCAAACTAGTAACTGATAACAAAAACAAGTACACATTTTAGCTAATGTAACCTATAAAATTATCAAAGAACAACACAAAATAAACTACTGGTACCCAAGTTTATTGTGTAAGGTGTATCTTAATTGTGAGAAGAAGTACTGTAGGCCTAGACTTCCTTAGACCTAAAATCGTGTCACACAAAATGCTGCCAAATACGAATCAGAAAGGAGTAGTGGGGTTTGGTTACTTTCAAAACGGAAGTCGTGCCAATTGCCAGCCGCTGCCGGCCAGCTGCCATCGGCCAGCTGCCAAATCAGTTGCTGCCGCCATATGCCATGCCATATAGCTTTAGGTGGGGAGAGGCTAAATCAAATGAAAGGGTGGAGAAGGGGTGAGGAGACGGTGTTAAGTTTTGAAGTAGGAGTTAGTGTATAAAGGAGAGGGGATAATTGCTTCAAGGTCATATGGAGGGGGTTTTAAAAAAGACTGAACTTTAAGAGTTCAGTTTATCGGTGATCATCATACAGGTCAGTCGAAACCGACAAGGGATTGAAGAATAGCTTCTACATCATTTATTGTTGTAGAAGATACATCTGGAACTTGTACAGGGTTCTGAGGAGTTGTTGAAGTTGAATTTCTAGAAGGATTTTCCCTTGGATGAGTTGTTGATGATATTTCATGAACTTGAACATTTTCTTGGTTGGTTTCCATTATTATTGTAGTGTGAATTAGAGTGGAGATGTTGTTAGCTGAAGAGCATAGAAGATAATGAAGTAGGAATTATTGTCGGGGCCCTTATATAGGGAATGGTGGGGGTAAAATAAAAAAACTTGTTGAACACAGTCGATAGGTGTAACAAGTTCTAAGTTATTTAAGTGTAACATAGAACGTAAAATGTCGTAAATAACACTATCATCAACATTAACCTGAGAAGTTGTTGAACAGTATAATGGGTTAAAACTGTACTTCTTCCTAACTCTATTTAAATTAGTTTTACACTTTGAAATTGAAGGTTTAGAAGTACTTTGTAATATGTGTTGTGTTCGCAAAAGCTTTAATTTTAAACATTGTGCAGTCATTATAATCGATGTGTTAAGTTCAGAAGTTAAAATAAGACTGAGATATAAAATGAAGTGTAAAAGAAATTGAAACAGAAAGCCAGAGTAGTAATTTTATAGGTTAGAATTTACAAAGGCTATTTCATGGATAATTCTAACCTCAAACCTAGTAAGTGAAGTAGTCATAACATAAAACTAACGAGAGATGATGACCGAGCGGATGCGAGGCAATGAATGTTTGTAGCGAGATAAACTACCCACCTTTATAGAGGCAATAACTCCAGCCAGATGGCGGCAGATGGCAAGCAAATGACTGGTTGACCGACTTTCACTTGAGTAGTAAGAGAAGTAGGGTTCTGTGTCTATCCCTACTCCTTGGGGTCAATGACCGACCGGAAAGGTCAATGACCCCCCCCCCCCCCCCGAAAAAATGGAGCCCCCCCCCCCCCTTCCCCTTCCCCTACTATTTCCCCCACTCCTTCCCCCACTCTTCCAGGTCAATGGCCGGTCACCACCGGTTGTTGACTTTATGTGGTGAAACCAGACTAAATATGGCAGCTGCCATGGATAATTCTAACCTCAAACTTGCTGCGCATGCAACGAGTTCTCCGGATCGGAATAGTGACTATGCTATTGCGCATGCGCCTAGTCCTGTATTACTCACTTTAGCGCTACTGCACATGGATAATTCTAACCTCAAACCTTGGTTTTGCATTGCTGTGCATATGCTGCTCCCCACTCCTTCGCCTTCCTTTTACACTGCTGCGAATTGGACTGGATTGAACACTGTACTGGAGTGAAACAACTTCCCCCACTCCTTGAAAACCCGAGGAGCGATAGGAGCTATATCTTTGCTTCAGTCGCCAACAAACTTTCATAGCGAAAGGTTGTTGGCAACTCAGCAAGAGGTTTCAAATATATAGTAGGCCTATATATATTTGAACTTCTTCTACTATGTTGCGTTTTTTAATGCAATGTGGTATGTGTGTGTGTGTGTTTAGTTTTAAGGTGTATTTAATTTAAGAAATAATTTGCGCATTGCGATGTTAGTTATAAGTTGGGTTTAGCATTAAGGTGTATTAATTTTTAAGAATAATGATGGTATTTGGTTGTGTTGAATTATTTGGTTTTTAATAATGATGTGTTGGTACTAATAATTTATGTTTGTTTTGTGCATTTGTTTTGCCTTACAGCTAGATGTTAGGGGGTAGATTAACTGTAAATTCAGAAGTTCAGTTGAACTTCATTTAAAATGGGTGGGACATCCGCAAGTCGGACTTTTTTTTGCATTTTGTTTAGGAATATGATGGGTGGGATTAGTTTGGGTGGGGTTAGAGTTGCGTTTCTGCATTAACTGTTCCAGTTTCCCTGAAATTAATGGTTACGCTTTGATGCGGACGGGAAGTTACGCTTTGATGCGGACGGCCCAGGGACCTCCCTTGCAGAACGTAACTAGTGGGTTGGGAGTGGGAACCGTTAGGCAAACAGGGTGGTGGGAACAGTATTACTGTTTCCATCACCTTGGATCATTATAAATCTTGAATGACCTTGACCCACTTTCGGAAAGGTCAATGACCCCCCCCCCCCCCCGAAAAAATGGAGCCCCCCCCCCCCCCCCGAAAAAATGGAGCCCCCCCCCCCCTTCCCCCACTCCTTCCCCCACCTCCTTCCCCCACCTCCCGGGCCAATGACCGGTCATGACCGGCTGCTAACCCCTCTCATTTGCATACCGTTATAAAAGCCGAGCCAGCCGCGGCCAGTGTTTCATTCTGATTCCAGACGTTACGCTGCGAACTTGGAGTTATAACCATGTCTTCTGTACCGACTACTACTTCTACTTCGACTTCTATTTCTACTACAGCTGTTCCTGCACCTAAGAAAACTCTTCGCCTCAAAAACCTTCCTGATTGCTACAAGAACCGACTTGCATCTGAACCTTCAACTTCTAGAGCTATTCTTCCGCCAACTAACACTTCTAGACTTCGTAGTATTTTTTCACCGCCTTCGCCTTCGCCTTCAAAGGACTCTGTACCACCATCAACTACTATGCCGCCACCACCATCAACTACTATGCCGCCACCGCAGAAGCCAGTTCATCACTATCCTAATACCCCTTCCGTTGAAACCATTGTTCATCGTCTTAGCACACCTATTATTCCACTATCACCATTGCCTCCTACCCCACCACTTAGTACACCTAAAGATCATACCTATCATAAAACTGATTCCTCTCAATCTGCTACTAAACCATCTCCTAAATCAGCTCCTAAACCAGCTCCTAAACCTACTCCTAAACCTACTCCTAAACCTGCTCCTTCAGAGCAATTTCAATTATTACAAGAAGAGCGTCGTAGGGCATTTAGCCGTCCCACTACTTGCCCTGAAATGCTTACTAGGGGAATTAAGAAAGGATCACCTTGTGGGAGGAAATGTGTAAAAAACGAAAGTTTTTGCCGTGTACATGTCGTAAAACATATTTCTGAACCACAAGTGACAGAAACCCCCACTGTTGAATACCAATCCAAAATTATTGGTGTGAAAGGAAATAGGCTTAAGAGAGGTTGTGTTTATTTTTTTGAACGTGTTATTGACAACGAACACATTTTGGCAACTTGTAACGGCTTAAGATATAATATTAAAGTGATTGAATCCTTGCGCAAAGAGAAATCAGTTTATGAGTTAGACTCTAAAGACTATCTCCTCAGACACAAACTGGATGGTATTACAAGGTGGGGGCGTAGCAAGTAAATTCACATAGCTTTTTCCAAATTATTGCTTAAAAAATACTGGGGGAGAAACACAACGCGTTATAGCGTTGTGTTTCTCCCCCATTATTTTTTAACACTCTAAGTCTCGTGACCTACTTTCATGTGAGTAGTGAGTAAAGGATGGTTCTGTGTCTGTGTGCATTCCTTCGGGTCAATGACCGGACCTGAAAGGTCAATGACCCCCCCCCCCCCCGAAAAAATGGAGCCCCCCCCCCCCCCGAAAAAATGGAGCCCCCCCCCCCTGAAAAAATGGAGCCCCCCCCCCCTTTCCCCCACTACTTCTTCCCCCACCATTCTTTCCCCTACCACTCCTCTGGGTGAATGGCCGGTCATGACCGGTTGTCTACCTACATCTAACCGTTATACTAGCTACTCCAGAGTCTTCATTCCAATCCGTGAGACCACTGCTGCAACATGCCTACTCTATTAGAATTATGTTTGCGACAGATAGTTTCAAATATAGTGTTGGCGGAACTTGCATTTGAAGATGGAAACCTTCCACTAACACTACGTCAAGAAGTGTATTCTTTTTATAGGGAAAATTTTGGACTTTTTCATTATCTTCAGTATAAATTTATGGATGGAACAAATATGTGTCCAGAATGTGGTTCGGCTGCAATAGGAAATGGATTATTGGATTTTACAATAGATGGTGGAATTTATGAATACAAATGTTACTTGTCATACAAGTTTATCATCCCAGAAGAAGAAAAATGTGATATTTGTGCAATTAATTTGTACAAGTTTACACAAGCCGATCCTGCTGAAATCCATTTGGAAAACAACATTGAAGTCCCTTATTTTTTTATGCCTTAAGCTCCATAGCAGTCCACTAAACCCAGCCAAACGGCCCTTTTCAGGGCCACCTAAGACTTAAATTTAGGGATGTAAGCTATTTAGCTTACATGCGACTTAGCAGAAATAAGTTCTGGTACATGGCTAGTTTGATCCGTGTAGTAGTAAGCAAAGGAGGGTTCTGTGTCCATCCCCACTCCTTAGGGTCAATGACCGGACCTGAAAGGTCAATGACCCCCCCCCCCCCCCCCGAAAAAATGGAGCCCCCCCCCCCCCGAAAAAATGGAGCCCCCCCCCCCCTCTCCCCCACTCCTTCCCCCACCTCCCGGGCCAATGACCGGTCATGGCCGGCTGCTAACCCCTCTCATTTGCATACCGTTATAAAAGACGCGCCGGCTATGGCTAGTGTTTCATTCTGGTTTCTTCCACCACTCTCGTTGCTTCGCCGCTCTTGTTGCTTTGTTCCTGCCAGTTTTAATATCTTTATTTTTAAAATGCTTCCTTACTTTAATGAAAATTTTAATCCTTCAGAAAATGCAGATGTTTTTCAACCACCTGAAGATGGTTTCCAACATCATGAAGAAGATGCTTTCCAAGAACATGAAGAAGATGTGATAGAAGACATGGATAATAGCAGTGAAGATGAAAGTGAAGATGACAGTGAAGATGAAATTGAAATTAATGAACAATTCAAAGTATATTTTATAGAAACACAATTCCCTTTTGATGTAGTTGAAAGATTTATTTTTGAAGCACATAGATGGCTAAATTTAGGATTCAACATTATAATTGGTTCACCTATTGTCTACAATAACAGTAACTTCTTCCTTGTAACTCCAAATGATCGAGAACAAATTCTTACTTGGCAGGACGATGTGATGAGATCATACGAACTGAACATTGGTGTTGGGTACTTTGTTGCAAGAGTGGCTTAATAACCACATTACCCTTCCCCCACCTCCACCCTATCCCTTCCCAATCCTTATTCCTTCCCCCTCCCCATATTTAAAATTTATAAAAGTGGGGCTATGAACCTTCAGGTTTCTAGTCTGTACTCGCACTTTGTGCCGTGAAGTACATCTCTTGTATTTTTTTCTCCACCTTTTAAAATATTATTTATTTGAAAAAATGCCTCCTAATGTGAATTACCATTTTAATTGTTCCGAAATTTCCGATGTTTTTGTACAACCTGAAGACATTTTAAATAATGATAGTGAGAGTGAGAGTGAAGAAGATGATGATTATAGTGTTGAACTTAGTGAAGAACGTAAAGTTATAGCAATTGATCCACAATTTCCATTTGATACAATAGAAAACTTTTTGGTTGAAGCTAATAAATGGTTAAATTTAGGATGTTATATACGAATTGACTCTTTTATATTGTATGGTGATAGTCATTCTTTCCTTGTCACACCAAATGACAGAGACCGCATGTTGCAGTGGGCACAATCTATGATGGAGTGCTATGAACAAGGTGTGGACACTGGTGGCTATTTTCTTGCACAAGTAGTGTAATAACAAAATTACTTTTCCCCCCACCCTATACCCTATCCCTTCCCAATCCTTATTCCTTCCCCCTCCCCATTTTTAAAATTGATAAAAAGGCAGGCTATGAACGTCCAAGTTTCTAGTCTGTACCCACACCTTGTAGCATCAAGATGCTTACCAGACTTGATGGTTTTATAGCCAATGATATTAATATATGGAGTTTAATAACAAACTTACGGATAAAAATTGAAGAAAAAATTATGGAAAACAATGAGCTAGGAGTTATTGTTTTTGTTTCATTAGTAGAACATTTTGAAATTTTGTATAGTATAAAAGTAACAATTAACAATATTAATGAACTATTTCCTTGGACAATATTTATTCGCAATAAAATTGAAGAGCAGAAAATTATAGTAGATGTGACAGCAATGAAATATAACCTAGATAGAGAAGAATAGATACTAACCCCCTTCCTATTCCTTTGTTTTGCAAAAATAGTGGGGGTAGGAGTATATATATAAGACTAAGTAAGCGATACATAGTTTGTTATTTGAAGTAAAAGAAGTAGTAAAGAAACATGTTGTCTAGAGATACTCCATTTATTAATTATTCTCAAGTTAAAGATGTTTTTGAAAGCACAAATGAAATACAGGAAGAAAACATAGAGGAAACTTATGACGAAACTGATAATGATTCTATGATGGAAGAGGAAGAAATGGTACAGATTGAACAAGAACTATTTGAAGAAATGATAAATGATAGTGATGAAGATATAATTAAGGAAGCTATTGAAATATTTATATTGGATTCATCATTGGAATCACCCATATCACCTTTACTGTCTTCTGAATCTGAATCTGAATTGGACTAAGGTACCCCCACTATTTTGAAGAAGTAGTGGAGGGAAAATATCCCCACCACAAGTTAAAAGTTGGTGGGGGAATGTTTATAAATGTGTTAAATATTTGTGCAGGAGATCAGTCTTAAAGAGACTAGTGACCGAAGATGTTTCGTAAAATACCTTTTGATCCTTCATACTACAATCTGTTTGATATACATCGTTTTCCAGACATTGAGGAGAAATTGTACAAGAAATTTTGTTCTCTACTGGATAAACCACAAAAACTACCACCTAATACTTTTACCTACAAGCTACCTATCATGGACAAGGACGATGTAAGCAAAATACCATTGGTTCAAGTCAAATTTTTGGAAGAAAAAATTCTTGTTTGTGTCAGGGAAGTATTTCACAATGATTATTCAAAAAAATTGGCTTTCAACTTTATTCAAGAACATGCGGGATCTGAAAGAGAACAGTATCCCGAACCATATTACAAATATCTTTTCGAGAATGGAGCGAGTGTAACTGTAGAAATAACCATTACATTAGTATAACTCTCCCCACCACTGACGTCTCCCCACCATTGGCATCTCCCCACTACTGACTTAAATTTGGTGGGGGAATGTGGATAAATGTGTTGACTATCTGTGTAGAAGCTTACTCTTCGAGAAATTGTTGATCAAAATGTTTCATCATGTACCTTGTGATCCGACTTCTTCCTTCAGGGAAAAACAAAGATTAAAACGACTAGAAAAAGAAAGACAAGACCGAGAAGATATGAAGATGGAATTTAATAGACTACAATTTCAAATACCAGGAATTGAACTTGGAGCACCAAGATTGAAAACTCTCCACTGGGCTGGAAGTTATATCAAATTTTTGAAAATACAAGTTGAAGCAAGAGATCTAAAATTGAAAACATTAGAAATGGAAAATCGAGAATTGAAGAAATTAATATCACACATGTCTGGTAATACAACTGTTCAAGAAGGTGAAGAAGAAGGAAAAGAAATTTTAGGAATCTAAATTATCAGCACCCCTTTTAGAGAATAGGGAATAGATCACTTTGTGGTAATGTAATAACATGCCGCTTAGTGATCTATTCCCAGTTCTCGCTTAATATCCGATGACCTTGACCTACATAAAAGTGGTGGGGGTAAGAGCATATAAAGAGATAGTTATGGATATAACTTTCAGTACAAGTCTAACACTATGGACAGCTTGTTAGTTTTGTGTTTACAACAAATTATCAATAATGGGTTTCTTTACCGTTATATAATAACATCAAATAAATGTGAAATACCTCAACCAATTCGTGAAATGGTCATGAAATTTAAGAAGGACAATAGTGGATTTGGTATTTATCTTGCTTTTATTTTTGAAGATGGAACAAAAATGTGTCATGATTGTGGAAAAGCATCTGTTTTAAACTTTGAACAATTTGAAGATGATGGAGGTAAATTAGTTCACCTTGTAAAAGGCCAAGTGATGAAATTTGAAACAGTCAAGAAAAAATGTAACATTTGTGCACAAAACTTGTTTGAATTTATTAAGTATAGTGCATTAAAATCATGATATCCCGTCTACATATGAAGAAGGTGGGGAAGAAAAAGAGTGGGGATTATAAAGTGGTGGGAGAACTTGTATAAATGTAGGCTGTTTGAAGAGACTTTTAATATTGTTGCAGCATTTGTTGAAACAACATGCAGTTCGAAATTTGCCATTTTAAAATTAAATATGAAGATTGGAGCTCAGTTGCAGGATTTGTCAAGTCTAAAGAAGAAAATCAAAAGTTGCTAAATGTACATTGCTATATTCACAATGAAGAAAGTCATGACAAAATAATGGCATATTTAAACACACCTAATGTAACATCAGAAAGCTCTGCATTTATAAAATATTTAAAAGAAGAAGATTTGGATGTGACCCTAGAAGTTTGGTATCTAATTTAAATTATTGTGGTGGGGGAAATGTAGAAGTTATTGGTGGGGGAAATGAGATAAAACCAGCAAAATTGTAGAACAGAATTCACTCTATACAACGATGGAGCATCCTTCCACAACACCTGTATTGGCATCTGTGGATTGGCATCAAAATTATCAACTAAATACTTCAAGTTCAAATTGTTATGAAAATCATCAGCCTAGCACTTCAAATTCAAATTGGTATGAAAATCAGCTGCCTAGTACTTCAAGTTCAATTTGGTATGAAAATCAGCAACCGGCCACTTCAAGTATAAATTGTTATGGAAATCAGCAAACTATTACTTCAACACAAAATTTCTATGAAAATCAACAGCCGACAACATCAACTAATTTTTGTACATCAGTATTTAAAGTATCAAAACCCCATTTGGAGTGTAATAAGTTAATATCAGCTCAATCAGGAAGAATCAGGAAAAACACATACATGAGAGAAAGGTGCAAGAGAGAAAGGATAGAATTTACAAAATTACAGTTAACAGTTCCCTCTATTAAAGTGGGATGTACTAGAATACAAACTTTGCAAGCAACCAATGCATATTTGTTGGAATTGTTAGAAAAAATTGAAAAGTTGGAGAAGAAGAATGAACATTGTAAGAAGTAAACACTCATTCCCCCCAAGAAAAACAAAAAAAATAATAAAATAGTAAAATGAAAAAAAAAGTAGATGTAGAATAGAGAGCGAGGAATAGATCACTTTGTGGTAATGGACTAACATGCCACTTAGTGCTCTATTCCTCGTTCTCGCGTTATATTGGATGACCTTGACCTACATTAGTAGGGTGGGGGAAATTGAAAATGGTGGGGGAAAGTGTATAAAGGAGAAGCCTACTGTAGAGGAATCACTCTGAAAGTAAACTTGTCAGAAGTATGGACTTGACCACAAGCAAAGGAGAAGATAGAAAACAAAGATTTCGAGAAATGGCTAAAGTAAGAGAGTCAAGAATAAGGTTGAGATTTTACAAACTACAGAGATTGATTCCTGGTGTTAAGTTAGGAGAAATAAGATCAAGAACGGTAGACATGGCGGCTGATTACATCAGTTACTTACAATCGGAATTAATGATAAAGGAAGCAAGAATAGAAGAGCTGGAGCACAAGATAAAACAACATATTGAAACATCGTACAATGAACCTATAAATTGTGTAATAAAAGAAGAAGATGTAAAAGACTTAAATTAAACAAAAAAATGAATTTGGACTTTGGTTATTGATTGGACACTTCTTAGAGAATGGGGAATAGATCACTTTGTAGTAATGAATCATCATGCTGCTTAGTGATCTATTCCCAGTTCTCGCTTAATTAAAAATGACCTTGACATACTTAGCAAAATATCATATAAGCCGGATCAAAAACAGTTATTCCTCATTTACTGGAAATGGCTCCTGTAGACAACACCGATTATCCAAGGAAATCTATGATTGAAATATTGTATAAAATTCAATTAGAGGATTTAAATATGGAAGAAGATGAAAATAATAGCGAAACTTCAGAAGTAGAAACTATAAATGATATGGATGTGGATGTAACAACATCAGAAGAAGAAAATGCCAATGATGTGGAGAATGAAAATTTGGATATGGATGTAGTAATATCAGAGTCTTCGTCATCATTTGAATATGAAGAAATACATATTGAAACTCCAATTCATATAGAGAATATTAATGAAGAATCTGTTAGTAGAAGATTAATATTTTGTCCAAGACGTTTGTTTTCTTCTGAAAGTGAAGAAGAAGAAGATGAAATAGTAGTGGGGGAACTATTATAAAAGAAGGAAAGGGAGAGCTCATTTCATTTATTGGCGAAATTTTGAAGAGTGAACACCACCAAACATGTATCATTGCGATAAATGTTTGGAATCGTTTAATGATGATATTCTGTTAGAAATACATAAGGAACTAATTCACAACAACATAGAAGAACAAGAAGAACAAGAAGAACAAAATGAAATAACAGCAAGACCTACAACAACTTTACCAAATTTACAAGTATCAGCTTTACCCGGAAAGGTAGTAATGCATCATAAGATTCAAAATGAAGATTTAAACTTAGAAGAATTTATTAGAGAAGCAAAACCAATCATCAGTAGAACTTTAAAAGAAGAATTAAAAAGATTGAATTTTCTCAAATTTGGATTACTACTAGAAGCTATGTTTATAAATATACAAGAAGAATTATCACCAAGAGGATTTATAACTAAAAATCAAACTATCATAGGAAGTTCAGACATTGATTCAATAGTTGAAAAATGTATAGAAGAAATATTAACTAAAATTCAGGAACATGAAGGACGAGGATCAGGGTGGAGTCTTATAAGTATTGAAGGATTAAATATAAGAGTTCATAAACATGGATATGGACTAATGGGATCTAGTTATATTCGTTTACCAAAAATAATTGAAGATACAAGATCATGTGTTAATGTGAAAAATCAAGATAACGAATGTTTTAGATATGCGATGACATGTAAATTTGTACCAAATCATTGTAATGAACCAAACCAGCACTATGAAAATCAAAGATATAGATATAACTTTCAAGGAATTAGTTATCCTGTATCACTAAAAGATATATCAAAATTTGAGAAGAAAAATCCCGGCACATCTATTAATGTTTTTGGATTAGATAGTTCAAATAAAGTTTATCCTTTACGTATTGCTAAAGAAGAACTAGCAGATCATACAGATTTACTACTACTAACACAAGGAGATGTATCTCATTATGTGTATATAAAAAAATTTGACTCTCTTGTTAATAAACAACTTTCAAAAAATCGAAACAAAAAGCTGATCTGCAAAAGATGTTTTAATTTCCAACGAGAAGGAAGACAAGGAATGGAATGGTTACAAGAGCACAAAAGATTATGTAACAATAATTATGAAGCAAAAATTATTTTACCTTCAGAAAGCAGAGCATTTATTACATTTCAAAAAGTTCATCATCAATATCGTATCCCTATAGTTGTATATGCTGATTTTGAATCAACACTAATTCCTATAGAAGATGAAAATTGTGAAGCTAGAAAAAGTGTCAAATATCAAATGCATAAACCAAATAGTTTTTGTTTAATGGTTAAATCAACATTATCAGAAGAACATTTAAACCAATATGGATTAACTTCAGAACCTCTAGTATATCGTGGTGAAAATGTGGAAACAATATTTCTTGACCATTTATATTTAATAGCTGAAAATGTACAAAGATTATATACAAATATTATACCAATGAAACCGATGGAGGAAGAAGAAGAAATTCAACATGAAAATGCAACTCATTGTTTCTTATGTAAAAATGAATTTACCATTGACAATTATAAAGTTAAAGATCATGACCACCTTACAGGTTATTACAGGGGTGCTGCTTGTAATAAATGTAATTTGAGCTATCGTTTACCACTATTTATTCCTGTGGTTCTCCATAACCTCAGTGGGTATGATGCTCATTTTATAATACCTGAATTAGGAAGAGACGATGGTTCGATAGATGTATTGGCTGAAACTTCAGAAAAATTTATAAGTTTTTCTAAAACAGTTGGAAATGTCAAATTAAGATTTTTAGACTCCTACCGATTTATGCCGTCGAGTTTGTCTAAACTTTCTGAAAATTTAAGGAAACAAGATTTTATTGAAACAAAAAAGATTGTAAGTAACGACAAACTGGATCTCGTACTTCGGAAAGGTGTTTTCCCATATGATTATATAGACAGTTTAGAAAAGTTTAATGAAACATCACTTCCGCCAAAAGAAGAATTTAAAAGTAAACTATACGACATGGACATATCTCAAGAGGATTATGATCATGCATGTAAAGTATGGAATGAATTAGGATTTACAACATTGGGAGAATATTCAGATTTTTATGTTAAATTAGATGTAACTTTATTATGTGATATAATGGAAGAATTTAGAAATACATGTTTTGCAGCATATGGATTGGACCCTCTTCATTCATACACTTCACCTGGACTAGCATGGCAAGCCATGTTGAAAGAAACAAATTGTAAATTACAACTTCTTACTGATATAGATATGGTTTTAATGTTAGAATCAGGAGTTCGAGGGGGATTGACACAAAGTGTAACCAGACATGTTAAGGCTAATAATAAGTATCTGCCCGATTATGATGCATCAAAACCAACAACATTTCTAGGTTATTTCGATGCAAATAACTTATACGGATGGGCAATGTCAAATCCCCTTCCATATGATAATTTTAAATGGATAGATCCAGAATTAATTGGAAACATAATGGATATACCAAAGCATGGTGAAACTGGTTACATTTTTGACGTCGATTTTGAATATCCTGAACATCTTCATGATCATCATTACGATTTACCACTTCTTCCAAAGACTGAAATTTCCCCTACTGGAAGATGGCCAAAATTATTAATGACTTTAAACAATAAGTCTAGGTATGTTGGACATTATTGGATGATACAACAGGCTTTAGACTTGGGATTAAAAATTAAAAAAATTAATCGAATACTACAATTCTCTCAATCTTGTTGGCTGAAACCGTACATCGACAACAACACAAGAAGAAGAGCTGCTGCTACATCAAGTTTTCAAAAAGATTTTTTCAAACTGATGAACAATGCAATATTTGGCAAAACTTTAGAAAACAAAAGGAAACATAAGAATATCAAATTAGTAACTGATCCAGTAAAATTACAGAAACTAGTGCAACAACCAAACTTTGGTTCATCGGTAATTATAAATGAAAATCTTGTCGTCATTTCTATGAACAAAAAATCAGTTGTATTGGATCGTCCTTTATATCTTGGAATGTCAATATTGGATATTTCTAAAACACACATGTACGAGTTTCATTATAAGAAGATGGTTAATTATTATGGAAGAGATAACATTGGTATTGTATATATGGATACGGATGCACTTATTTACTGGATTAAAACAAATGACATGTATGAGGATTTACGGACCTTTGTATATAAAGATGATTTTGATTTTTCCGATTATCCTAAGGACCATCCAAATTACGACTATGACAAAAACAAAAAAGTATTGGGAAAATTTAAAGATGAAACAAATGGTGTGCCGATGATGGAAATTGTAGCATTAATGTCTAAACTCTATTCATTTCAACTGTACATAAATGAAAGGAACGAATATCAAGTCACAAAAAAAGCTAAAGGAATAAAGACATCTTTCCTAAAGAAGAACGTACAGTTTCAACATTATAAAAGATGTTTGTTTGAAAATGTTGAAACAACTGCAACATTTAACACTATTAGAAGTTATAACCACCAACTTTTTAGTGTCAAACAAACAAAGTGGGCATTAAGCTACAAAGATGACAAGCGACATATTTTAGAAGATAAAATTAATACTCTACCATTTGGCCACTATTCCTTAAACCCTATCGACCAGTAAACCTATTCTTCGTCCTTTACCTTCTTCCTTTTTCCTTTCCGTAAAAAAGAGGGGACATGGCAAGCTCAATGCCATGTTCCCTCTTTTTTACACTAATATTAAATGACCTTGACCTATATTTCAACTATATATAAGAGAATAAACCATTGTATGGATCAGTATTTCTACAAACAGTGTGCAAGCAACACTTTAAGATGGAAAGTGTAAAGGATAAGATTGTAAATGAACTACATAAACCAGCAAGAAGAAGATTTCCAAGAAGAAGTACAATCATTAAAGGAATGAATGATCTTTACCAAGCTGATCTTATTGAAATGATACCACACAGTAAATTAAACAAAGGATTTAAATATATTTTAACAATTATAGACTGTTTTACTAAAATAGCTGATGCTTTACCCTTGAAGGACAAGACTGGTAAAAGTGTTACCAAAGCTATGGAGACAACAATACAAAGAAATAAATTTAAAATTAAACATTTACAAACGGATGATGGAAAAGAATATTTTAATAAAGATTTTGGAGCTTTGATGAAAAAATATAAAATAAATCATTATTCTACAAATTCTGAAGTTAAAGCTTCAATAATTGAAAGATTTAATAGAACATTAAAAGGAGCTATGTATAAACAATTTTCAAAACGAGGATCATATGTGTGGTATGACATATTACCACAACTTATAAAAGAGTATAACAACAAATATCATCGCACCATTGGAATGAAACCTATCCAAGTAAACAGTGCTAATGCTAAAATTGTATTACAACGCATCAAAAATAATACAACACCAAAAATAGAAAAGTTACAACCAAAAAAGTTTAAGGTTAATGATAAAGTTCGTATAAGTAAATACAAAGGTGTATTTAGTAAAAGATATCTGCCAAATTGGACTAATGAAGTATTTACAATTTATAAAGTGCAACCAACTATACCTGAAACTTACATTTTAAAGGATAATAAGGGTGAATTACTTCAAGGTGGATTCTATGGACATGAGTTGTTAAAATCAACAGTTGGTGATGTATATCTTGTTGAAAAGGTTTTACAAAGGAAAAAGGATATGGTTAAAGTTAGGTGGTTAGGATTTGATAAAAGTGAAGACTCTTGGATTCCTTCAAAAGACTTGGTATAGTTATTAAATAGCTCATTATGTGTTTAACCTTTAAACAAGATGGAGATTGTACAACAAAAAGATCGATTTAATATTAATAATATTGATGAATTGACAGTTGACAATAATAAGTTAAATCATGGTAAACATGGTGAATTACTACCAAATACTATAAGATGTTTAATAACTGGTCCTTCAAATTGTGGAAAAACTAATGTTGTCTTTAACCTTATAACTAATCCTAAAGGTTTACGCTTTAACAATATATATATTTTTTCAAAATCATTGCAACAACCAAAATATCAATTATTAGATAAAATACTTGCAAGTGTACCTGAAGTGAATTTCTACAAGTTTAATGCTAGTGAAACAATAATGCAACCAGGTGAAGCAAAACCATTTTCCATTTTTATATTTGACGATGTTTCTTGTGAAAATCATGATACTATAAGAAATTATTTTGCTATGGGAAGACATAATAATATTGATAGCATTTATATTGGTCAAACATACAGTAAAATTCCAAAACAACTTATAAGAGACAATGCAAATATGTTGATCATCTTTAAGCAAGATGAGACAAATTTAAAGCATATATATAATGATCATGTTAATGCGGATATGCCATTTGATAAATTTAAAGAAATGTGTGGTAAAGCATGGAATGAAAAATATGGATTTCTCGTTATTATGAAAGAAGAAGATATTAAAAATGGTAGATATCGTATAGGATTGGATAAATTTGTATTAATACGTTGAACTACCTATGCTACATCTAGTAACACTTTGAACTTCACAGTGTAAACATGGTGAATCAAGAAAAACTATTAAAAGAAATAAAATCACTCAGTGATTCTATTAGGATAAAGAATCGTGCATTAAGGATGGGTTTAAGTGAAAGAGAAGAATTTTTAGAGAATACATTTAAACCTATCACAGAACCTTTAAAACAGATATCAGAAACTATTGGTAAACCTCGTTATGAAGGAGATGTTTTACTACCAGTTTCTAAACAAGAAGTACAAGCATTAAAAAAAGAAGATGATGATGATGATTCATATACAAGTGCTAGTGAACAAGAAGAAACAAAAAATGAAGAAGAATCAATTGTTGAAAAGGAAGACCAGCCAATACCTGAAGCAGAACAATCTATTCCAAATTTAACTCAATTGAGTAGTGATATATTACAACATGGACCTCTTGGACGAAAATATATAATGAAAATGCTACATGACATGAAATCAAATCCAAATTTAAGTAAATCACATGTATATGGAGCAAGAATTGATGGAAATGAATTGAAAATTGGTAACTCTAAGCTTGAAGTAACTCAAGACGATTATATCATTATTGGTGACCATAGATATAAAGGAACAAAAGGATTATATGAATTAATTTTTAAAAATATACCAATAAAATATTCAGCAAAAGATTTAAATACTTTTAAAGAAATTTTACAAAATACTAACGCTCATAAAAGAAACTACTCAAAGGATGGAATGATTAATCGTTCACGTGCAACAAAATATAGTATTGTTATAAAAAAATTGTTTCCTCCACGAAAATTACCAACATTACGTACCACACCAGCTGTGAGACAACCTTTAAAAAGAAAATCTTTATCACTTATGGATTTATCACTTCTTGAACAACATGGTAAAAAGAGTAAAGGAGATACTTCAACATCTGGTAAAGGATTAATGAAAAATCTATACAATACAAATGTTATCTATTACAACGACATCAATAAATTAGTTGACAGAATGAGACTATTGCATGAAGCTATGGAAGCCGGTCATACTGGTTTAAATAATGAATGGGTGGCTCTAGTTGATGAACTTAAAAATCGTGGTATAATTGTATAATTGTCCGCAAATATAAAGAAGTTACAAGTATAAGATGTATCAGTTCTAACATGAGCGTCGACAAGTTCGGACGCTACTCCGCATTAGGAGTGCAAGTTGGAGAAGACAGAAAAAGAAGCGGATTACCGCAAACACCTGAAGGTGACTATAACATAAGTAATAAACGTTTAAAATTAGTTAAAGATCCAGAAGAAGATACTGATGGAGCAAATTTAAAGACAGTAAAAGAAGCTACTTCAACATCATTGAAATTACATAAGAATACTTATGATGTTGAATCACATAGATTAATTAATGTTGGTAAACCAACTGAAGGTTCTGATGCAATTACTAAAGAGTACTTATCATCTGAACTTTCAAATACTTTAAAATTGCAATGGGGTAACAACTTAAAAGATGGACAAACATATGATGCTGGAAATTATAGAATAACCAACGTGGGAAATCCCAAAAATGATAAAGATTCAGTTAATAAAGAATATTTACATTCTATAATACCGGAAAAAACTGAACATGGATATTCTTTTTATAAATTTATTATAAATGACATTGGATACCCAAAGGAAGACGGTGATGCTGTAAACCTAAAATACATCAAGGACAACTGTATTTTACAAGATGTTAATGAAATCGATTGTCATGGTAAAACATTGACAAATGTAAAGTTTGGTTCTCAACCAAAAGATGCTGTTACTATAGAACAATTATCTAAAGAATTAAAAAAGGAAACATCCAATTTTGTAAAACATGAAGATGCCGTATTAAAGCGGGGAGATAAATTTATACATGGAAATGAAAAGTTTGATTTAATGCAAGGAAATAATGATGAATGGAATGCAGGACGTAAAACAATAACAAATGGAAGATTTGGTATAAAAGATACAGATGTACCTCTAATGGTGCAAACATTAATTGCTACTGGTGGTACATTAGGTACATACAATGGTCGTAATAGAAGAATAAAAGATATTTATCCTGGTTACGAAGCAAATGATTGTGTTACAATGAAACAAACAATAACTTGGGATAAACACTTTGGGACCAAATATGATGCAAAGATGAAGAAAATAATTAATATTTTACCAGGCGAAGATTCAAATGATGCTGCTACTATTGGACAAGTCATAAAAACATCAAAAAGTGATTCAACAGCTTACACATGTAATGATAAACGTATTATGCAATTACATGATCCTCAACATCCAAAAGATGCTGTAAATTTAGATTGTTTAATAAGAATAGTGGGCAATTTACTTATTGATACCCATAATCATATAGCTAGTACAAAGAGTCATGTGATAATTCAACCCGATGAACGGGAAGCTTGGATTAAAAATAGAATTATAAATCAATATATAATTAATTTGAATAACTAAGTGTTTAAATATAAAAAATTATACATAACTTATTCATTTATGTAATGTATCTTGTGGAGTAAACACACCAGTTTATATAAGACTACATAATGAAGGCCGTATCACTCAGTCATCATCAAGACAGCAACAAGAGAGGACGTGGTATAACTTCAACTGCGTTATCCCTGCTTAGACGGATACCTATTGGTGCTGTTGTAAATCGAGCAATAGACGCTTTACCATACGAATTACATATTCCTGGAGGTTATCAATATTGTGGACCTGGAACTAAGTTGGCAAAACGTTTAGCAAGAGGAGATCCTGGAATTAATAAATTAGATCAAGCTTGCAAACAACACGATATAGCATATTCAAAGTTTAAAGATTCAACAAATAGATCAATAGCAGATAAAATTCTAGCAGAAAAAGCTTGGCAAAGAGTAAAATCAAGTGACGCAAGTATTGCAGAAAAAGCAGCGGCTTGGGCAGTAACAACAGCCATGAAGACAAAAGCTAAGTTTGGTGGTGGAAGACGACGTCGCAGAGGAAGACCTGCAAAAAGAAGAGCTCCCAAAAAAGGTGGAAATATTAGAAAGAGACGTCGTAGAACTCGTAAAGCAAAAGTAAAAAAGGCTTCTGTTTGGTCAATGGTAAAAAACGGAGCAGGTTTATACCTAAGACCGTACCGTGTGTACTAAATAAAAAAAATCAATTGATAATTCCAAATAAAGCCTTAACTAATCATCAGTTAAATGATTATGTAAAATGTTTGAAAATACCATTCTTTCGAGGAGTTTTTATGAAAGATGCATTACCAACTAAAATATGGAAAAATGAAACTGGAATAGTAAATTTGGATTCCACCTATGGTCCAGGCACTCATTGGGTATGCTATAAAAAGCTCGGACAAACCGTTTACTACTTTGACAGTTTTGGCAATCTACCACCACCTAAAGAACTTCAACATTATTTTCAAAACTCCAAAAACATTTTTTACAATTACAAAAGAGAACAACCTAACAATACTGAAATATGTGGACATTTATGTTTGGAGTTTCTAGCGAAAAGTGTCAGTCACCTTTAAGATGTCAACGTATACAGTGTCACTGAGTGGAAATTCATCCACATTAAAAAGTACTCTATTCCCAGCATTGCGTTTATCCAAAGAAAGATTATGGGAAGCTGCATTACTTGATTTGACTACCTACAATTCAATTCCTAATGTTACAGAAGGAAAAAACAATTTACTACATTATTATGAAACTAAGGATGCTGCAGGAAAATACTCAGAATTGAAAATAATTACATTTCCTACTGGAGCTTATGAAATTGATGATATAAACCAATTACTACAGAAAAAACTCGGAGAAGAAAATATCACCGTTAAAGGAAACAATAATACTTTAAAAGCAGAAATAACTTCAAAATATTATATCGATGTCGGAATGAAAAACTCTATTGGCAGTTTACTTGGATTTACAGATACAAAAAAGAAAATCTTAACTCCTGAAACTACTCATTCAGGTAATACAACTGTTACAATATTAAAAGTAAATAGTATTGATGTAACATGTAATATTATACATGGATCATATAGAGAAGGAGTAAATCAGCATATTTTACATACATTTTATCCAACAGTTGCTCCAGGTTTTAAAATTGTTGAGAAGCCACAAAACTTGATATACCTACCGTTAAACACCAGTTTCATTTCAGACATCGTGCTGAACATATTGGATCAAGACGGTCATAGTGTTGACTTTAGAGGAGAAACAATTACTATACGAATACACATCAGAGCGGTGACATAAAAATCAACATGGGATTATCATTTAAACCACAACGGAAGAGTCGGGAGCTCAGTAGCTCCTCGACATTGGAAGAGTTAACATCAGACAACATTCGTTTTCTACAAAAGATTGGATTGAAACTTAACAACGATGGATATCCTGGATATATCTCAAGGACCGACATTCGACGAAACACTATGGGAGAAGGAATATCACACACACAACCCTTACACTTCATCAAAATTAAACAATAATGATGAAATAAGAATTCCCATTCAACAACAAGATATTTACACATTACCATGTGAAAGTTATTTGTACATCGAAGGAAGGGTATTAAAATTGGATGGAAAAACTGCTTCAACAGTTCCTTTTATAAATAACCCAATGGCATATCTTTTTGATGAAATAAGATATGAGATATCAGGGGTGACAGTTGATTCAACAAAAAAGGTTGGTATAACAACTACATTAAAAGGATTAACATCATTAACACCACATGAGAAGAATTCAATAGTCACTGCCGGATGGGTTGCTCCTGATAAAGACACTATAACACCTGCTTCCAACGGTCATTTTGATTTTCATGTACCTTTACGATTGCTTTTAGGATTTGCTGAAGATTACAAAAGGGTTATAATAAATGTTAAACAAGAATTAGTATTACTCAGATCTTCAACTAATAAGGACTTAATACTTGCAGACCCTGCAACTACGGAAGATAAACTGGAATGGCAACTACAATTGGATAAAGTTGTTTGGAGAGTACCTCATGTAAGATTGGCTGATGAACATAGAATCGTATTGTTAAGAAAGTTAAAATCTGACCGTGACATTGTAATGCCATTCCGAAGTTGGGAATTTCATGAATACCCTACATTACCTCAAACAGAACGACAAACATGGACCGTCAAAACATCAACTTACTTGGAACGTGCAAGGTACATAATACTCGGTTTTCAAACTAAGCGAAAAGATGTTATTACTGCAAATGCTGGTCAATTTGATCACTGTAAAATAAAGAATTGTAAAGTTTTCTTAAACTCTCAATTCTTTCCATATGACAATTTAAATGTCATGTTTAGCAAAAAACGTTTTTCCATTTTATATGATATGTATGCAAGATTTCAATCATCATATTATGGAAAGACTAATACACCACTATTATCACCTGATCAGTATTATTCCAAAGCTCCAATAATTGTAATCGATTGTTCAAAACAAAATGAATCAGTAAAATCATCAAGTGTAGATATAAAAATTGAAATGGAATTTGAAGAACCAGTAGCGGATGGAACTTCGGCATACTGTCTAATTCTACATGATAAAATAGTTACTTACACACCACTGACCGGAATAGTGAAGAATGTACTTTAAGAATAATTAGTACAACTACTGCAAAATATTGAGGTTAGAATTATCTTCCTCAATTTTTAAGGTTAGAATTTTGTTTATAAAACACAAGTTGAAAATAAACAATTATGTAATTGTATAAATTTCAAAAATTTTACAAAAAATATAAAAGCAGGAAATTACCTAGTAGAAACTTCATTCTATCTTCAACCGTCGTTTGGGAAACATCGTTCGCAAGATGAATTCTACTAACGGAGAAGAAAATACACCTCTAATGGATGAAAATAGTTCTGATATAGAAAAGCAAGTTGAACAAGAAATGGATGAATTCCTCAAGTTTAACAAACATAAGAAGAAAGAAGAAGAAGGAGAAGATGAAAAAGAAGTAAAAAGAAAAAAGGTTGAAGTTAACATTACAACAAATATTTTAACAGAAGTATTTCTTCGAATTTTCTACCCTATTTCTTCATGCATGACAAAAAGTATATCTGTTGGAATTGTAAAATCATTGGATTATTCACCAATTGTTATGTTAAATCAAGGAAGTAAAATGGTTATCTTTACTGAAACTTCTTGGGATTCTCTAATGAAACATTTACATCTTTTGGAATGTTATTTAACTAACAACACATTTGGAAAAAGAACAAGATTAAGTTTATTAGAATCAAATATTGAAGTTGATATAATCAAACATCGTGGGGGACAAGTTGTTCGCTTCAAAGATTTAACTAGACATGATGTAAAATTACATTTCACTAAAGAAGAATTTTACACTTTAAGTTGTACTACCGGTCCTGTCACTAGATACTTAAAACAACTAGTATTTTCAAGTACAATAATTAAAGATTATCTAATCGATACATTGGACAGACAACCATTCATTCCAATTTTATATGGTCCTGTGGATACTTCAATTTTTAATCGAATACCTCAAGAAGTGGATATGTGGAGACAATTAAACAACTATCACACCAATTTTAATATAAACGAAGAAGCGCAAGAAATAAAAGAAGAACAATCGTGTTTGTAATAACAGTCAGTTGTGGATGAGACTTCATCATGAACAAACGGGTTTCGTTTTCTACTGCATCACAGTTAATGGAAGTTAAAAGAGGTATAATTGAATTTCAAGCTTTTCGAGGGAATGATGGAAATTTCATTATTAAAGAATTAGTAATTTTGGATATGAACACATCTGTAATTTATCATTACTTGTTCAAACCTCCATTTCCATTCAATAAACTAACAACTAAAGCGAAAGTTACAAACAAATGGTTAAACAAACATTTTCATAACTTAAAATGGGATGAAGGTTTTATTCATTATAACATGATGCCGCATATTATGAATCATTATTGTAAAGAGTTTAAAACTATCTACACAAGAGGATTGGAAAAAGCAAATTGGATACAATCATTTACAAGCAATGAAGTGATAAATGCAATAATAGATAGAGATTTCCAATGCTACTTTAATGAACTTTGTATTTCATCAAAAAGTTTTAAACATCGAAGGTCACAGTGTGCTTTGAAGAATGCCTACCGCTTGAATAATTTCCTTCAACAAAGTGGTGGGGGTAGCATCAGTGGTGGGGGTAGTGTCAGTGGTGGGGGTATTCTCGATAATAAAAGTGAGAGCGCTACCATGACACAGCATGAGTATTACTCGAACCTCCGAAGAGACAACATCTCCAACGGATATTCTTATTAACAAGAAGATTAGCATCAGCAAAAACATTAAGATGGCATCAAACAACTTACTTCAAAATTTAGTTGAACAATTCAACGCTCATTCAAAATCAACAATCCTACCTACAAAAAAATGTTCCGAGCTGAAAGAAGAAAAACACTACATCATTCATACAATAAAGAAGATGGAAACTTCAGTAGGTGATGCTATAAATTGCACATTAAGCGAGGCACCTTATACAATTGGTGATGAAGCAAAATTTCAAATCTTCCTACCAAAGCGCTTCGTACAACTACTACAAAATGAAGATCTTCGTATAATTCAACCCGGCGCACTCTATTTGGTATCACATGGACCAAGTGGAAACAATTCTACTGAACTTACAATTCATGTAACACCTACTACTCATTAGTTTGTACATAAGATTGTAAATATTTCTTTGTATTTGTTTCTCAATAAATATGATATAAACCTAAAAAAAAAAAAAAAAATAAAAAAAGCAACATATTGTAATGTGTTTGTACATTACAATATGTTGCTTTTTTTAAAAATTCCATGGGATGACCTTGACCCAATTTTGTGTGATAATAAAAGTGAAAATCAACTTGTTAAATTCATCAGTCTACGACTACCTTTCGTACCGTACACATCTCACTCTCTATCACTAAATACAAAACTTCAACATGTCCCTAAAGGTTAAGTGTGCATCTTATGATACCAACACCATAACTACTTTTGAACAACTTGAAGATTTAACTAACGAAATGCGAGTTTTACTTACCGGTGGTTATCACTTAACTGTTGATGTTAGTGCTACTAATACAAGGATGTTCACTAAAACAAAATATTGCGATGATGAAATATTTTTTTCTACACAACCTACAACTTCTTCATCGCCAGCTGGTCAACATAACGTCAAGTTCCAGAAGTATTACCAATGATGAATAACTTTTAATAAATAAAATTACAACTAAGGAATCACGTGATCAATATCAAGTTCATAAAAAGGATGTAACAGTTTGATAAATAATCATTCGCTTCTCAGCTCTCGCCACAACAAGATCTATTCTACAAAATGTTATACAGAATGATGATTGAACTTGATGGTAAAATCTATGGAAAGGATTATAACACTGTTCAACAAATGACTCAAGATTTAGATGTATTAACTAAAGAAGGATATCAAGCTAAATTAATTTTAAAATTTCCTGAAGTACATCCACTATCAACAGAAGAACTTATTGCTATGGCTAAGGCAGAGAGAGAAAAAAAGTCTGAAGAAAACAAACAGAAACAAACTTCCTAAATTTCAATAATCCTTACACTTGTAAGGTATAATTTTTTAAAACTCCATTTGGATGACCTTGAAATTACCCCTACCACTTTTCATAGTACATAAAACTCGCTATTCATCACTATACAATCTTATTCTTTCACTAGACTCCGCAGCGTCAACATGGAAGAGCAAAAATACAAGTACAAACCTCGTTACTGTTGTGAACAACAGTGTACAGATTTAGGACCAATGATGGTGGATGGGTTAGCTTGTACTAAATGTGAATTCTTCGGATCTTGTTATTGCAAATGTAAAACAAAACAACTACCGCCACCGGAATTGCGAACTTTCAAATTTTACAAATCAAGATATTTTCATACATGTTGTCCTCAAAGATGTTTCAAATTTCACCCTCTAGATCTTGCTCATTGTCAACGCACCAAGTCTCATCAAGATGATTTTTGTACACATATGATAAAAAGATGTAAATACAGATCAGATTGGTATTCCGATCCTGTAGAACCATCAAATGTATAATTTCAGTTTTACACTCTTTTTTAAAACTTCAATTGGATGACCTTGAGATTTCCCCCACCATTAGTTCTAATTTTTATATAATATTAAATCATTCCACTTCCAACACTCTAACTAACAACATGGAAGGAAAATTTATCAAGTTTGAACATATAATAACTGACAGGGAGGAGATGGAAGAATTGTTTCAAAACTTACTTTCTGTCATTGACGAATATCCTATAAGATGGTTCAGAATTGTAGTTCAATATTTAAATCCTGGTGAATTGTTTTCTTCATCGAGTGAAGAGGATGAAACAACTACTTCGGTTCAAATAATTGAATTAAAAGACGAAGAAGAAGAACTAAACGTTTTATTCAATCATAAGCTCAAGGTCCCCAATATAGAAGCCCCCTCCCTAAAAAGCCCCCCTCCCTAAACACCTGCTCAAGGTCGCCATTATATAAGCCCCCTTCCCTAGGCGCTAATCCTCATTCGATTGCCAACTCTCTAACGATGAACACTTCTCAATTGGCACGAATGAATGCTAGTTTTGAAATAAACTCAAAAGATGATTTACAAGAAATATTTAATGCTTTAAATGAAATTATAGATAAATTTAACGCTATTACAATGAATTTGGAAATAACTTACGCTTGTCCTATTTGTAATAAGGTTGAAAATTCTGATGAAGACAGTTTACTAAATACTACTCCTCTTACCCCTCTACAGTCGGACACAACTTCTGAGGCAAATGATGAGCAGCATCTTTCCCCCACCACTTCTATGTAACAACGCTCTATCCCCCCACCACTTCTTTATTTAACCGACATTTCCCTCTTTTAACTCTCATTCCATCCTCGCCTCTTCAACTATCAACATCGCTTCTTTCAAAATTTCAAAAAAAAAACACAAACATGATGGATATGATGGATGAAGTTCCATTTGTAACAAGGATGGAAGAGGATAAATTGAAATTGGAAATCAAACGTTTGGAAATGGAACGGGAAAACCAACTCGAGATGTTACGTTTGTTCAAACTTTTTAAATACATCATCTGGGGACTCTGCGTTTACCTTCTCATCGTCGTCGGTGTTTGTGTTTACAACTCTGTAGTTCATAACAAAACTTCAACTTGTTTAAACACTGCTGTCACACATTGATTGTATGTTTTTCACAAATAAAATTCACAAACCTAATTCTATACCTATCCCGCTATCGCCGGAGTTGGTTCCACTCTCCGAACTATTACTCCGGTGGTAGCGGGATAGGGTTTTTTAAAACTTACTCTGGATGACCTTGACATACTTTCCATAACCCAATTGTCAAGTTGAATTTCAAATTTCAAATAACATCTCCTACCCCACCGGAAGCTATATGGCATGGCATATGGCGGCAGCGACTGATTTGGCAGCTGGCCGATGGCAGCTGGCCGGCAGCGGCTGGCAATTGGCACGACTTCCGTTTTGAAAGTAACCAAACCCCACTACTGAAAGGTATTTTTGCGCTATTGAATTGAGGGAATATGTTTTTAAATGATTCCAAACACCACTTTGTTATTAACTTTTAAACATCAATCGCTCTGTCAATCAAAGTGATGGATATTTACAGTTAGATTGTTAGGTTGGATTATTATTATTGAGTACCATATAGTATAAATAATTTAGAATATGATTGTTTTACGTAGGTCTATATCTTAAGCCAAACAATTACCTACAACTATCGAATAAGTTAATCGCAATACCGTTATCGAAATTTCCACATCGAGAGAGAAAACAAAAGATGTCAACTTACTATGCATATATGGTGTGCCAAAACGACAAAGTGTAATATACATATGTAATATGTGTAATATGTGTAATTTAAAATATTTTTACAATTTTTTTTTTATATAATAGAAAATTTTGAATTTTATCAATGTAGGTATATGCATGATAAGTTAATTTACTTTTATTTTATTTAAAACATAAATTTACAATGAATTTTGGTTGAAAAGATGATTCCTTAGAATTTGGACTGAACTTTTCAGAACACTTGAAACTATAATTTTGTCCATTGCTTTTGGTAGTTTGAAAGTCTTTCGAAATTTCAAATAGTTTTTATTGAGTGTTCCTCTGGAGCCGAAAAGAAGTCCAATAACATATATATTTTTGATTTTGTATTTTTCCTGAAAATATGGTATTGTTGGCTCGTAAATAGTCTTTTTTTCTTTATCAATTTCCTCGGGCTGTTGAAGATTAGTTTCAAAACGGATAGTGGGGTCAATGATAAATCCTTTATTTTCTCTTCTGTTGATCGCTAGAATATCAATTCTTCTTGTACTCCCACTATCCGAAATGCATTTTATTTCTTCATAAACTTCCCAGTTTTCCTTCTTTAGTTCTTTGGCGATGATACTCCTTACTTCATTGTGTCTTTTGTTTACTAGGAGTTCACTGTGCCTGCAGGAACCCAACACATGAGCAAGGGATTCATACTCGTCGCAATGCCTGCAACGGTTTGTGTTGGGTCCTCTGCCAGGCACAGTCCTCACTGCCCCAACATTACACGTCACTTTTAGGCAGTCTCGCCATTCCGAGGAAGATAGATATATAGAATCACTCCTTTCCCTTTTTGAGAATGATTGGCCCATATACTAAATTCTTTTTCTTTCAGGAAATTCCTTAAGTGTTTGCCATTAATTTTGCATTTCTCTATGTTTTCAAATTCTGAAATATCTATGTTTAATTGGTTGAAAATTATGACTTTATCATTTTCATAGGAATTTGGAATAAAATTAACTTTAGAATATTCTAAAAGGCACAATGAATTAAATTGCTGTATGTATGCTTCCCATGCAATCCTCATTATTCCTAGCCCCTTATATTTCCTATCAGAGTATAAAAACCCATTTGGGGTGTCACTCGGTAATTCAGGGTTGCCACAGAATTTTGGAGGCCATTTTTCCTGACTTTTACTGACCAATCTGAGAGATTTTTCCTGACTTTTTGGAACCGCAAGGTTTTGCAAATAAAGACTCGTTTTTTGTTTTTAGTGAATTTTCTTTTGAATATTTTTTTAATGCAATCTCCTCAATTCTCTAAGTTGCCCATTGTCGCTAAAATTTTTATTGAAATACCCCCGTCACAGCGAAATACTCAGTGAATTTCCAATGGTTTAGTTAATTAACTAAAGAAAAAAAAAATTATTTACATATAGCCTTTTGAGATTTTTATTGGGAAATGTTAAAAAATAAGCAATATACCTGGTTACCACATAAAAATTAAATGGAAAACTTGTTTTTTTAAATTTTCCCTGTAACCAGTGAAGCTAAGTAAGTAAATGATTCAAAATACAAAATTATTTGGTTCTTTTTAAGTCGTTTTGAATGGTCTCTTTTTGAAAATTGATGATTTAAAATTTTTAGGGCGAAAAATACCAAAAACCCCTAATTAGACCTTTTTGAAAACACCATAAAACCCTGTTCCGAATGTCCTATCAACCTGGTATTCAAACTTAACCTGAAGAAAGCTGTCTTACACCTTACCAATTTTCATCAAAATAAAAGGTGTCTTTCAAAATTTATTGTGTAAACGGACACATATATATGAATTTTAACAAACGGTGTTTTTGGCTCCTATGGACCTCAAAACAAAAAAGTAATATGGTCCCGGCCTTAGGTCTTATCATGAGTATTATCGTAATAGCGTATTCCCTAGAGGGAAATTCGCTAATATTCCCTGTAGAGAAATTGGCTAAAAATAAAACAAAGTGTTCCAACAATAAAGTAAAAACTAACATTATAACAATGAAAAAAACAATAGAAATATACATTATTAATAGGTAATTAATGTATAAAATTAATACATTTTACCCACTACTTATTAATTCTGATTTATGAAAGGGGTCAAAAATCGAGACGGTCGGATTGTTCCACTGCAAATTTTCCTGACTTTTGGCACTTTTCCCCTATTTTTTCCTGACTTTCGGCATTTTTTCAAACTTTTTCCTGACTTTTCCAGACCAAAACCCAAAAATCCTGACTATTCCTGACTTTTAATGTCTGTGGCAAAATTGTAATATTTCTTTAGTGGTACTTCTTATAAGTTTGTCTCCATCTTCAAGGAATTTCTTTGATATTGACTTTAACTTTGCAGTTTGAAGGGGGTAAATTAATGTGGGTGATACATATTGATTTATAATATTTAATTTTTGATCGGCACTTAGGAGGATGCTTCTACTAAGGTTGTTCAATTTATCTGATAGCTTCATAAGAATTCCATTTGAATCAAATTTGAGTTCATCACACAAATTTACACCAACATTAACTTTTTCGTCTTTTCCTATTGATTTAATCTCTTCATTATCCACCATTAACTTAATTTTTATGATCTGGCCGTTTTCTATGCAAATAGCATGTGATTTATTGAAATTTACGTTCAATCCTATTTCTTTAAATCTGCTTATTGCCATACCTGTCAACATTTCAGCTGATGACTTGCTATTAGCAATTAAGACAGTGTCGTCGGCAAACCCAAGTATGGAAACACAATTTTCGTTCTCGACAAGTCTGAATCCGAAAGCATTGGCAACCTCAGGCTCTGACAGTTCTTGGAGAATAAAGTCTGTCGACATGTTGTATAACAGGGGGGATAATGGAGAGCCCTGAAAAACTCCTTTTGCAATTTTAACGGTTTTTGATTTGTTAAGACCGACTTGGAACTGTGTCTCATTGTTCAGTGCCAGATTTAAAACGAGCTTCTGAAGTGTGTTTGGCATAGCAGATTTTTTAATAGTTTTTTCTAAATGTTTATGTCCCACACTGTCAAATGCTTTTTGTATGTCAAGGAATATTATTGTAACATCCTGTTTATCTTTCTTTGCCTTTTCAAGTGTTTCATCAATTATTTTAATATTAATTTGACATCCGGGTGTGTTTGTGAAACCTCTCTGGTTTTCATTTATATTAATATATTGACGCATATCTTTCTCAATAACTCGCTCGATAACTAGTCTAATCACAGATGTAATTGAAATTGGTCTCCAATTATCTAAATTATTAGGATTCACCATTCTTGTAAATTAAAACTGTTCTAGCTTTTCTTAAAGACTTTGGAATGTGTACCTTTTGAAGCATTCTGTTTAAAATTACTGCAAGTATTTCTGCCACTTTGTCATTTTTTATAGATCTCATGAGGACTCCGTCTGGGCCTGCAGCGGTATCCATTCTCATTTTATTTACAGCATTTTTAATATCTTCAGCCTTAAATAGTCTTTTATAATTGTAATCTGCATCTAATCTCTGTTCAGTTGTCATAATATCTTCATACTCACTTCTGGTGCAGGAGTTTTCTATACTTAATTTGTTACTGAAGTATTGGTGGATATCTTTAATATCAATTGTACACTTCATTTGTTTGTCTTCATTTAGGATTTTTCTCACAGCTTTTCTTCGTTGGTTATAGAAACTGTGTCATCTTGTACTCATATTGAGCTTTTCTTTTCTCTTTTTCCTTTTTTGACTTTCTCATGGAATTCGAATTGTTTTTATACTTTCGATTATGAGGCCTTGGTAACCCTTTTCTTCTGGCCTCGTAATATAACTGGGCCGGATGTTTTGGCCCAGGTAACATATGAATAGCTTTCGCTAGGAATTGCTGGAATCCCTCTACATTCTTATCAAAATCCTCATCACCCATCTGACCATTCGCAAATACCTTGACCCAATTTTCAAGGTCTACTTAAAATTCGGGTTGAGATATTTTATTATCAGTCTTCAATGTCTTTTTGTCTATTCGAAGAATAGACCTAGAGTGACTAAGAGGCTCATATAGCTATTCTTTGCTCCACGATTACGCTCGATAGAAGTAATAGATTGGCCTCAAATTTCAGTCGAAGATTCTTTATGCAGCTGTTAAGTGCTGATGCGTTTTTGAAAGTATTTGGTTGGATATTAATAAAATAATCTTAAAATGTGACTTTTTCATTTTTCCCATAAGAAATGCATTGGAGACATTTTTAGTGGTCGGTGCTGTGTTTACTTTTTTAGCAACGTCTTTGCGAGTCTTAACAATCAAGACTGAGACGTTCTGATTGGTCCAGTCCGGGTCCGGGAGCGGGGTGAAGTAGTCGCATAAACATAAACAAAGTTGGATGTAGAGAGGTTATGACAAATATGACATTGACGGCTCTAATTAAATTTAATTTGAGTAAGGAAAACCAACTACATTGTATACACAGCTAATTAATGTCCTTTCTTAAAAAAAGTGTATTATGAAGTAAAATTTGAACAGTAAGTACTAGATTGTTTTATTTATTGACGTTAACAACTTTTGGTACCGGTAGGCTAAGCCTTTTAGGGTCACTTTCAGTTTCATTAAGTGCATGTTGTGTATCAATGTGTATTCATTACATTTTGGATTTTAGTGAGTACACCTTAAAAAGCAGATAAATCATGAATTACAGAAGAATACCGTAAAGGCTATGTTTGTATCATTCCTGTAATTTTCATACTGTCAGGCTAATTAATTCACTTTTTTAAGTAACTCAGAAGCGCTAATTGACAATTTTGAATCTGCTAATAGTTAACCAAACCAATTATCTGCAACAATTAATTTAATGTAACATATTTTGCTTTTCAAATTAACCAAAAGTCCCGGTTCAAGGGTCAAGTACAGTAACTTAATACGGAAGACAACTTGTTTTGGGTGTTATGTGAAGGACTTGAGGCCTAAGAAGATAGTACCTTAGCTAATCAAATGTTGTCTAATTTTAATTTAGTCATAGAAGACTGGACTGCTGCTAATTTTTTGTGCCTCAACAAAGACAAAACTCAGATTTTAAAATTTAATTTAAGTAATTATTGTGATTTAGACATTAAGTTTTTAGGGGTTTATTTGCAACCGAATCTGAAGTGGAGCACACATATAGATAAGCTTTGTAAAAAGATTTCTAAAGGTATTTTTATGATAAGGAGACTGAAATTAATTGTTAGTGTTGAAGTTTTATTATCTGTATATTTTGCTCACATTCAAAGTCATTTATCATATGGAATCCTTGTTTGGGGCTGTGATAGTAATATAAAAAAGTTACTTATTTTGCAAAAAAGAGTTGTGAGAATTATATGGGTCGGTTTCACAAAATGTTTTAATTTCCTGAAAGAAAAAAATAAAAACTAACTTCTTTATAAAAAATAAATTTTTGGCCTAATCAATTGAACATACTATACTAATCTCTAAACAAAAGCAGCTAAGCTGAATTTTAATTTTTTCCCCATAAAAAGTGGTTTTCTAATGCAAAAGGCATACAAAAATACAAGTTGTTCACGCAAATTCTTGAGTTGCCGTAAACCACTATAAAAAAACACATAACCTAAAACAAAATTGCTACCTTAATAAAAAAAATATGTGTTTCATCACCAGCAATAATTAAAAAGTATATAATTAAATATATTTACGATTTATCACGATTTACTATGTCACTCACGTGAGCGACTTGAGCGTGAGTGACTTGTAAATTCCACATTTAAACTCTAATAGCCGACATACAGCCGCATGTAGATCGATTTAATTTGAGGTTAGGTTTTGTTTTAACTCTTCTAACATAAATACGCCTTTTTCGTGGGTAACATATTAAAAATTGAAAGTTTTAAATGAGTGAGTGACTTGTAATGCAATTAAGGTATGGTATCAAACTTTCCTCTTATTTCACTTAAAATGAAATAAAAAGCAACAAAAATTCCACAATCAGCACACACTTCCAACTTATAACAGTTCTCAACTACACAGGAAGTGATTTCCCGCCAAATATCCGAATGGTAATATTTTTTTGGCTGGTTCCAATTTGGATGTCTGTGGCGGAGCTCTTTTGAGGGACAAACTCCATAGACGACGTAATAAATAGTTGTTGCAGAAAATCCTCCCGTTTGTCTATGGATTTCTTTCTGTCTGTCTTGTTCTTGACAGCTGTGAAGTAAATTTGACGAATTTTTTTGTTTACGTGCATTTTCGCTGTCTCGTAACTTAAGACTAGATGGCCGGTGACAGTGAGCGACTTGTATTTTGACCTATGTTTTGCGTAATAATTATTTGATAAATTCAAATGTAGCTAAACATTTATCCTATTTAAGTAAAGGGCAGGGTAAGGTATAATACAACATATTTTTATAACATATTCATTCATTTGTTTACAACCAATAACCTTGGGACTTAAATTGTTACATTTTGTGAAACGGACCCATATGTAACGTTAACAATAGGACCCATTGTAAGCCTTTGTTTAAAAGTCTTGGAGTGTTGACTGTTCCAGCTTTATTTTTGTTAGAACTACTGTCATATATTAAAGCAAATTTAGATGATATTCCTGTTAATAGCTCTGTTCACTCTCACTTTACCAGACAACGTAATTTTCTTCGAATCAATCAGTGTAATTACCAATCCACCATTAAATCAACTTTTGAATTGGGTAAGAGGGTTTTTAATCTGTTACCATTTGATTATAAGTGTTTAGACCATAAAAAGTTCAAATTAACCTTAAAAGCTTTGTTGTTAGATTTAAGTGTTTATAACATTGATGAATTTATACAAAAACTTAAATCTGTTAGTTAGTTTATTATAGATAGAACTTCATTGTTTTTTTAGACATGTTTGTAAATTGTGACGATGCCATACATTTATGTAATGTGAAAACGGCAATAAAGTTTTGTCATTTGTCATATGTTTTGAGTGGAAGTGTGGAACGACGACGTCAACTTTTCTCAGGATCGAACCAGCAACCTTTAGATTCAATGGCGAGCACTATAACCACTCAGCTACCCAGCCAGTTTGTTTGTTAAAAATTTTGCTCTCCATAAAAGTGAAGGAGGCTTACGGTTAGATTTTTAGGTTTGATTGTTCGTAGGCTTATTTCTTACCTTAATACCGGTATTGTTGTTGTGGGTACAGTTTCATACAGCGCCTACACTACTATTGAATGAAAATATACATCTATATATCAATTGAATAGGATTGAAAATGACTGTGAAAAATACAAAATTTCACTTAGCATGACAAAATTTATTGTAGGCCTAACAAACTAACATTAACCTCAACTAAAATCCATTAACATGAGGAACCATCCTAAGCCCAGGAAAGTCCACATTTAAGTAAGATACATAGGTAGGTCTAATTGTTCTTATATTCTACGTTTGTTATTTTGTCATTATGATTAGTTGTGTTTTGGTTTTGTTAATGTTGATTATGTTAGGTTAAATGGTTTGTTTTTTATTGATGTGGTAATAACTAGGTATACAATGCAGTTGTCTGCTTGCAATATTGAGGGGAGCGACTATTTTTTAAATCAATAATAGCAAATGTTTTATAGGTAATTCAAGTGAGCTCGTTCGCTACGCTTACTCGTCGTCAGATTTAGGTTGTTCGCTGCGCTTACTCGCCACAAGTCTGCAATACTCTAATAATTTTTTACTACGCAGGTTTGCTGCAACGGGCTATTATATGTTTAAATGGTGCGTCGTCCAAGATTTGCACCTCCTCTCTGTAAACGTGGCATTTCATTCACGTTATAATAAACAAAACAACAACTTCACATAAAACTACTGTACAGTAGACTCCCTCTTAACCGGCCACCTTTAAACCGGTCGCCACTTTAACGGGCCTACTCTGGCACAAACACATCGTCTTTTTAACTGGCCATTTTTTATCTCAACATTGCTTTAACCGGCCATGTTTCGTGGGAATCTTTGTTTTCTTATCTAATGTATCATTCCATTCCACATTATATCATGATGTTCTCAAACCACCTAAAATGTACTGTCCTGGACTAAAGTGTATGACACTGGAAGTGGATGTGTTTGGACCTGCTATCCAATAGATAATATAGGAAACGACTTATTATTAGTTTTTTTTGGTCACTGATTTCATCGGTGTGGGATGTTAGCTATAAATTATAATATAGAGTAATATATTTATAGTTGTTTTTTTCAAGCCATAATTGCATTTAGGCCATATGAAATTGTAGGTTGGAATTTTTAAATGTACATCGGTTTAACCGGCCTAATCATTAACCGGCCGAGGCCTGGTCCCGAGATGGACGGTTAAGAGGGAGTCTACTGTATTCACAAACAGCTGATAGTAACAGTCTGCAGTTAAATTTGATCCTTATATTTAACAGCTGTATTTAATCATCACACAGTAAAGAAACCAAATAAAATATTTCTCCTATTAAAATAACATGGTAAATTTAAAGGGCCGTAAGGCAGAACCCTTATGTCCGATTTGGACCATTTCAGATTTATACCTTCCCATAGATGGTTACTATGACCGAGCAAAATTTCGTGAGGATCACTCCAGCTGTTCAGGAGGAGTACATGTAAATAAAAAGCCAGAGTGTAGTATAGGAGCTTCGCTCGCTCCCCTCAGAAATGTAAACAAAATAGGGGTACGGTAATTACTAATTGTGATCGTATAAGATTATTATTTAGGCTATCTATTTATTGATTTCGTATTTATTGATTTATTGATATTTTCATTCAATATTAGTGTAGGCGCTTTATGAAACTTGTTGATTTGATTGTTTTCATCGCACAATTTTAATCGCAAAATCAAAATTTCATCCAGTGATAAAAACAATGGAGTACGATAACGAACTTATACCGGTATTCCTTGTCAGTAGGCCTATTCATTCTACTCTTCAAGTAATTTTTAGGCCTAACTTAAATAATTTGTAGCAAATTTCAATAACATATTGACCTAGGGAAAATACTATCATTATAGTAGTCAGGGTAAAACCTAAGACAGGAGCCAAGATAGCCTACTTTTCATTTTGAAGTCACTAAAAGCAAAAAAACAGCGTTTGTTCAAATTTTAGCGAATTTTCCTTTTACAAGGAATTATGCTTAGGCCTACGTTGAGACATAAGCCCATGGTACTTTTCACTTTGAGAATAATAGAAGAAAAAAAAGACTTGTAGATTTGTAAGCTTATGTAGGCTCTAGGCCTTTGTGTTTCCCTTAACACAATAACTCTTGAACTTAACCTCCACTTTGTTTTTTTAATTTGGTACACCAGTGTAAGATAGCATTTATCAGGTGAAATTCTAAAACCAGCATGATTGGACCATGCAAAAATGTTTTTATGGGTTTACAAAAGGGTATAAAATGGGTTTTTGGCATTAATTTATTGCTCTATACTTTGCAAATTTGACATTTTAAACTCAATTTATATGCAGTAGAGAGCAAATCTAAATCCATACTAACCAGGACAGGGGGTGGTTCGGACAATCAAACAAAAATATGATTTACCTTCTATTTAGGCTATAACTATTAAACAATTCATCATAAAATTCCAATTCTTATTGTTTATATTCCATATAATTTAAAATAATTAATGGACATTATTCCATCAATATTAAGGCTGCTTTTCTGTAGTTGGATCGGTTTTTACAAACTCACTAACCATGTAACATCCATGCAACTCTTGCAGCTCTATCCGTACTCGTTTGATAAGTATTTGAACGCCGAGTAAACATAAGAATCTTATTTATTTTATTCCTTCTTTATTTAAAAAATGCTATTACAGTATTAGTAAGTTTAAGTGCAGTTGTAAAATACAGTAGGCTATCAACTTTTTTGCTACAACGCTATGCAATGTACTTGTTACATTATTATGAATAAAGGATCTTTGATAGTAAATATTTGTTTAGCAAATTTCCCATAGGAGAGAAGCTATTACCGTAGGTCTCATGGTAAAAACTAATCACGGAACCATGTTACTTTTTTTTGTGGTGCCCCGAGACCAAAAATAATGGTCATTAAAATTTATACATATATATATATATATATACAGGGTGTCCCGGAACTCTCTGGAACCCTTTTGTATATTTGTTCCTTGCATCGAGACAAGAAAAAAACATCGTACAAATAGGGGTCTAAAATCCATCGTTTAGCCGCTAGCCGCCATTTTGTTTTTTTCACGTAATAATTTTTATTTCCGTAATGGATGGTTGTATTCAGTTCATATTTGGTATGAATCTTTATCATACTAATGTACATTTTCAGGAAAAAAATTAATTTTTTCCACTGCTTATTTTCAAAATGGCGGTCATTTTAAATTTTCAAACTCAAATATCTCAAATTTGATAAATTTCAAAAAAATTTTACTTTGTACAAAAAAGTTGCCAAATTTAATTATCTAACCAACGGTACCAAGTTTGTAAGGATCTGATTACAAATAACGGAGTTATTGCGATTTTTCTCCAAAAAAACATTGATTTTGCATTATAATTAATGCAAATTATGGCCATTTTCACAGAAAAATCGCAATAACTCCGTTATTTGTTATCAGATCCTTACAAACTTGGTACCGTTGGTTAGATAATCTAATTTAGCAACTTTTTTGTCTAAGGTAAAATTTTTTTGAAATTTACCGAATTTGAGATATTTTAGTTTGAAAATTAAAAATAGCCGCCATTTTGAAAATACATAGTGGAAAAAATTAATTTTTTTCCCGAAAACGTACATTAGTATGATAAAGATTCATACAAAATATGAACTGAATACAACCATCCGTTACGGAAATAAAAATTATTACGTGAAAAAAACAAAATGGCGGCTAGCGGCTAAACGATGGATTTTAGACCCCTATTTGTATGATGTTTTTTTCTTTTCTCGATGCAAGGAACAAATATACAAAAGGCTTCCAGAGAGTTCCGGGACACCCTGTATATATATGTATATTTGTCCCTAGACACGATAACTCTCGTAAAAACAGTCCGATCTGGACCAAATTAGGTAGAGATGTGCAATCCTACTATTATTAAGATGAGTTCATCGCACCTACCGGAAAGAGTAATTTTGGATGGTTTTGTTTCTCAAAAAAAGGTTTTTTTGTTTTTCATTTTTAGTTTTGCAAAATTTTAAATTTTGATTTTTACCTCACAGGAATTAGCTTGAAAAACACACAATATAGGACATTGAAACTTTGCTCCATATCCATTGGTTACCGAGATATTAAAAAGTCTTAGTAAATTTAGTTTGGTAGGGCCTACCTTCATTTGGTTGAGATCCATCTATTTATGGTAAAAAATCTAGGTTTTTAGCGAATTTCCCTGTAGGGAAAACGCTATTTCGGTAGTAGTCACGGTTAGACCTACCCCTTGGACCATGATACTTTTTTTGTTTTGAGGTATTTTGTAAAATATACATCTTACAGTAAACTTTAAATGGGGAACAATCCCTTGTTTTTAAAGAAGTTTAAAATTAAGTAAATAAATTTTTTTTAAATGGCTGCCATTTTTCAATATGGCAGTCAACTAAAAAATTTTAAATATGAACCCCCAATTACAATGTCATTTTTGGATTTACCACGCAATTTGAAGATTTTTTCATTCGTTGACATTTTTCTCTAAACTTAACAGTTAGGACGCTACAGGCAATTGAAGTTAATTTTTAGTCCCACAAGAATATAACATGGGGCTAACTTTAATTGATTATTTCTCCTAATCCATTCAGTAAAATAAAATATACTCATGAATAAAAATGTCTTAAAATAATGTTTTAAGATCATATTTTTCATAATAACATAAAATTTTTACAATTTTATTATTTGCCTACTATACTTGTAAAAAATTATTTATGCGTAACTGACCATTTTAGTGAGTGGAATGGAGATATATATATATTTATACTAGCTGTTTCCCGTTACGGCTTCGCTCGTGATTGAATTGATTTTATCGGTACCGTAATTAAGCTTGTTCGCTACGTTCACTCGCCGTCAGGTTTAGCTCATCCGCTAATCTCACTCGCAGTTACTCTAACCTTATATATAAGAAATCGCTGGAATACCGGTACCTGAAATTAGAATTTTTCATTGAATTTGTTTCTTAGCAAGCAATAAAAATAGATAAAATATAGATTTTCAGATTTTTTCAAACTATTGTATGCCCTCTTGGTCAGAGCCCTTTGGACAGATTTGCACCTTAACTACACACAAACATCCTTGAATAATGCTCAGTAATGCCTGAAAGTTTCATTACAATCTGTCGAGCGGTTTCGGAGTCCATAGGCAACATACATACATACGTATATTCTCTCTTTTATGAATATAGATAAGTGTCGGTGAATGTGATAAATTTTGAACAAAATCTCAGATTTTGATCAAATTTGATAAAGGAAGTGTAAGGCAGCATTTACTTTATCGAGTTCGCAAACCAGAATGATGGGACAGTGTTAACAGGGTTTTATGGGTTTTCAAAAGGGTCTAAAATAGGTTTTTGGCTTTTTTTGCCTTAATTTATCTAATTCCAAAAATTTAACCAGAACCATTTAAAAAATCTAAAAATCAAACAATTTAGTATTTTGAATTTTTGATCTGGTTAATAGCTCAAATGGTTATGGAGAAAATCCAAAAATAAGTTTTCCATTCTTAGGGAAATAAACAAAACCCTCTATCTTTCTTATTTATTGGCATACCTTGATAAAATTTGGTATGTAAATTCGCTAGGAAAGGTACAACTTTAATACATGCTTCCAAAACCCATATGGCAGCAAACCAACATACTCACCACAATGGAATTTGTGGAAAAAATAAAATATCAAAATTCGGTAGGAAATTCTCTGAGTATGCATGTCTGCTGTGACGGAAGTATTTGTAATTATTATGGCAGCAAACCCTGCATACTCTTTTTCCATGTTAATGATAATGTTTATGCAGAATAGGCAAACTCCTTTATTTATGAACAGATATTGATGAAACTTAGTATATGGCTTCATATTAAATTCATTTCAATTCATTTCATATGGCCGAATTTTTTTATTTTCAACGACATCCCATGACAGTAAACATATACATTACTCATTTGTATGGTGTTTATGGGAAAAATACATAATATCAAATTCCTTTCCAAATTCACTGAGTTTAGCAGATCTGCTGCGATGAGGGTATTTTACTTTTAGCAAATTTCCCTATATGAACTGTAGCTCTTTTGAAGATCTTCCCAAAAAACCTCACAGATTGTTCTATTGGACCAACCACATAGTCACTGGACCTTAACTTAAAAAATAATAAAAACGAAATATTTTTGATACTATTAAATTTGGTTTTGAGGTTTAACAAGCGAACATAAGGCAGAGTCATACGACCAAAACTGTAGTTTGTATAAATATTTTTCAAAAATATTATTTAGATTTTTTATAAGATCTATTGTTTTGACACTAACACTCGAAATCAGGAAAATGCATAATTAAAAATGCTTTAAAATATCACAAAAATATATATCGAGAGTTAGAGGTGAGAAATATGTAGGCGGAAAGGAAAAAGGGACCTGTTCGTGGTAATTTTTTATATTTAGTTATTCATATTTTTGAATTCCTCATTTAATTCCTAACAATTTTGCGCAAGTCCTACAAGTCTACGATTCTTTTGTTAAAGATATAATCTGTTTGAAAACTCAAATTAGCATAAAACATTTATTTTTCATATTTAAACAACGATTTTGGTACCAAAAGAAAGCTGTAAATGTCCTCTTTAATGGGAACACCTATTTTTGTCTTAACTCACAGTAGTTTTCAAGAAAAAATGTTTTTATCGAAGCATGTAGTGAAAATTTGATATTTCAGAAAAGGGACCTCTACATAGGACCGCCCTATGTTATTTCTCCATAACGAATTGCAAAACTGCCATATGCGACCTCTGGGCAGCATTTTCTGGTTTTTATTTATTGAAAGATGTTCTATATTTACAATTATCTCGTAGTAGTTCACCTCGTCGCTGATAGAATTCGTCAGAGTGCAGTTTTAAGAGTGTAGCATAGCTTTTAGATTGGTTTTGAACAGGGACCTGTTCGTGGCAATGTTATTTCTCCATAAGCGCGAAGAGCTCACAAGCTAGACATCGTCCGTTATTTTGAATGTTTTATGCCATTACAAGTGTTTTCTAATATATTTCAACCGGTAAAGGACGAAATGGAGCATATTAAAATGCAAACAACCAAAAATCGATATTTTTTACCTCAATCGATAAAACTGCCCATACTGTAATTTTTACTTTGCCGCGAAGAGGTCCCTTTTTCCTTTCTCCCTCACATATAGCAATTAGTCTGCATTAACATTGTTTGTAACCTGCATTGGGGTTAGTCTCGGTGTTTATTCTGTGTACATCGATTTCTTTGGTGTTACTGTAATTTTTAACTGCTTGTTATTAATGAAGTGGTCAAATGAAATCTTGTAGAGTTCCTTGAGTATTATCATACATAGTTGAGTCGACACATTGAAGATAAATTCAAAGTGGTAGGTACGTGATGTCATAAAAGTAAAACACTTAATCGTCCTTTAATTTTAATTAAATTCCTGCAGTACACCATCCCTTAATCAAGGCGGGCAAGGTCAAGCAGATAGTGTTCTAAGTAAGCTTGACTCTGGTTGACTTAGTTCACCATGGTTCGCTTCTCCAGGGTTCGTGCTTGCCTGTGCTCCATCTGCAGTCGGTTTTTGCACAAATCAAAGGACGCGAGCAGACCCAAGCATTCAGCACGAATCCACCCAGTGACCCAGTACATACTACCATGAGGTTCTTCTGTTCTGGTCAAAAGTTGGCGTATGTTGGTTTGTATTGATTTCTTTGGTGTTATTTTATAACTGCTTGTTATAAGTGGTGAAATGAAATCTAGAGTTTCTTGAGTATTATCATACGGAGTTTGTGTTGTGGGCCCGGCACACAAGCACATCAAAGATATACGCAATCTGGCAGATGTGAAGGGTTGTATAAGGGGTAAACTTAATCATCCTGTTACTGAAATTAAACTGAAAAAGGATTTGGTAATGCCTAACTACACTGCTTCACTGTTCGTCTAAGAGTTCCGAGATCAGCTCAAACAGTAACAGCGATAGTGTATTTCATGAGTTCGCTGAGCGAGTTAAACCCAACTTTTGCTCCAGCATTTGCCCAAACAATTTGGCGATAGTTTACTAAAGGCATCACCATTGACTTTGTACACTACGTGAGTAGACTTCTCATAACATTGGCATATGTGAAGCATATTGACGGTGATGCGATCTCGTGCAGCGTCCATCGAAGTACACGTAACATATGATAGATAAATCAGTATTACCACTCTTCTAAACCAAGGATGAAACATTTTATAACTGAAAGTTACGTTTATGTTTTGGTAAAATGTTTTGGCAGCACTGTAAATTCAGCTAAATAATAACTACTTCGATGGCAGCGACTCTGGTGCGGCGTCCACAGAACTTCCAAATTTTTGCCTCAAACTAAATGCATTGGATGAGAGGTCTATTCACGTTAGTGTACATAGTCAATGGCATCACTAAACCATCAATTTTAACAAGTGACCATTAAATTATTTAAAGGAGCTTGAAAAAAAAAATTATTTTTAATTTTTAAAACTTAGCATAGTTGATTACAGAGAAACCCCTAAATACATTTACCATGTTATTCTTAAGGAAACTCAACTCAAAACTGTAACTCACTTTCTTATTGGTAACATAACCTCTTAAATTTTGTACCGGAAGTACATTTACTAGGAAGGGTTTAACCACAGATAACCCATAGATATCTGTAGGTTATCTGGGGGTAAACCTATATTTGCTTACAACACCCATATGTTGTCAAATTTACCTACCTACCTGCTCGCTGTTAAGGGGAAAATAAAATAAATACCAATACTTGATCAAATTTGGTATGTACAAAAATTACACTATTTGTAATCTTAAAGATGACAATATAAGAGATTCTGATACCTGTAATGGGGGGGGGGGGGGTTTATCCTATACTATCTGTGGCCCGTTACGGCTTCGCCCTTTATTTTCACGGCTTTGCAAATTTTATTTTATAGATAACAAAATATCTTTAAAGGGTAACAAAGTCTTCTTCTCAAGAATCCTATTGAAACATTGACGTTGTGTTAGCATAGCCCTGAAGGGATTTTGCAAAACCTTTTCTTAGTGAGCACCTATTATTAAAGAGCAATGTCCACTTTAAATTTCAACCCGCTAGGATCTATGGCAATCTTGAGGTTCCGTGGCGCGGAGCCGTTAACAAAATTTGCAAAACCGTTTCATAATGAGCACCAATGAGAAAAATGAAAGTTCTTTACTAATTGTAACCCTGCAAGGCTGCAGGCCCTACAATCTTTGAGATCCATTGTTTCTTTGATTCGCATTTAAAAATTGGCCACAAGGCATTATATTTTTCAAGCCTTTTGGGGTGGAATCATAAGGAACTTTAAAAAATATATTTGAAAAATCTTTTCTTAGTGAACACCTATTATAGTAGGATTCACGAAAATAGTCCAATGAGAGTCGATGCATTTTCGCCAGATTTATTCTAAAATACATTTTTATACTATATTACACATGGTAAACATAAACACAAAATGACAACATTGCAGGGCGAGAGGGGGTGAGGGGGGAAACAGCTGTTAAATTTCCATCGGACTATTTTCGTGCGTCTTACTAGCAAAGAGTGACTATTACCAAAGAGAACTCTTTGGCCCATGCCAAATTCCATCTGCGTACACTCTATAGTAATTTTGACATAAATTTTGAAGGCCTGTGGGGCGGAGCCCTGAAGGAATTTTGCAAAAGTGTTTCTTGGTGAGGACCTATGAACAAAGGAGAGTGTCATTTCAAATTTCAACCCCAATGAATTTTGAAGTCCTGCGGGGCGGAGCCCTTAAGAAGCTTTTTAAAAGCGTTTCTTAGTTATCTATGGGCAAAGCGGATCTCACATTACAAATGTCAACCCGTTACATCATAAAGTTTTTCAGATTCGTTGTTTCCTAAATTCACATAAATATATATATATATATATATATATATATAAATATATATATATAAATATATATATATATATATATATATATATATATATATACATATATATCGTATATAACATATTAAAAACTGGCTTTACGAATAACATTAGATCAAAATCAAAATCCTGTGCTGCGGAGACCTGATGGAATATTGCAAAACCGTTTCTTAGTGAGCACCTAAAGATGTTCATGCCAAATTTCATCCCTCTATACCCTATGGTTCTTGAGATTCTCTGTCGCATGAGTGGGTGATATTTGACAAATATATAGTATATTTATGTACAACACGCCCATGGCAGCAAACCTACATCCTTTTGCCTATGGTGTATATTGGGAAAAAACTGAACTCCGATCGAAATTCACTGAGTTTGAAAATCTATTGCGACATATGTAATATCATCACCGCACCAACCGTACGTACAACAACCATGCAAGTGGTCGTAAATATTCATAAATTATAATACTGTATAAAAGATAGGGTTTGGTGACTAAAGATGGGTTATGAATGACCTGAAACCAGTCACAAGTAGTTAAAATTTACATCTGTAGGATAAACAAAACAATTTTGGTAGGTTTAAGTGTGTAAATATTCTTGAATGTTCTCTGGGGTGATAGGCCTAATTATAATCAAGATGATTTTTTATTTTCTAAAAATAGGCTTTCCTTACCATATTTTTGTGTTTAAAATATATAGACTATAAAAAAAAATATAAAGTTTGAGAAGTTTAACACTTTTACAGTGATGCGAGTAAGGCAGCCAGTTGTACTGTAGGCCTAATTATTAAAATAAATAAATTATTTTGTTTTGTGTACATGGGGCAACCTAACTTATTTGTACTATCCTAAATAATTAAAATACTGTAAAAAATGTTTAAGACTAATTGTAGTAAATGCTTGTAAAAAATGTGTATGACACAAATCCATTAAATTAAAAGTAACTACGAACTAAGTATTGCCTAAATATAAGAAAATTGAGTTTTTATTTAGGTTTTCTTTTATTACAAGTGATTTTAGTTGTTTTTCATACCATTACAAAGTGGGATCAATTTTTTTTTAAGGTGACAATCCCTAATGCAAATTTTTTAATTTCTTCTTCGAATAGACACTTACGGGAGGTACGAGCGTACTCCTAGTTATTGTTTCTTTTAGTCAGTGGAGAATCGGCTGTTGTACAAGTTAAGTTGATATTTTCATCATGTTGACGACTTTGTGACGAGGCATCTTCAGTAGTATACTTTTCAACTATACGTCATCTACTTTCTTCGGGATGTGCTTTAGCTAAGTGAATGTTCAAACCATTTTCTTTGTAGTAGCCTCCACATAATAGACATTTAATTAATGATTTTTCCAATACTTGAGAAGGACCTTTATTTGCCCTTGAATTTTTTATATGCGTATCGTTATTGTTGTTTACATTGTATTCTTGATTTGTGGTATCTAGATAAGGTATTGAAATATCTTTGGTTTTATATAAACAATCCTCTTGATTTTGTCGACATTTCTTGATTTGTGATAACATTTCAACCAGCTCATTATCTATGTCACTGTCATCATCATAAGTATAAATGGGCCGTAAATAACAGGGATCTCTCTCTTTTGGAAACTGAATTCTTTGTGGATTATATGTGGATGGTCCAGGTTTTAAGAACATATCATTCTCTTTTTCTTCAACTGAATTAGGGATACGTAATAGAGAATTGCTGACCATTTCACTAGTGTTATTCTGATTGGTAGGAATGGCCTTTAACTTGTGACTCTTGTCCAAAATATTACATAGGCCACTTTCCTCAATGGTTAAGAAAAAATCTTGTGTGAAGCTTTTATATGAGGTCTAAGCCGTGAAAACAATTTACTACAAACTGGACATTGTTCTTTAAAACCTATCTCATCACTAGTTGGACCAGGGTTCATTTCTACATCCCCTGAGAGAAGAACTAAAAGTAACAAAACTGCTGCCATCACCTGCATTTTAAAACTTTCGGATTTTAGAGCATGACACCATTGCTTTTGTCTCTTTTCCCGTCGTGATAATAAAATCATTTGATTCATTCTGTACTGCAATTTTGAGAATTGAAAACTTATGTATTGAAATCTCATTTTATAGGCTACAAATAACAAGCTTCCGATGAATTATGTAGATTTCTTCACTTAGGTTACACGAGAAAAAAATTGTGATTTTAGAGACATTCAAAATCATAATAAACAAAAATAACAGCATATATTTTCTTCTCTTTAATGAATGCAATGACATAGTTATAGGTTAGGTAGTACATAAACTGATTTAAAAATTTTTTTGATTGAACAAGAGTGTAAGATTTATTACTTACTCATATTCTTCAGACAAAAAACTTCATTTGAATATAAAATTAACTAAACTATATAGAAATATTATAGCAATTAATTCAAATTATTCTGAGATGAAAATTTTGTTGTTGTAAGTTTTGATAGTTTCCAGCTGATAGTTATAACGTTGGAGTTGGATAACGTTCGGAAGTTTCGCCAATGTAAGCATGGAACAAAAAGTTAAAAGTTAAATAAAAATAACCTAGGGGTAGGTAATCAACTAGTTACAATGATTGTCTTTGTTATTTGGGTAATTATTGAGTTTAGCTAGACGACCATTGGAAAAATGAATTTTTTTTTTTCAAAATGTCGGAAATTTCACGCTGATTCCGAAAATGATAGTTTTTCCCGCGGAAAAGCTCGGAAAACCCCGGAAAATCGCAAAAGTCGGAAATGGATTTTTACCATGAATTTATTGGTGTGGGTATTCAAATTAACCGGGATGTTAAGCTGATCACGAATATGTAAAAATTATTTCGATCCGATTTTAAATAGGCTAAGCCGGAAAATGCGGAAAAGCTATAAGACGAACTATTTTTAAAGTATATCATGTGGGTACTCAAATTTCATGTAGAATATGAATATGTCTATATCAATTGAATACAACTAATTAATAAACTAACTTAGAAAACAAATAAATACACCCCGTCGCAGCAGACCTGCGTACTCAGCGAATTTCCTAATTAGTAATATTAATTTTGACCAGATAAACCTGTAAACCAAATGTCATCACATGCTCATAAATAGGGAAATGTCTAGTCTCCTTATGATAAATAGAAAAGAGTATGCAGGTATGCTGCCATGGGGAACACCAAAAGTAGGTTTTTAGCATAAAAACAATTTATTTCAACCATATAAAGCCATATACTAAGTTTCATCAATATCTGTCCATTGCTAAAGGATTTTGCCTATTCTCCATATGATTAACATAGGAAAAGAGTATGCAGGTTTGCTGCCATGATAAGCATAAAAACCAATATTTTTTTACCATAAATGGATGAATCTCAACCAAATTATGCTAAATACCAAGTTTCATCCAAAAATATTGGTTAATAAGTGAAATATTAACACATCCTTATTCTCCATAAGATTAACATTGGAGCTTCAAAATACAATGTACTGTCTTTAGACTTTTTAATATCTCGGTAACCAATGGAGATAGAGCAAAGCTTCAAAATACTAAATTGTGTGTTTTTTTGAGCTAAATCCAATGGTCAAAGCGAAAATTAAAAAATTTTTTAAATTACATATGAAAAATGCAAAAAACCCATTTTTGGGGTACAAAACCCCCCAAAACTACCCCTTCCGGTAGGTCGATATGTCTGGTTTACGAACTCATCCGAATAAACGTAGGATTACACATCTCTACCAAATTTGGTGTCGATCGGACCTTTTTTACGAGAGTTATCGTGCCTAGGGACACATATATATATATATATATATATATATATATATATATATATATATAAATATATACATATATACATATATATATATAAAAATTTTAATGACTATTATTTTTGGTCTCTGGGCACCTTAAAACGAAAAAGTAACATGGTCCCGGGCTTAGGTCTTACCATGAGACCTACGGTAATAGCTTATTCCCTATGGGAAATTCGCTAAAACACACTGAAACTTATGAAGCACTAACAATGTTAAACTTATAAATAGTTGTTATTTAAAATAAATTAAATTTGATATTAGGTAGTACTATACACATTACATATTATTATAACATACCATAAACTAGGCCTAACTAGGCCTAGGAAACCTAACCTTTATAACCTAGGCCTAACGTAAACCAACTTAACTTAACCTAACCTAACCATCATGTATGTGGGTACAACTATGCAACTATGTGAAATGAGAATATATACTTGTTTATGGAATAAAACACATAAAGTCAGTACCCACACGATGATTAAGTTAGGTTAGTTTACGTTAAGTTAGATTGGTTTAAGTTAGGTTAGGTTAGCTTATATGTATTGTAGATATATAGTACTACCTAATATCAAATAATTTATTTTAAATAACAACCATTTAGGCCTATAAGTTTTAACATTGTTAGTGCTTCATTTATGTAGGCCTATCAATTGATATTTGCATTCGATAGTATCATAGCCCAGTTATGAAACTGCACCGGTAAGGGTTGCAAAAAAGGAGTTGGGATATTAGAGATCGCCTGACTTGGTTCCACTGAGTCAGTGGGTCTAAAGTTTAAAATGTAGGCCTAAGTTAGGCAGGCCAGATTGAGGTTTCGTAGGCCAAGGCCCAAATTCAGACTAGATTACTGACCTGATTGAGGATTCAGAGGCAGTCTTCCTAGCTGCTTGAGAAGGCATTTTTTTAATCTCTCCTTCTTCTATTCCATCATCAATTTCCACATCAGAATCACCATTGTCTGACATTTTCTACTGTAACAGAGATTAAAATTATCCGGGCCAAGACAAAAAAAGAGACTAATATGTTAGGTTATAGCCCGTTAAGTTAAACACATTTGTATTTGGTTTGAAACTAAAAATTTTTAGAAAAAATCAGCCAGTTAGGCCTAGGTCCAACACTCACAACGGTACCGACATTAGGCTTATGATACGTTTACGTTACCATTAGGCTACTAAATAATAACTTAGTTTTCTTAATATTGAAACTGAACTGATAACTGATCAATTGAATCAAATTATGGCTGAAGTTGAACGCTGAATTAAATTGTTTGTCGTTAGCTAATCGCTGATGGCTACACAAAGAAAACACAGACACAAACACAAAACACTGATTTTTTTCTATGCTCTTTTTTGCAGGAGCGTCTAAATCTTACGGAAGCCCTGCAGGGCCAAAGAGTCTGAAGGCCCTGAAGGCACGAGAGTCTGGTTACAAAAACATAATAAATATAATACCCCCGTCGCAGCAGACCTGCGTACTCAGCGAATTTCCAAACGATCGATCTTGAGATATTGTCTTTTCCCCATAAACACCATAATACCCCCGTCGCAGCAGACCTGCGTACTCAGCGAATTTCCAAATAATTATTGTTTAAACATCAACGAAATTTATAATTAATAATCTTTACAAGGAAATTATTTAATGGCATTTTATTTCTGAGTAAATTATTTATATTGAATAATTTATATAGGTATTAAAATTTATATTGCAATAAATGACTTCTTTAAACAGTAATAAAATTGCATTTATCCAAAGCTTCTATGCAAAAGAAATGATTTGTTTACAAATAACAAAATATAAACATTTCAAATTTGACAAATATGCAGAAGACAGCTGATTAGCTGATTAGGAACAGATACCTTATTATCTCCATCTCTCTTGCTCCCATTATACACTTATTTTCTATGAGAATACCATGGGATTTAGCATGTAGGTTTGCTGCCATGTGGGGTTTTGATTAAATCTTAACTACTCACCACCTAGTGAAGGTTCATAAATTTTTTTGTAAGATATGTTGATAAATAAGCGATATATAAGTTTTTAAAGATTTACCCATAAGAATAACATGGGAAACTTTTTTTTTAAAGAAAAGAGGTTGGCGGACCTTTTTTGCCTTACTTTGCCCCGTAAACATAGACTATTGATCTGTGCGTGGAACGTACTAGGAGTACGCTCGTACCTCCCGTAAGTGTCTATTCGAAGAAGAAATTAAAAAATTTGCATTAGGGATTGTCACCTTAAAAAAAAATTGATCCCACTTTGTAATGGTATGAAAAACAACTAAAATCACTTGTAATAAAAGAAAACCTAAATAAAAACTCAATTTTCTTATATTTAGGCAATACTTAGTTCGTAGTTACTTTTAATTTAATGGATTTGTGTCATACACATTTTTTACAAGCATTTACTACAATTAGTCTTAAACATTTTTTACAGTATTTTAATTATTTAGGATAGTACAAATAAGTTAGGTTGCCCCATGTACACAAAACAAAATAATTTATTTATTTTAATAATTAGGCCTACAGTACAACTGGCTGCCTTACTCGCATCACTGTAAAAGTGTTAAACTTCTCAAACTTTATATTTTTTTTTATAGTCTATATATTTTAAACACAAAAATATGGTAAGGAAAGCCTATTTTTAGAAAATAAAAAATCATCTTGATTATAATTAGGCCTATCACCCCAGAGAACATTCAAGAATATTTACACACTTAAACCTACCAAAATTGTTTTGTTTATCCTACAGATGTAAATTTTAACTACTTGTGACTGGTTTCAGGTCATTCATAACCCATCTTTAGTCACCAAACCCTATCTTTTATACAGTATTATAATTTATGAATATTTACGACCACTTGCATGGTTGTTGTACGTACGGTTGGTGCGGTGATGATATTACATATGTCGCAATAGATTTTCAAACTCAGTGAATTTCGATCGGAGTTCAGTTTTTTCCCAATATACACCATAGGCAAAAGGATGTAGGTTTGCTGCCATGGGCGTGTTGTACATAAATATACTATATATTTGTCAAATATCACCCACTCATGCGACAGAGAATCTCAAGAACCATAGGGTATAGAGGGATGAAATTTGGCATGAACATCTTTAGGTGCTCACTAAGAAACGGTTTTGCAATATTCCATCAGGTCTCCGCAGCACAGGATTTTGATTTTGATCTAATGTTATTCGTAAAGCCAGTTTTTAATATGTTATATACGATATATATGTATATATATATATATATATATATATATATATATATATATTTATATATATATATTTATATATATATATATATATATATATATATTTATGTGAATTTAGGAAACAACGAATCTGAAAAACTTTATGATGTAACGGGTTGACATTTGTAATGTGAGATCCGCTTTGCCCATAGATAACTAAGAAACGCTTTTAAAAAGCTTCTTAAGGGCTCCGCCCCGCAGGACTTCAAAATTCATTGGGGTTGAAATTTGAAATGACACTCTCCTTTGTTCATAGGTCCTCACCAAGAAACACTTTTGCAAAATTCCTTCAGGGCTCCGCCCCACAGGCCTTCAAAATTTATGTCAAAATTACTATAGAGTGTACGCAGATGGAATTTGGCATGGGCCAAAGAGTTCTCTTTGGTAATAGTCACTCTTTGCTAGTAAGACGCACGAAAATAGTCCGATGGAAATTTAACAGCTGTTTCCCCCCTCACCCCCTCTCGCCCTGCAATGTTGTCATTTTGTGTTTATGTTTACCATGTGTAATATAGTATAAAAATGTATTTTAGAATAAATCTGGCGAAAATGCATCGACTCTCATTGGACTATTTTCGTGAATCCTACTATAATAGGTGTTCACTAAGAAAAGATTTTTCAAATATATTTTTTAAAGTTCCTTATGATTCCACCCCAAAAGGCTTGAAAAATATAATGCCTTGTGGCCAATTTTTAAATGCGAATCAAAGAAACAATGGATCTCAAAGATTGTAGGGCCTGCAGCCTTGCAGGGTTACAATTAGTAAAGAACTTTCATTTTTCTCATTGGTGCTCATTATGAAACGGTTTTGCAAATTTTGTTAACGGCTCCGCGCCACGGAACCTCAAGATTGCCATAGATCCTAGCGGGTTGAAATTTAAAGTGGACATTGCTCTTTAATAATAGGTGCTCACTAAGAAAAGGTTTTGCAAAATCCCTTCAGGGCTATGCTAACACAACGTCAATGTTTCAATAGGATTCTTGAGAAGAAGACTTTGTTACCCTTTAAAGATATTTTGTTATCTATAAAATAAAATTTGCAAAGCCGTGAAAATAAAGGGCGAAGCCGTAACGGGCCACAGATAGTATAGGATAAACCCCCCCCCCCCCCATTACAGGTATCAGAATCTCTTATATTGTCATCTTTAAGATTACAAATAGTGTAATTTTTGTACATACCAAATTTGATCAAGTATTGGTATTTATTTTATTTTCCCCTTAACAGCGAGCAGGTAGGTAGGTAAATTTGACAACATATGGGTGTTGTAAGCAAATATAGGTTTACCCCCAGATAACCTACAGATATCTATGGGTTATCTGTGGTTAAACCCTTCCTAGTAAATGTACTTCCGGTACAAAATTTAAGAGGTTATGTTACCAATAAGAAAGTGAGTTACAGTTTTGAGTTGAGTTTCCTTAAGAATAACATGGTAAATGTATTTAGGGGTTTCTCTGTAATCAACTATGCTAAGTTTTAAAAATTAAAAATAATTTTTTTTTTCAAGCTCCTTTAAATAATTTAATGGTCACTTGTTAAAATTGATGGTTTAGTGATGCCATTGACTATGTACACTAACGTGAATAGACCTCTCATCCAATGCATTTAGTTTGAGGCAAAAATTTGGAAGTTCTGTGGACGCCGCACCAGAGTCGCTGCCATCGAAGTAGTTATTATTTAGCTGAATTTACAGTGCTGCCAAAACATTTTACCAAAACATAAACGTAACTTTCAGTTATAAAATGTTTCATCCTTGGTTTAGAAGAGTGGTAATACTGATTTATCTATCATATGTTACGTGTACTTCGATGGACGCTGCACGAGATCGCATCACCGTCAATATGCTTCACATATGCCAATGTTATGAGAAGTCTACTCACGTAGTGTACAAAGTCAATGGTGATGCCTTTAGTAAACTATCGCCAAATTGTTTGGGCAAATGCTGGAGCAAAAGTTGGGTTTAACTCGCTCAGCGAACTCATGAAATACACTATCGCTGTTACTGTTTGAGCTGATCTCGGAACTCTTAGACGAACAGTGAAGCAGTGTAGTTAGGCATTACCAAATCCTTTTTCAGTTTAATTTCAGTAACAGGATGATTAAGTTTACCCCTTATACAACCCTTCACATCTGCCAGATTGCGTATATCTTTGATGTGCTTGTGTGCCGGGCCCACAACACAAACTCCGTATGATAATACTCAAGAAACTCTAGATTTCATTTCACCACTTATAACAAGCAGTTATAAAATAACACCAAAGAAATCAATACAAACCAACATACGCCAACTTTTGACCAGAACAGAAGAACCTCATGGTAGTATGTACTGGGTCACTGGGTGGATTCGTGCTGAATGCTTGGGTCTGCTCGCGTCCTTTGATTTGTGCAAAAACCGACTGCAGATGGAGCACAGGCAAGCACGAACCCTGGAGAAGCGAACCATGGTGAACTAAGTCAACCAGAGTCAAGCTTACTTAGAACACTATCTGCTTGACCTTGCCCGCCTTGATTAAGGGATGGTGTACTGCAGGAATTTAATTAAAATTAAAGGACGATTAAGTGTTTTACTTTTATGACATCACGTACCTACCACTTTGAATTTATCTTCAATGTGTCGACTCAACTATGTATGATAATACTCAAGGAACTCTACAAGATTTCATTTGACCACTTCATTAATAACAAGCAGTTAAAAATTACAGTAACACCAAAGAAATCGATGTACACAGAATAAACACCGAGACTAACCCCAATGCAGGTTACAAACAATGTTAATGCAGACTAATTGCTATATGTGAGGGAGAAAGGAAAAAGGGACCTCTTCGCGGCAAAGTAAAAATTACAGTATGGGCAGTTTTATCGATTGAGGTAAAAAATATCGATTTTTGGTTGTTTGCATTTTAATATGCTCCATTTCGTCCTTTACCGGTTGAAATATATTAGAAAACACTTGTAATGGCATAAAACATTCAAAATAACGGACGATGTCTAGCTTGTGAGCTCTTCGCGCTTATGGAGAAATAACATTGCCACGAACAGGTCCCTGTTCAAAACCAATCTAAAAGCTATGCTACACTCTTAAAACTGCACTCTGACGAATTCTATCAGCGACGAGGTGAACTACTACGAGATAATTGTAAATATAGAACATCTTTCAATAAATAAAAACCAGAAAATGCTGCCCAGAGGTCGCATATGGCAGTTTTGCAATTCGTTATGGAGAAATAACATAGGGCGGTCCTATGTAGAGGTCCCTTTTCTGAAATATCAAATTTTCACTACATGCTTCGATAAAAACATTTTTTCTTGAAAACTACTGTGAGTTAAGACAAAAATAGGTGTTCCCATTAAAGAGGACATTTACAGCTTTCTTTTGGTACCAAAATCGTTGTTTAAATATGAAAAATAAATGTTTTATGCTAATTTGAGTTTTCAAACAGATTATATCTTTAACAAAAGAATCGTAGACTTGTAGGACTTGCGCAAAATTGTTAGGAATTAAATGAGGAATTCAAAAATATGAATAACTAAATATAAAAAATTACCACGAACAGGTCCCTTTTTCCTTTCCGCCTACATATTTCTCACCTCTAACTCTCGATATATATTTTTGTGATATTTTAAAGCATTTTTAATTATGCATTTTCCTGATTTCGAGTGTTAGTGTCAAAACAATAGATCTTATAAAAAATCTAAATAATATTTTTGAAAAATATTTATACAAACTACAGTTTTGGTCGTATGACTCTGCCTTATGTTCGCTTGTTAAACCTCAAAACCAAATTTAATAGTATCAAAAATATTTCGTTTTTATTATTTTTTAAGTTAAGGTCCAGTGACTATGTGGTTGGTCCAATAGAACAATCTGTGAGGTTTTTTGGGAAGATCTTCAAAAGAGCTACAGTTCATATAGGGAAATTTGCTAAAAGTAAAATACCCTCATCGCAGCAGATCTGCTAAACTCAGTGAATTTGGAAAGGAATTTGATATTATGTATTTTTCCCATAAACACCATACAAATGAGTAATGTATATGTTTACTGTCATGGGATGTCGTTGAAAATAAAAAAATTCGGCCATATGAAATGAATTGAAATGAATTTAATATGAAGCCATATACTAAGTTTCATCAATATCTGTTCATAAATAAAGGAGTTTGCCTATTCTGCATAAACATTATCATTAACATGGAAAAAGAGTATGCAGGGTTTGCTGCCATAATAATTACAAATACTTCCGTCACAGCAGACATGCATACTCAGAGAATTTCCTACCGAATTTTGATATTTTATTTTTTCCACAAATTCCATTGTGGTGAGTATGTTGGTTTGCTGCCATATGGGTTTTGGAAGCATGTATTAAAGTTGTACCTTTCCTAGCGAATTTACATACCAAATTTTATCAAGGTATGCCAATAAATAAGAAAGATAGAGGGTTTTGTTTATTTCCCTAAGAATGGAAAACTTATTTTTGGATTTTCTCCATAACCATTTGAGCTATTAACCAGATCAAAAATTCAAAATACTAAATTGTTTGATTTTTAGATTTTTTAAATGGTTCTGGTTAAATTTTTGGAATTAGATAAATTAAGGCAAAAAAAGCCAAAAACCTATTTTAGACCCTTTTGAAAACCCATAAAACCCTGTTAACACTGTCCCATCATTCTGGTTTGCGAACTCGATAAAGTAAATGCTGCCTTACACTTCCTTTATCAAATTTGATCAAAATCTGAGATTTTGTTCAAAATTTATCACATTCACCGACACTTATCTATATTCATAAAAGAGAGAATATACGTATGTATGTATGTTGCCTATGGACTCCGAAACCGCTCGACAGATTGTAATGAAACTTTCAGGCATTACTGAGCATTATTCAAGGATGTTTGTGTGTAGTTAAGGTGCAAATCTGTCCAAAGGGCTCTGACCAAGAGGGCATACAATAGTTTGAAAAAATCTGAAAATCTATATTTTATCTATTTTTATTGCTTGCTAAGAAACAAATTCAATGAAAAATTCTAATTTCAGGTACCGGTATTCCAGCGATTTCTTATATATAAGGTTAGAGTAACTGCGAGTGAGATTAGCGGATGAGCTAAACCTGACGGCGAGTGAACGTAGCGAACAAGCTTAATTACGGTACCGATAAAATCAATTCAATCACGAGCGAAGCCGTAACGGGAAACAGCTAGTATAAATATATATATATCTCCATTCCACTCACTAAAATGGTCAGTTACGCATAAATAATTTTTTACAAGTATAGTAGGCAAATAATAAAATTGTAAAAATTTTATGTTATTATGAAAAATATGATCTTAAAACATTATTTTAAGACATTTTTATTCATGAGTATATTTTATTTTACTGAATGGATTAGGAGAAATAATCAATTAAAGTTAGCCCCATGTTATATTCTTGTGGGACTAAAAATTAACTTCAATTGCCTGTAGCGTCCTAACTGTTAAGTTTAGAGAAAAATGTCAACGAATGAAAAAATCTTCAAATTGCGTGGTAAATCCAAAAATGACATTGTAATTGGGGGTTCATATTTAAAATTTTTTAGTTGACTGCCATATTGAAAAATGGCAGCCATTTAAAAAAAATTTATTTACTTAATTTTAAACTTCTTTAAAAACAAGGGATTGTTCCCCATTTAAAGTTTACTGTAAGATGTATATTTTACAAAATACCTCAAAACAAAAAAAGTATCATGGTCCAAGGGGTAGGTCTAACCGTGACTACTACCGAAATAGCGTTTTCCCTACAGGGAAATTCGCTAAAAACCTAGATTTTTTACCATAAATAGATGGATCTCAACCAAATGAAGGTAGGCCCTACCAAACTAAATTTACTAAGACTTTTTAATATCTCGGTAACCAATGGATATGGAGCAAAGTTTCAATGTCCTATATTGTGTGTTTTTCAAGCTAATTCCTGTGAGGTAAAAATCAAAATTTAAAATTTTGCAAAACTAAAAATGAAAAACAAAAAAACCTTTTTTTGAGAAACAAAACCATCCAAAATTACTCTTTCCGGTAGGTGCGATGAACTCATCTTAATAATAGTAGGATTGCACATCTCTACCTAATTTGGTCCAGATCGGACTGTTTTTACGAGAGTTATCGTGTCTAGGGACAAATATACATATATATACAGGGTGTCCCGGAACTCTCTGGAAGCCTTTTGTATATTTGTTCCTTGCATCGAGAAAAGAAAAAAACATCATACAAATAGGGGTCTAAAATCCATCGTTTAGCCGCTAGCCGCCATTTTGTTTTTTTCACGTAATAATTTTTATTTCCGTAACGGATGGTTGTATTCAGTTCATATTTTGTATGAATCTTTATCATACTAATGTACGTTTTCGGGAAAAAAATTAATTTTTTCCACTATGTATTTTCAAAATGGCGGCTATTTTTAATTTTCAAACTAAAATATCTCAAATTCGGTAAATTTCAAAAAAATTTTACCTTAGACAAAAAAGTTGCTAAATTAGATTATCTAACCAACGGTACCAAGTTTGTAAGGATCTGATAACAAATAACGGAGTTATTGCGATTTTTCTGTGAAAATGGCCATAATTTGCATTAATTATAATGCAAAATCAATGTTTTTTTGGAGAAAAATCGCAATAACTCCGTTATTTGTAATCAGATCCTTACAAACTTGGTACCGTTGGTTAGATAATTAAATTTGGCAACTTTTTTGTACAAAGTAAAATTTTTTTGAAATTTATCAAATTTGAGATATTTGAGTTTGAAAATTTAAAATGACCGCCATTTTGAAAATAAGCAGTGGAAAAAATTAATTTTTTTCCTGAAAATGTACATTAGTATGATAAAGATTCATACCAAATATGAACTGAATACAACCATCCATTACGGAAATAAAAATTATTACGTGAAAAAAACAAAATGGCGGCTAGCGGCTAAACGATGGATTTTAGACCCCTATTTGTACGATGTTTTTTTCTTGTCTCGATGCAAGGAACAAATATACAAAAGGGTTCCAGAGAGTTCCGGGACACCCTGTATATATATATATATATATGTATAAATTTTAATGACCATTATTTTTGGTCTCGGGGCACCACAAAAAAAAGTAACATGGTTCCGTGATTAGTTTTTACCATGAGACCTACGGTAATAGCTTCTCTCCTATGGGAAATTTGCTAAACAAATATTTACTATCAAAGATCCTTTATTCATAATAATGTAACAAGTACATTGCATAGCGTTGTAGCAAAAAAGTTGATAGCCTACTGTATTTTACAACTGCACTTAAACTTACTAATACTGTAATAGCATTTTTTAAATAAAGAAGGAATAAAATAAATAAGATTCTTATGTTTACTCGGCGTTCAAATACTTATCAAACGAGTACGGATAGAGCTGCAAGAGTTGCATGGATGTTACATGGTTAGTGAGTTTGTAAAAACCGATCCAACTACAGAAAAGCAGCCTTAATATTGATGGAATAATGTCCATTAATTATTTTAAATTATATGGAATATAAACAATAAGAATTGGAATTTTATGATGAATTGTTTAATAGTTATAGCCTAAATAGAAGGTAAATCATATTTTTGTTTGATTGTCCGAACCACCCCCTGTCCTGGTTAGTATGGATTTAGATTTGCTCTCTACTGCATATAAATTGAGTTTAAAATGTCAAATTTGCAAAGTATAGAGCAATAAATTAATGCCAAAAACCCATTTTATACCCTTTTGTAAACCCATAAAAACATTTTTGCATGGTCCAATCATGCTGGTTTTAGAATTTCACCTGATAAATGCTATCTTACACTGGTGTACCAAATTAAAAAAACAAAGTGGAGGTTAAGTTCAAGAGTTATTGTGTTAAGGGAAACACAAAGGCCTAGAGCCTACATAAGCTTACAAATCTACAAGTCTTTTTTTTCTTCTATTATTCTCAAAGTGAAAAGTACCATGGGCTTATGTCTCAACGTAGGCCTAAGCATAATTCCTTGTAAAAGGAAAATTCGCTAAAATTTGAACAAACGCTGTTTTTTTGCTTTTAGTGACTTCAAAATGAAAAGTAGGCTATCTTGGCTCCTGTCTTAGGTTTTACCCTGACTACTATAATGATAGTATTTTCCCTAGGTCAATATGTTATTGAAATTTGCTACAAATTATTTAAGTTAGGCCTAAAAATTACTTGAAGAGTAGAATGAATAGGCCTACTGACAAGGAATACCGGTATAAGTTCGTTATCGTACTCCATTGTTTTTATCACTGGATGAAATTTTGATTTTGCGATTAAAATTGTGCGATGAAAACAATCAAATCAACAAGTTTCATAAAGCGCCTACACTAATATTGAATGAAAATATCAATAAATCAATAAATACGAAATCAATAAATAGATAGCCTAAATAATAATCTTATACGATCACAATTAGTAATTACCGTACCCCTATTTTGTTTACATTTCTGAGGGGAGCGAGCGAAGCTCCTATACTACACTCTGGCTTTTTATTTACATGTACTCCTCCTGAACAGCTGGAGTGATCCTCACGAAATTTTGCTCGGTCATAGTAACCATCTATGGGAAGGTATAAATCTGAAATGGTCCAAATCGGACATAAGGGTTCTGCCTTACGGCCCTTTAAATTTACCATGTTATTTTAATAGGAGAAATATTTTATTTGGTTTCTTTACTGTGTGATGATTAAATACAGCTGTTAAATATAAGGATCAAATTTAACTGCAGACTGTTACTATCAGCTGTTTGTGAATACAGTAGACTCCCTCTTAACCGTCCATCTCGGGACCAGGCCTCGGCCGGTTAATGATTAGGCCGGTTAAACCGATGTACATTTAAAAATTCCAACCTACAATTTCATATGGCCTAAATGCAATTATGGCTTGAAAAAAACAACTATAAATATATTACTCTATATTATAATTTATAGCTAACATCCCACACCGATGAAATCAGTGACCAAAAAAAACTAATAATAAGTCGTTTCCTATATTATCTATTGGATAGCAGGTCCAAACACATCCACTTCCAGTGTCATACACTTTAGTCCAGGACAGTACATTTTAGGTGGTTTGAGAACATCATGATATAATGTGGAATGGAATGATACATTAGATAAGAAAACAAAGATTCCCACGAAACATGGCCGGTTAAAGCAATGTTGAGATAAAAAATGGCCAGTTAAAAAGACGATGTGTTTGTGCCAGAGTAGGCCCGTTAAAGTGGCGACCGGTTTAAAGGTGGCCGGTTAAGAGGGAGTCTACTGTACAGTAGTTTTATGTGAAGTTGTTGTTTTGTTTATTATAACGTGAATGAAATGCCACGTTTACAGAGAGGAGGTGCAAATCTTGGACGACGCACCATTTAAACATATAATAGCCCGTTGCAGCAAACCTGCGTAGTAAAAAATTATTAGAGTATTGCAGACTTGTGGCGAGTAAGCGCAGCGAACAACCTAAATCTGACGACGAGTAAGCGTAGCGAACGAGCTCACTTGAATTACCTATAAAACATTTGCTATTATTGATTTAAAAAATAGTCGCTCCCCTCAATATTGCAAGCAGACAACTGCATTGTATACCTAGTTATTACCACATCAATAAAAAACAAACCATTTAACCTAACATAATCAACATTAACAAAACCAAAACACAACTAATCATAATGACAAAATAACAAACGTAGAATATAAGAACAATTAGACCTACCTATGTATCTTACTTAAATGTGGACTTTCCTGGGCTTAGGATGGTTCCTCATGTTAATGGATTTTAGTTGAGGTTAATGTTAGTTTGTTAGGCCTACAATAAATTTTGTCATGCTAAGTGAAATTTTGTATTTTTCACAGTCATTTTCAATCCTATTCAATTGATATATAGATGTATATTTTCATTCAATAGTAGTGTAGGCGCTGTATGAAACTGTACCCACAACAACAATACCGGTATTAAGGTAAGAAATAAGCCTACGAACAATCAAACCTAAAAATCTAACCGTAAGCCTCCTTCACTTTTATGGAGAGCAAAATTTTTAACAAACAAACTGGCTGGGTAGCTGAGTGGTTATAGTGCTCGCCATTGAATCTAAAGGTTGCTGGTTCGATCCTGAGAAAAGTTGACGTCGTCGTTCCACACTTCCACTCAAAACATATGACAAATGACAAAACTTTATTGCCGTTTTCACATTACATAAATGTATGGCATCGTCACAATTTACAAACATGTCTAAAAAAACAATGAAGTTCTATCTATAATAAACTAACTAACAGATTTAAGTTTTTGTATAAATTCATCAATGTTATAAACACTTAAATCTAACAACAAAGCTTTTAAGGTTAATTTGAACTTTTTATGGTCTAAACACTTATAATCAAATGGTAACAGATTAAAAACCCTCTTACCCAATTCAAAAGTTGATTTAATGGTGGATTGGTAATTACACTGATTGATTCGAAGAAAATTACGTTGTCTGGTAAAGTGAGAGTGAACAGAGCTATTAACAGGAATATCATCTAAATTTGCTTTAATATATGACAGTAGTTCTAACAAAAATAAAGCTGGAACAGTCAACACTCCAAGACTTTTAAACAAAGGCTTACAATGGGTCCTATTGTTAACGTTACATATGGGTCCGTTTCACAAAATGTAACAATTTAAGTCCCAAGGTTATTGGTTGTAAACAAATGAATGAATATGTTATAAAAATATGTTGTATTATACCTTACCCTGCCCTTTACTTAAATAGGATAAATGTTTAGCTACATTTGAATTTATCAAATAATTATTACGCAAAACATAGGTCAAAATACAAGTCGCTCACTGTCACCGGCCATCTAGTCTTAAGTTACGAGACAGCGAAAATGCACGTAAACAAAAAAATTCGTCAAATTTACTTCACAGCTGTCAAGAACAAGACAGACAGAAAGAAATCCATAGACAAACGGGAGGATTTTCTGCAACAACTATTTATTACGTCGTCTATGGAGTTTGTCCCTCAAAAGAGCTCCGCCACAGACATCCAAATTGGAACCAGCCAAAAAAATATTACCATTCGGATATTTGGCGGGAAATCACTTCCTGTGTAGTTGAGAACTGTTATAAGTTGGAAGTGTGTGCTGATTGTGGAATTTTTGTTGCTTTTTATTTCATTTTAAGTGAAATAAGAGGAAAGTTTGATACCATACCTTAATTGCATTACAAGTCACTCACTCATTTAAAACTTTCAATTTTTAATATGTTACCCACGAAAAAGGCGTATTTATGTTAGAAGAGTTAAAACAAAACCTAACCTCAAATTAAATCGATCTACATGCGGCTGTATGTCGGCTATTAGAGTTTAAATGTGGAATTTACAAGTCACTCACGCTCAAGTCGCTCACGTGAGTGACATAGTAAATCGTGATAAATCGTAAATATATTTAATTATATACTTTTTAATTATTGCTGGTGATGAAACACATATTTTTTTTATTAAGGTAGCAATTTTGTTTTAGGTTATGTGTTTTTTTATAGTGGTTTACGGCAACTCAAGAATTTGCGTGAACAACTTGTATTTTTGTATGCCTTTTGCATTAGAAAACCACTTTTTATGGGGAAAAAATTAAAATTCAGCTTAGCTGCTTTTGTTTAGAGATTAGTATAGTATGTTCAATTGATTAGGCCAAAAATTTATTTTTTATAAAGAAGTTAGTTTTTATTTTTTTCTTTCAGGAAATTAAAACATTTTGTGAAACCGACCCATATAATTCTCACAACTCTTTTTTGCAAAATAAGTAACTTTTTTATATTACTATCACAGCCCCAAACAAGGATTCCATATGATAAATGACTTTGAATGTGAGCAAAATATACAGATAATAAAACTTCAACACTAACAATTAATTTCAGTCTCCTTATCATAAAAATACCTTTAGAAATCTTTTTACAAAGCTTATCTATATGTGTGCTCCACTTCAGATTCGGTTGCAAATAAACCCCTAAAAACTTAATGTCTAAATCACAATAATTACTTAAATTAAATTTTAAAATCTGAGTTTTGTCTTTGTTGAGGCACAAAAAATTAGCAGCAGTCCAGTCTTCTATGACTAAATTAAAATTAGACAACATTTGATTAGCTAAGGTACTATCTTCTTAGGCCTCAAGTCCTTCACATAACACCCAAAACAAGTTGTCTTCCGTATTAAGTTACTGTACTTGACCCTTGAACCGGGACTTTTGGTTAATTTGAAAAGCAAAATATGTTACATTAAATTAATTGTTGCAGATAATTGGTTTGGTTAACTATTAGCAGATTCAAAATTGTCAATTAGCGCTTCTGAGTTACTTAAAAAAGTGAATTAATTAGCCTGACAGTATGAAAATTACAGGAATGATACAAACATAGCCTTTACGGTATTCTTCTGTAATTCATGATTTATCTGCTTTTTAAGGTGTACTCACTAAAATCCAAAATGTAATGAATACACATTGATACACAACATGCACTTAATGAAACTGAAAGTGACCCTAAAAGGCTTAGCCTACCGGTACCAAAAGTTGTTAACGTCAATAAATAAAACAATCTAGTACTTACTGTTCAAATTTTACTTCATAATACACTTTTTTTAAGAAAGGACATTAATTAGCTGTGTATACAATGTAGTTGGTTTTCCTTACTCAAATTAAATTTAATTAGAGCCGTCAATGTCATATTTGTCATAACCTCTCTACATCCAACTTTGTTTATGTTTATGCGACTACTTCACCCCGCTCCCGGACCCGGACTGGACCAATCAGAACGTCTCAGTCTTGATTGTTAAGACTCGCAAAGACGTTGCTAAAAAAGTAAACACAGCACCGACCACTAAAAATGTCTCCAATGCATTTCTTATGGGAAAAATGAAAAAGTCACATTTTAAGATTATTTTATTAATATCCAACCAAATACTTTCAAAAACGCATCAGCACTTAACAGCTGCATAAAGAATCTTCGACTGAAATTTGAGGCCAATCTATTACTTCTATCGAGCGTAATCGTGGAGCAAAGAATAGCTATATGAGCCTCTTAGTCACTCTAGGTCTATTCTTCGAATAGACAATTAGACAAAGTAAGGGGGTGAGCCGCTACAGTACAAGGTGAAAGGTCCTGATAAAAGTCACTCTGGCAGAACGCGGATTCGAACCCACGACATCGCTGCCATGGTCCCGCCCGAAGTCCGGCGCGCTAACCACTACGCCACCGACTCACCCATTTGATTTGAGAGATTTGAATTTTCTCTATAACCAATTAAGCTATTTTAAAGATTCAAAATACTAAATTGTTTGTTTTTTTAAGCTCTTGCAAATGGTTTTAGATAGAATTGATGAATTTTGAAAATTTAGGTCCAAAAATGCCAAAAACCCTTCTTTGAACCCTTTGAAACTCCATAAAACCCCGTTCCCATAACCTGATCATGCTGGTTTGCGAACTCATGAAAATAGATCTGGTCTTAAACCTTCATACCAAATTTGATCAAAATCGGAGGTCCCCTTCAAAAGTTATCAGTACCACGGACACATTGATAGATAGATAGATAGATAGATAGATTTCCCTATGACGAGCGTATTGTATATATATATATATATATATATATATATATATATATATATATATATGTGTGTGTGTGTGTGTGTGTGTGTGTGTGTGTGTGTGTGTGTGTGTGTGTGTGTGTGTGTGTGTGTGTGTGTGTGTGTGTGTGTGTGTGTGTGTGTGTGTGTGTGTGTGTGTGTGTGTGTGTGTGTGTGTGTGTGTGTGTGTGTGTGTGTGTGTGTGATAAACATATATATGAAAATGAACGAACGGCTTCTGGGGACCTCAAAATGAATAAAATAAACGGTATCAGATAACTGACACATACTTTCTCCCACAGTATCTAGATCTTGCTTTCTCCCAAGAATATGAAAAGGTGTTAAAAGCCTCAAAACATTAATGTCTTGATGGCTCAGTCGGATAGCCAGCACCAGGTGAGCAGCACGAGTTTTTGCATCCAAAAATTGAGTTTTTAAACACATTTTGCTCTATATCTTTTGAACGCGCATTTTCCCGGAGATGCGGGTGGTGTCATTTTATTAAGCATATTAATCTTAATAAACCACACAATTTTAATCAAAATCGTTAGAGCCGTTTTTGAGAAATTTTGATTTTTCACGTTTTTTGGGGGGTTTTGGGGGGTAAACTATACCCTTAAAAATAAAAAATTTAAAAAAATGAAAAAAAAACGCCTGGAATTATCGTGGGTTTGAACCTACATATCAAATTTCACCAAAATCGGACCATTGGGGAATTCTCTAGCTCTGTTTACATCCAGACACACAGACACACAGACACACACACACACACACACACACACACACACACACACACACACACACACACACACACACACACACACACACACACACACACACACACACACACAGACATCACTCGAAAACCACTTTTTTGGACTCAGAGGGCACCAAAACGGATAAATTTACCAACAACTCAAATTTAAAAATTTTGACGAAACCAATACTTTCTCAATATATACATTTATAGGGGGGAAAGGAGCTCCAAAATGGATATATACATCATCAAACTAATGCGAAGTATTTTACGAAAACAATACTTTCTCCATATATTATGGTATAGGGGGAGAAAGTAAAAAGTAACATGGTCCCGGGCTTAGGTCTTATCTTAGGCTACTACCGTAATAACGTATTCCCTATAGGGAAAATCGCTAAAAGCAGGTATGTAGGTTTGCTGCCTTGGGATGTTAGAAAATGTTAGTTTTGTTAGGAAATGTAAGAGTTACGTTAGGTAAATGTCAAACTGTATCAATATTCGGCACTTTTTAATTTTCCCCATAAACCCCATGGGGGTGAGTATGTAGGTTTGCCGCCATATGGGTGTTGTAAGCAAATATCAGTTGAATCCTACCTAGTGAATGTACATACCAAATATTATCAAGTTAGGGTGTTCTTTTCATTTTCCCCAATAACCCTATAAGGGTGAGTACGTAGGATTGCCGCCATATGGGTGTTGTAAGCAAATATCAGTTGAACCCTACCAAGTGAATGTACATACCAATTTTTATCAAGTTATTCCAATAAATAAGCAAGATAAAGGGTTTTGTTGATTTCCTATAAGATTAACATGGAAAAAATATTTTTGGCTTTTCTCCGTAACCTGTTAAGCCAAGTTAAAAATTCAAAATACTAAATTTTTTGTTTTTAAAGCTTTTTTAAATGGTTTTAGTTAAAATTCTTGGATTTTCAAAATTATGCTCCAAAAATGCAAAAAAAACACATTTTTGACCCTTTTGAAACCTCATAAAACCCCGTTCCCATAACCCGATCATGCTGGTTCGCGAGCTCATGAAAATAGACCTAGTCTTACACCTTCATCGCAAATTTCATCAAAATCGGAGGTCCCCTTCAAAAGTTATCAAAAGTTATCTACCACGGACATATATATATATATATGAAAATGAACGAACGGTGCTTTTGGCTTCTGGGGACCTTGAAATGAAAAAGTAACATGGTCCCGGGCTTAAGTCTTACCATGGCTACTACCGTAATAGCGTTTTCCCTATAGGGAAATTCGCTAAAAACTCTATTTTAAAAAGGTTGTTATAATTGTCTTTTAATATGCAGCTCCAATTATGTTGTTTAAATTTTCATTGAAAACTATAATAACCGACACAGAGTAATGCACAAAAATGTGCTAGAATTAATTGTTGGTGGTGAATTAACTTATTTAAATTGCCTTCTGAATTGAATTTTGAAAATTGCCGTTCCGTCTGCCCGCCCGTCACGCAAAGTGAGAGGGTAACGAACAAGACATTGGACCGAGCATCATGCCGGACAAATTCACCGAGCGAGGTAAGGAAAGTTTAGAGAGAGGGGGGGAGTGCGCTTGAGGATGTGGTCGAGAGGGTATAGGGGCGGTTTCATCGAGAATATTTGGGGCGAGGCTCCCTGACACACTACCGTTATGCCGGACAACTCTTTTCTTTGATGTTTCGCCGGAAAACCGTCTCCAGGGCGCTTATTCGGCTCGACGATCGGTATGGTGTATGGTTCGGAATCCGATAAGGTGTATATGGGTCCCTACCCTACCGGACTTGCCCTTTTTCGACAGGTTTGATGCTCGGTCCGATTTACGGTCGGGTGAAAAGTCCAGTTGTGTGTCACTGATCTCCCATTAATACTTTAAATATGACAACTGTTTATATAACCAATATTCCAAAATGTAAAAATATGTTCCAATAAAAAAGTTGTTCCTTCCAAGACTAGGCTAACATGGTAACTTTGATGACGTGTGGTGCGGAGCCCTGTGGAATTTCCTTGATTTTTTTTCTTTCAGTACCAAGGGGGCCGAGCTTAAGCTCGGTAAAATTATTACTTTCGTTTCTCACACAAAGCTCGTTCGCTCCGCTAACTCGCCAGGCGGAAGGTTTGCTGCACATTGGTGTGATTTTTTAAAGACCACAGGTTAAAGATGTAACACGTTGGTTGATTTTATCTACAGTTATAAGCTGATTTTTGTTGAATTTAAAAATCTCCATAAGGATAACATGGGATCTTTGAAGGGCTCTAGCACGAAAACCGGATTTTTCCCAACTATGGGACTCATACTGTACAAGGTCAAGCCACTTCTAGAAGAAACGAAAAATATGGCCTAAGTCTAGGTCCAAAATTATTAACTACGGTACCGTAGGCCTAAACCACGGCCATCTCTAGTACAAGGCCATGGCGAGCGAGAAGTGGCAACGTTGCACAGGGAGTATTCGTCGCTCTGCCAGTAGCATTGCAGTAAATGGAGAAAGTCGTGCGCCGTTAACTTTAAATCGTCTATATTGTAATGTTTAATTGAAACTTATAGCTTTAGCCTCTATGGTAATTTAGAGGAAGAGCCAAGCTAAAAGCGGTATTTTCATTTCTAGATGAAATTATATCAGACTTGATGGTGTGCGCACGGAGCGGATAAAGCCCCGATGTACGATTACTCGGCGTTATGTGTGTTACATAAAACTCCTTTTCTTTTTATACAAAATTCCAAATGTAATACATAAGGAATAAATTTTGTAATTTGAATTATTTTACTAACCAGAAAATAAACGTAAAAAGGAAGCATTAAACAATTTAGCGTGTGTGATTGATAACAATCCAGCGTGTGTGATTGATAACAATCGATAGCCGAGGGTCATATTCTTTTACGTATTGAAATAACCTAAACAATATTAGCCTTTTTTTATATTCTTCATGAAAATTAATTCTCATACATGAGTGAATAAAAATTAAAAACATCCAATTTAACTAGTTTAACTAGAATGTAATATTTTAAACTAAAACTTTTTACAGGATTCTTTTAAATTTAAAACATGCAATAAATTTAGGCCTAAATCTAAGTTTATTTACATTATCATTAACTTACAGAATAAATTTTGCTTGTTTTCCATTCAAAATATAGTAATGAACGAACGATTTATATCAATTACCAACACCTAGGTGGTGTTGCAATTACTAGGCATACTTTAGATCAAATAATAAATAAGAGAACAGCTGTTTCTCTTGAATTTGGCTGCAAGCTCAAATACTTCCTCCTTACATTACTTCCTTGACCTCACCTGAAACCCACAATTTAAAACCCAAACAATCAATAATTAATAATTAAATAAACAATATTAATCCAGTTCCCCCTTACACTTGCAGGTAGCAAAGAGGAAAATGTTGAATTTTTAACACTTTTTTAACCGTAAAAACCTCTATGGCGACATCCACGGATGTCGCAGAAAGTGACACCATTGCTCTTATGGGATGTAGCTCACCTGGCCCTGGCCTACAGTCACCTTGCTTGATTATAACGTAACTTGATTTCCGTTTTAGTTTTGACGCTTCATATCCAGATTACAAAAATAGCTATTCAGCTCACCTATGAAGAAGATATGCTATTTCATCTACCTTGAATCGGTGTGGTCGTTGTAGCATTGACTTTACTTACCAAAGTTTAGTATGTAAAGTCAATGGTTGTAGAGTATCGAGCCTTGTCATTTTCCCTACCACCTTAGCACGTTAAATTGGTTGATTAATTTGACATTTATTGGTAATTTTCTATGAAAAGGTTTTGGCCGTTGACAAAAAAATAAAAAAGTAGTATCATTGACTATTTATAGTATTAAAGTTTATGAGTGTAGTATTTTGTTTCTGTATTGGTTTTCCGGAGGAGTCAACTTTTCCATATTATGGAGTGGAGAATGAGATTGTTCCGGGCGCCTTACCAGGGTCACCAAAACGGTAACTTCGTCTGCTATGTCGTCTGCTAACAAGGCATTTGCATTGTTTAGCAGACGACAAATTAGTCACCGGTAAACCCGGTAAGACGCCCGGAATACTACCAGTGTAGATCTCTGTCTCTGTCTGTAGTCGATTGTCGGTCGTCGTCTGTCGTCTGTCGTCTGTAATAATTTGGTCACTTGCTCTCACGCTGTCACGCTAATTCGGTTTGTGTGCGTGCAGTGCGTGTGTGTGTCAGTCTTGACTTGAGGCGGGTGTATTCGGTGTGAAATTAGTTACAGGATTGTGCAATTTCATTTCAACAGAATACCGCATCTCATCGTGGTAGTTGTGTTAACATTTGAAGATTTATTCCAGCTTTTGTTTTTTTTTCAACCGGTGTTTCATTGGTGAGAAATGCTGTAGCCTATTCCAACAAAATGAACTTTTTTACTTAGAAGTTATTTGTTGAGTAGGCCTATATCCTAAAAATTGTATTTAGGACTAAAATCACCGGTATTGTAGGAACACATCTTGGAAAAACCATAACCAGAGGTTGGTTAAAAGAGCAATGAATTATTTTGTAGCCTAGGTCCTAGTAAATAAGCATCTTCAACTAAAAAGAAATTGATAACAAACCATCAGTTAAGTTAATTAATTAATTTCTTTTTTATTGGAGATGCTTATTAAATATCCTTGGAAATACTCGTTCCCCTCTAAGTCAGGGGGCTACGAATATAGGCTAACTTGCATGCATTTTTGAGCCCCAATACTGTAAGCATGTTTGGGCTGAAACCTGCTAGCCTATCACTGAAGTCACAAGACCCTGGCCTAGGCTCTTTTAATAATACTTATGAATAATGGCTCCTATAGACAATATCGTGTCTAATATGCTACTATCCCAAAAAAGCTGTAAACGCATAGGCCTATCTGCAGTTGGAGTCCCCACTCTTGCTTCTGATCATGATGTCATATTCATGGAAACTGCTTGAAATAGCGGGCCCAAATCTCTTCACAGTCCAAGCCTGCTCTGAAGAGAAGAGATTAGGCACGGCCATCTCTAGTACAAGGCCTTGTCCTTCGAACTGGCAACGCCGCAACGGTGTCTACCTGTAGTAACTTTATTTTCACTTGCGCTATTGTAGTCAATGGAACTTACACGTACTTATTTCCCGTTACTGCACTTTAGTATGAAAGATTTGTAAATATCAGTTGGTGGGTCAATTATAACGTAAACAATATAGCATGTTTTAATTGAATGACATTTTGCAATAAAAGTACAATGTTTATTCTGCTATTATTCAACTTTCCCTTTTTGAAAAAGGCTTATTGAACCATTATTTCTTTGGAATAAATTTAGTTTTAATACTAAATACATATACTTATTTACAAATTATTTAGTTGTTTAACAAAATTTTTGTCATTATGGACACAATCTCAGAAACTATTACGGTGTTAAAGGTGTATATGTTGTTACAAAACGAGTCTCTTATTTATTATTTGATCTAAAATATGCCTAGTAATTGATATAAATCGTTCGTTCATTACTATATTTTGAATGGAAAACAAGCAAAATTTATTCTGTAAGTTAATGATAATGTAAATAAACTTAGATTTAGGCCTAAATTTATTGCATGTTTTAAATTTAAAAGAATCCTGTAAAAAGTTTTAGTTTAAAATATTACATTCTAGTTAAACTAGTTAAATTGGATGTTTTGAATTTTTATTCACTCATGTATGAGAATTAATTTTCATGAAGAATATAAAAATAGGCTAATATTGTTTAGGTTATTTCAATACGTAAAAGAATATGACCCTCGGCTATCGATTGTTATCAATCACACACGCTGGATTGTTATCAATCACACACGCTAAATTGTTTAATGCTTCCTTTTTACGTTTATTTTCTGGTTAGTAAAATAATTCAAATTACAAAATTTATTCCTTATGTATTACGGTACATTTGGAATTTTGTATAAAAAGAAAAAGAGTTTTATGTAACACACATAACGCCGAGTAATCGTACATCGGGGCTTTATCCGCTCCGTGCGCACACCATCAAGTCTGATATAATTTCATCTAGAAATGAAAATACCGCTTTTAGCTTGGCTCTTCCTCTAAATTACCATAGAGGCTAAAGCTATAAGTTTCAATTAAACATTACAATATAGACGATTTAAAGTTAACGGCGCACGACTTTCTCCATTTACTGCAATGCTACTGGCAGAGCGACGAATACTCCCTGTGCTATGTTGCCACTTCTCGCTCGCCATGGCCTTGTACTAGAGATGGCCGTGGTTTAGGCCTACGGTACCGTAGTTGATAATTTTGGACCTAGACTTAGGCCATATTTTTCGTTTCTTCTAGAAGTGGCTTGACCTTGTACAGTATGAGTGACCCCTCTGATTGTGTAAACTAGCTACTGTTTGTCATCTCTCTTAGCTTTAGTAAATAAGCCCTATCCATTGTCTCTTAGATTGTTAAGTTAAGCTGAGTAAGTCTAATTCTCATACAAACAAATGGTATGTACTACAATGCTGAGCTAAGAAATCTAAAAAAAATCTGTGGTCGAAACCTCGTTATCATACTCCCTCGTTATTATCGATGTTAAAATTTCAATTTTGCAATTGTACCATAATGCTTTTCTATTTATAGATAATACACGTACACAATACGATTACGATTTTACCACCTAATTTAATTTTGTTCTAAGATAAACATAACTATTAAACACGGTACTTTTGGACAATACAATAAATATATTGCAAACAAGTACCTACTGTAACTGAAAATGAAAACACGTTCAAATTTTAACTATAATGTAACCTGTAACATTATCAACGAACAACACAAAATAAACCAAAACTACCCAAGTTTATTTTGATGTGTATCTCAATTGAGAAAAGAAGCAAACTTTGTTAGACCTAACATGGCATCACACAAAATACCGCTAAGTATGAATCAGAAAGTTATTTTTTCGCAATTATTGTATTGAGGGAATATGCGTTTTAAAATGTTCTCAAAAACCATTGATTTTGTTGTTAAGTTACCCAAACATCGCTGTCCATAAAAGTGACAGAGGTTCACGGTAGGATTGCTGCTAGGTTAGATTATTATTATGACACATTTCTTACCTCAATAGGCTATTATTGTTGATTCGATTGTTTTATCGCACAATTTTAATCGCAAAATTGAAATTTTAACATTGATAATAATGGTGGACAGAGAAGAATAACAAAGTTTCGCCAAATCTGCGTTTTTATATCTATCATTCTTTTAAAAATGTAGCTGTGATGGATTATAATACCCTCATTGCATCAGACCTGCGTCCTCATTTTTTTGCATTTTTTGGTAGGATTTTCTATTTCTCAATAGAAACCATGGGGGTGAGTACCGGTTGTATGTTTGCCGCTATGTAAGTATGTAGATATCGTAAACCCTATTTAGACACAACCATCAAGTAATTACCTAGACATTGGTAGTATTCCGGGCGCCTCACCGGTAACACCAAAACGGTAACTTCGTCTGCTATGTCGTCTGCTAACAAGGCATTTGCATTGTTTAGCAGACGACAAATTAGTCACCGGTAAACCCGGTGAGGCGCCCGGAATACTACCGAGTTCACTGACACTGTCGACAGAGATGTAGCGGACCAACTCCTTAACTCTCTCGACAACTCCAGGAGAGATAAATGGATGAAAACTGTTAAGTACCTGAACTTCAACAGAAATAATCAGAAAGCTTCAGAATAAAACTTTAGAAGTTCAGATAAAACTTTTGTTGCTGTCTAGTGTCTATCCAGGTATATTCCTGTCCGGGAACTCCCAATTTTTACATATTCCATTCCTGATATTAAATATCAAGTCAGATGATACTTAACATGAGACTTTGCGGTGTATAATTATCTTTCCAGTTATAAAAAATAGTCTGTTTTTTACACAGTGGAACCTTGATATATCAAACCTGAAGGGGAATGTGAAAACTTCGTTACAGCAAGTTCTTCGATATACTGAGGTTCGATATATCAAGGTGGATTTTTGCAATGTTCGATATATAGAGACAGGTTCGAGACAACCATCCATAACTTTATTTTCTATAGGCCTAGCAATCTATAAATGTAAATACTGTACAATTTAACTGTTATTACATAATTTACCCTCAGCCACTTAATATTGTAATAATAAACCTTTAAATGGAGTTTGCGTCACTAACTGATTAGGAATAAAACAACAACTGACGATGCAGAAAACTAGACCCCAAATATGTGTTTTCGGTCCACTGGAAACGTATTACGTCACATATATGTGACGATTGGTAGCCAACGTGTTAAGATACTTTTTACATTTTTTATCATCATCAATTCTCCTTAACCGCTCTGGAAGCCCTTCCAAAAATTTTCTTCCAGCACATGATGGTTTTTTTGTTGTAAAATTCCAATCTATGGGCACCAACAGCAATTTTGTTTCTATGCCTTGTGTCATATTTATGGTTATCCTCTAGTTTGGGTAACATTTTTTTCAGAAAAAAGCTTTTTGGTGTAAAGAACAGTGTGGTAAACATAAATGCCGTACACCGTCATTGTGCCCATAGCTGAAAAATGATCACGTAGGGAAATATCCCAGTTTAGGTTTAACATTATTCTTGTTGCTCTTTTTTTTTAAATTAAAATTCTATCCAAATTGTTCTTTGATGTTCCGCCATAAATACTGATGCCAAACAATATTGAGGATTCAATGAATACAAAATAAAGCATTTTTTACGTAGCCTATCGATTGAGCAAAATTTTGCCAACCACATGGTCAATATGAGAGTTCCATGAAAAATTTTCTTTGACTACTAAACCTAAAAATTTAGTTGTAGTAACTAGATGAAGATTGAAATTATTAAAATTAATCACTGGGTGAATTGGATTTTTCTGTTTACCGGTTGAAAATACCATGAAGTTAGTTTTACTATAATTTAAAAGCAGTTGATTGTAGTTTAAGAAAGCATCTATTGTTTTTAAGCAATTCAAAGAGTTATATTCAATGTGCTAATTTAATAAATTTGTACTTTCAGAAGAGATTGGTAGTGATACATCATTGGAATCCCATTCAGGTAATGGGAGAGAGTGATTGGAGACCTTTTGTCTATGGAGGACTCGCCTCTTGCACCGCTGAATGTGGTAAGATACGCATAACATTTATAAGCCTATTGCAAATATGTAAATCTTTCTACCTTAAGTTTTGAGTTTGTCTTCATTACCAAGTTTACGTTACGTCTCCATCGAGCACTACACGTAGGTTACCTCCAAACTTGCAAAAACTGAAATAAAAAATTTAGAAACTTCTGACTTGCAATCCGTCCCTCAATTTGTCTTTAATATCACTCTGGAGGAACTTTGTTGTGCCCAGTTTTACCCAGTTACAGTTAAGGTATTGATCTAGCTTAGTGTGAAATTTGTTCTAGTGTGCGCAGGTTGCATCATATCTTGAGATTCTCATTGCGGAGTTTTCACGCGCTTGCACCGAATTACTCTACAGAAAATATAGTCCAGATTTATTTTCAAAATTTTATTGAGTTTATGTATTGGTTTTTATAATTAATCTCATAACCACATTTGAGATGTGTATCATAGTTTATACTAGGTCTATAAAATGCCTTTTTTGCCCTCAAACATTTATTTATTTATTCACGGTCGAAACCATTTTTTACAGAACATTACAGAATTCAAGATGGCTTATGGTAATAACATTTAAAATGCAATTAAAGAGATAAATATTTAGAAACTATAACAAACAGAACAATAACATGACAGGTAAAAAAAAAGAACAAAACAATTAACAGTTGTGCATATCCATAACAATAAATAATGTCTAAATATCAAGATAGCAAAATAACAAAACAAAATGCGGGTCTCTCAGAACATGCAAAAACAAGCTACAATAGTTATGACAGGCGCGAGGAGAACTGATCACATGCATTATGGGTAACTAGGTGAAAATAACAGGCAAGAGCAAGCAATGCACTAGTAACCACATATTTAAGGGAAAAACTGAATTGCATGCACGTGGCCCTTTAAAGGCACCACCAGTAGGGGCATGCGAAATTTCACAACACAACACTGCCATCAAGTAGCGACACTGCATGCATGTGGCCCTTTAGAGGCACCACCAGTAGGGGCATCAGGGATATATTTCCGAATAGGCGGACTAGGCGGGCGCCTAGGGCGGCAAATTTTAGGGGGCGGCAAAATTTGGGGGAAAATTATTTAAAAAATTGGAGTTTTAGTCTTTAAAAAATGTTTAGCAAATAATTATGAGAACGGCAATTCGGCTATTTAAAGTACTTTTATTAAGTATAAAATTATTCAAGAGCGCCATAAAGTTAAGGTTCCGTTCTACGTGAGCCCGAATGCCGCCTCGCGGCCGCGGCCGTAGCGGTAGGCGAGTTTTATGGATGCAGAGGTTTAAGGGAATCGTGATTTAAAATTAACTAATTAAGATAGAGATTGACTCTAAATTTTTTTTCTAAAAGAAGAAAGAAGGATCTCGTCTTCTCAGGTTTTAGAATTTTTAAATAAAATTTCTAATTTCTGTTATAAGTGTCTAAAATCATCTCTTTTTCTCTAGTGGCAAGTTTTATAAATGCAGAGGTTTACGGGGATCCTGTTTTAAAACTAACCAATAAGATAGAGATTGGCTCTAAACTTTTTCTAAAGGTAAAAAGACGGATCTCGTCTGCTCTGGTTTTTAGAATTTTTAAATAAAGTTTCTAATTTCAGCTATATACTGTCTAAAATCATCTGTTTTTCTTGATGCAAATGCAAGGGCTTTTTTAGAATCATGTTATCATCTGCTAAATGCAGCCTAGAGCTATAAATAAGGTGTCACATTACAGAAGAATTAAGGTGCTAAATTTCCTTTGTTACACTTTGGTATAATCTCACTTTGTAGTTTCATCAAATCTAATGGAAAACTTCAGTTAAAAATCTAGAAAAAAACAGGTAATTTTAGATAGTTAATGTTGAAATTAGAAATTTTATTTTAAAAATTCTAAAACCAGATCCGATGAGATTCGTCGTTTTACTTTTCGAAAAAGTTAAGAGCCAATCTCCATCTTAATTGGTTAGTTTTAAAACACGATTCCCCATAAATCTCTGCATCTACAAAACTTGCCCCTAGAGAAAAACAGATGATTTTAGACAGTTATAACTGAGATTAAATATTTTATCTAAAAATTCTAAAACCAGAGAAGAAGAGATCCTTATTTCTGATTTTAGTAGATCTAAAGTTAAGAGTCAATCTCTATCTTAATGAGTTAATTTTAAAACACGATTCCCGTAAACTTCTGCAGCCATCAAACTCGCCTAGCTCTACGAGGCAGCGAGGCGGCATTCGGTAACGTCGTTCGAGCTCAGGTAGACCGGGTAAATCATTTATTCACTACACGGCTGTACTGATTTCCGTGCCGCCCTTTTCCTATTGGTTTGGCGAACATAATGTCGTGTCGTTGCTCCCTGCACAGAAAAAGCAAACAAAATCGTTTCCTTTTTCTGTGCTCGCGGTCGCGGGCGTGGGCTTTCGCTCCACCCTCCCGTGTTTACCTCGCACGCCACTTTCCTATGCTTACTTCGTTGGCAGCGGCAGCGTCAGGCGCCATTACCAATGGCCAATGTAAACATTGTGGTGTAAACATTAATGTGGCGTACGCTTACTCTATGGTAGTAGGTAGCCTATACTTCAATTGTGTTTTATACCAACTTGTAACGCATAATCGTGAGTTAAAGTGTTTAATTTAAATGGTTGTCTCCAAGTAAGGTTAAAATCAAGGAGGAAAGTGTGTAGTAACTCCAACTAAACCAAATTTCATAATATTATCATTTTAAGTGAAAGTACTTACTTTTTCGTTTTTATTCATTTAGTTTTTTGTATTTTTTTATTAATAAAACCGGTTTGTAAATGCAAATATTTTATTTTTCAAAGACATCTTATCTTGACTCGTCTATCCAGTGTAGTTAATGTTCAAGAGTCATGAGTTAAGAGCCCTTGGTATAAGGACGTTTTCATGTGCCGTTTGCGCGCTGTAAAACGCGATTATGACTTCTGATTGGTTACAACAATGTTGCATTCCAGCATGTATCCAACGAGACTCACTTTTTAATGAAAATGGCACAACAAATAAACTTTTAAACATTTTTTTATAATGCATTTGTTATGCGTTTTCAGAACGCAATTACTTATTACTTTTATACAAAAATCAGCAAACACTGCATGTGAGACCGGGAAGCGCGCTGACAAGTTTTTTTTTTTTTTTTTTTTTTTTTTTGGGGGGGGGGGAGCGGCGGAAAACTTCACTGCCTAGAGGCGGCAAATACTTAAATACGTCCCTGAGGGGCATGCGAAATTTCACAACACAACACTGCCACCAAGTAGCGACACAGCATGCATGTGGCCCTTTAGAGGCACCACCAATAGGCATAATGCATGCTAACTATCACACCCGAGCTCCACTACACTTCAGTAATGATGGGAGAGCTGAGCACAGATTTCCTGAAGGATCCCGCGGAGTCAGCAAAGAAGTCTATGGAGCCGCTAACACTGTTCCCTGTCCGCAGCATACGAGGAATGGGGCTGAACGTGATATAATTCGTACTGGAGTGTTCAACTTCAAACATGTGCCTTGATCTTGTACCCGTTGGTATCCTTAGGTTGACCATCCCAAGAAGAGATGGGCAGTCGACTAGTCCATTTAATAGCTTGTACAACATCATCAGGTCCGAGACTTTTCGCCTCTGGGCCAGGGATAGGAGCCCATAGTGTTTCTCGAGATCGGCTATAGGGACATCCTTGTAGTTGAACCCAATCTTCATCCCCAGTACTCTTAATAAATCTTCTCTGGATGGATTGGAGTAGGTCTTTGTTTGTCAATGAACAGATGTAAATTATAATAATATTTGATGGTGTATTACAAGGAATAAAAGGTAATTAAAAGAATTTTAATGTATACAAAAAAAGAGAAAGGCAATAAGACCAAATTTTCTGCACCTATACTTTTAGATTACTGATGTAACATACAGTAGAAGCCCTTTAGTGTGGCCTCAGATGGTCCGTTTTCCGATCATTATTTTGGTACTATTAGGCCTACAATGTCTGAGCGAGCAAATCATAATTGTTACAAAGTCGATATACGGTTCTGATTGGGCAAGTATGAGAACCTTCATTGTTAAAATACTCCCTAATAGTTTATTGTTGGAACACATTTATAATTCAGGTCTCTGTTCAACCCATTTAATAAACCGCCAGTTAATCCGGCCGGTGGTCCAATCCCAAGTTGGCCAGATTTGAGGGCTTCTACTGTAATTTCTTGAATTTACAAATTATTTTAATTAACACTTTGGGTGTGCTCGATCACCGAGGACCAGTTGCGAGATGGGTACGCCGGCCGGCCCGGTCACAGGTAACTGTCTAGGTGGTTTTGTTTCATTGGGTTTCTTTGCATTTCAGAATGTGGGCACAGCCATTGTCTTCTGCGTAATAGGTTTTTCTCGGGTTTAAACTTTAGTTACTTAAATTATGCCTATAAATAAAATTTTATCTATAGGCCCCAGGCATAATTTATTCCCCTGTTAATTTCTCATCCCTACTCTTGGTTTGAAGTTTACATAAAAATTTTCATCACTTGGAATAAGCGGATATTCTGAGTAGCAGAACTTGATTTTTAAAATGTTGTAGGAACATTTCCCATTGATACAACGAAGACTCGTCTTCAAATCCAAGGGCAGAAGATTGACGGAAAACATGTTCAGTTGCGGTACCGTGGTATGGTGGATGCTTTTCTTCAAATTGCTCGTCAAGAAGGATTTCGAGCTCTTTATTCTGGGTGAGTTTGCAGTTATTCTTTTCTTGTTTGTGTGAATATACTTAATATTCGTAACAATGTGTTTGTTTCTGTCTCACTGTCTTGTCACTGTGAAAACTACTGATAAAATTTAGACTAAACTAGTCTATTTGTTACTTGAAATCGAGCAATTCATTTTCATACAGTATAAAAAAGTAACATTTAGTTTTAAACAAGTCATCCAACCAATCCAATATTGTGAATATCAGTCATCACAAAAAACTACACGTATTTACAGCTGTACATTAACAGATGTTTAAAATGTTCAACCCAAACCTAATGTTATTCTAATTTGGGAAAATTTCAAATTTCATTTGTATATAGCGCCCTTATTTTATGTCCGATGGTCATCTACTTTTGGCAGAAACAACTACAGACCAAGCCAAATCCAAAGACACCAAAAAATTGAAAATCGGTTGAAAATTGTAGGAGGAGTTCTCAACACAAAAAAACCCTTAGCGTATTAAGTAAGTATAGATTCTGCCTGAATAATATAATTACGTCCTTGGATAAAATAGACCTATTCCATTCCTTAAAATCCCTTATGGGTCTGCCCCCATGGTCTGTAGTCTAAAAACCTATAGTCTTTGGAATAAGCCTCGTGTCTATGGTACTGTCCCGTAAGTGTGGATAATCAATATAATATTGACATCTAGGCCTATAGGCTATATTAATAAGCCTGTTAGCAAAATTTTTGTAACACAATGGTGAGCGTTTCATAAATTGCAGGATGATGGGAGGGTTAGCAAATAAGTTTTCTCAGGAAAACTATTAATGTGTCTTTAAATTAACAGTTAATTAACCCGGAAAGGGGATACAATGTTAAATGTCCTCCGTAAGAATAGCATGGAAAAACCCGTCTTCTTTAAAACATGTGTTTTGGTTTTATTTTAAAATCAGAGCCAGGTGATGAGGATGAGTGAAGAAGATCTAATTGGCAAGCTAGAGTGACAATAATATATAATAACTTTTTTTTGAGGGGTTGAATTTTTAAAGCCCACTATAAACATTAGTTAGTTTCTACTCTTACACATTGTAACAAATATACAGCTTATTTTTATTTTGTCATACCAATCATTTACCAATCCAGCGTGTATACAAATCACAAAAGCGTTTGGAACACGGCTGTGATTCTTGAAACGCCTACTTTTTTTTACTACATGTTTTTTTCATTTTATTTTAAAACAAGTCAAATGATCAGATTGAATGAAGACAATATATAGCAGGCCTACAACATATTTTGAGGCAGTTAAGGAAGGACCATCCCAGATTTTAGGCATGTCACAATTTGCATGATGATTTGAAGGAGTTCAAATCATGAAGTTTGACCCATAGGCTAGGGAAAATGTCAAAAACTTTATAAATAGGCCTAAATTAGAAATAATGTAAAAAATTATCCATATAAAAGTATGGCGATTAAAAAAGTCTGCTTTTTTATACAAAAACACACGTTTTGATCATTAGGAGAGCCGAATATTGATGTTAGTGAGAACGATTTACTTTGAGGTGCTTTTTTAATATTTAGTGAAAGTAAAAAATCAGAAGATCTGACAGGAGCGAAAATAATCATTCAACTATAAGACAATCAAGTGGATGGTGTATTATAAACACTTTTGAAAGTGTATTAATTTAAAATGGGTCATGAACATTGACATTTTTTCTCATTGTCACTTTATTATTTTGTATTAGTAGCTGAAGGACTATGATTTCTTTTAAAAACTAATTTTTATAAATTGATGTACGTTTCAACAATAGAAAAAATGAAATATTCAACCAAGGGTGTCTTAATAACACAGGATTGCAAAAAGTGATTGGTTTGGAGATAGGTGATCATTGCAAACAATGTGGCTATGGTGCATTATCAATAAAAATTAAATCTGCTGAAAAATTTCATAGTGAAGTACTGATAATTGACTATGGTCTATAATATTTTAATTCTATGACTAAGGGATTTTGCCTCTATAAGCCATTAGTTAATATAATATTGTCTTAAACCAGTCACATGGTCAAACTCAAACAAATTGAAAGCAATTAGGATTTTTTTAAATTAAGTCTTAGTGTCAGTTTTTTGGCCTAGGCTACTTATTAAAAAGGTTTTTAAGTACCGGTAAACATTTTTTCCTAATATTTGGTCAGGGTCTCTAATCCCTAATAAAGGGTTTCCCAAAATGACAATTAATAGAAATTTGTACATTTTGTTTAACACTTTGAACCCTGAGCCCGAGTATAGCTCGGGGCATAGCGTATGTCACCGCGAACGAAGCCTGAGTATAGGTCGGGCCTCGAAATAAAATTCCATAACAACCTGTATTCGGCTTATATGCGCTATTCGTTGCTACGGAACGCTTCCTTGATCATCTGGCATTGATCTTTTTGTATCCTCAAGTCTCACAAAAAGCCATCTGTTTTGTAGCAGAAAAATAAATCCAAATGCCTGCAGCCGATGTTTGCGTCGCCGGCTGACGACGCAGTGTTGTTGTCTGCAGTAATGGCTGACTTTTTTTACATTCATTTTCAAAGTCAAATAAAGTGTAGTTTTACTGTTTTATTGTGTTTATTATGAGTGTGTTTTATTATAAGTGTTTAGACTGTGAATTAGCTTTTAGATTCACAGTAAATATTAAACTATGTTCTAAATATAAGTGTACGCACCGTCGCAATTTTTATTTTCTTCAATTTTTCTGGTAAATTTTATGTGGAATCCTAAAATTATTTTTTATTGTAATTTTATTAAAAGTTATATTATTAGAAAGGTTATATTTTTCTCGTTATTTTGATATATAATTTATATGGGTAAAAAATATGTATAGCAAGCTACGAATTTTAATTTTAACCCCAAAATTGGCCAGTAACGCACTTAAAACGGCAAATCAGCGCCCAGGGTTCAAAGTGTTAATGCAGTTTAAAGATTTATGCCACGGTATGGGAAAAAATAATATTTTAAAGACCACAGTTACATTATGCAATAATGTTCATATTTTCAAATTACTAAGTTGAATAACATGAGATAAGATTGATCAACTTTAGAGGCAAAACAGTTATGGGTACACAAACAGATAGAGGGCTGATAGGCTAAAATGAGCAAAATGCAACTTTAATAAATAAATAAGTGGTTATCTTGTTTTGTCTGCTGGAATAAATCGGTGAGCTTCTTGACGTATTTTACATTCTCATTTATTGATAGTAAGAGATGGCAAATATTTTCCAATTGTGAATGATATCCGAAGAAACGATAAAAACTATCTCTGTCAGTTATCATAACCTTAACATTGGAATTAAATGGTATCTTTCATAAGCTGAAAAAGTCTGATAATTTATAAGTGGCCAGAGTGTACAGACAACTAATTGTACATCATTGACCCTGCAGGTCAGATACCGATCTGTGATTGATTGTGGCAAGTTTGAATACCTCAAACTGCTGCACATGTTAATCAACATTGTTGGGTTATAGAATGTATATTTAGTAAGTTGTAGGCTTTGAATGTTATAAATTACCAATCCAGAATCCACTAAAGATTAACAACTTACTAAGAAAATAATTAGCAAAACATTTTTATGTGTAAGTTATTGTAATATAATCGTCAGTGGATTCTGGATTGGTAATTCATAAAATTCAAAGCCTACTTGAGTATATTTCTCTCAATGATAATTAAACTGACATCATGCATATTTTATTATCATTAAGAGTCAAAAGATTCAGTTATTCAAAATCAAGGAAATAGCATTACATTAATTTCAACACAAAAAAACCTCCATTCAATATAATGATTTAAACACTGAAAAATTCTCTAAAACCCACTTTGTAAATATTGGATGGATAAAAATATGGGATGCTGATGTTGTAATTACCCACAATAACCTGGATCAACATTACCTTTTTCTTTGACAATCCTAAGAACTTGTTATGTAACAGGTAGAAAAAGTATCATATATTTAATTTAGAATTTATTGAGAAAACTCCCAGATGTATCAGTATTTTCCTTAATTAGAGGTTTAAGTAGGTACTAGGTCAAGCGAGCCTTGCTCATTGGTTCTAATTCACTTTTAGCGAATTTCCCTATAGGGAATACGCTATTTTTATCGTGTCATGGTAATAAATTATTTATTAAATTTTTACTAACAACCACTTCACCTCTTACAGTTATAAACCTCTTCACAGTTAACAGCTGTTTCAAAAAGACTGCTTTACATTGATATTTCTTTTTTTGCTATTTTGTTACCAAAATAGCAACCCATGAGACCAGTGTTAAAAATTACAATATTTAAAATTAAATTTAGACCAGACTCAATTTTTTTTGGACTGTTTCTAAACTATTTTTGGGCCAAAACACTCTTAATACAAAGTTCAAGCAAAATCTACCCGCTAGATTTTGAGATCGTGGAACACACTAGACGTTGGTTATTTGGGCAAATTATTTCTGTCATATTATTCTGTTTAAGCAGGGCTTACTGATTGACAACAGTTAAAGTTGTTTGTTTATTTATAAATTAACTGGAACCATGTTTTGGTCATTTAAAGAAATCATGTTAAAAAATACCCCCGTCGCAGCAGACCTGCGTACTCAGCGAATTTCCAAACGATCTTAAGATATTGTATTTTCCCCATAAACACCATAGGAATGGGTATGTAGGTTTGCTGACTTGGGATGTTGTTAGAAAATGTTAGTTTTGTTAGGAAATGTAATAGTTATGTTAGGTAAATGTCAAACTGTCTCAATATTCGGCACTTTTTAATTTTCCCCATAAACTTCATGAGGGTGAGTATGTAGGTTTGCCGCCATATGGGTATTGTAAGCAAATATCAGTTACATCCTCCCTAATGAATGTACATACCAAATATTATCAAGTTATGGTGTTATTTTCATTTTCCCCATAAACCCCATAGGGGTGAGTACGTAGGTTTGCCGCCATGTGGGTGTTGTAAGCAATTTTTAGTTGAACCCTACCAAGTGAATGTACATACCAAATTTTATCAAGTTATTCCAATAAATAAGCAAGATACAGGGTTTCGTTGATTTCCCATAAGATTAACATGGAAAACCTATTTTTGGCTTTTCTCTGTAACCTGTTAAGCCAAGTTAAAAATTCAAAATACTAAATTGTTTTTTTTTTTAAGCTCTTTAAAATGGTTTTAGTTAAAATTGTTGAATTTTGAAAATTATGCTCCAAAAATGCAAAAAACCCATTTTTGACCCTTTTGAAACCCCATATATGAAAATGAACGAACGTTGTTTTGGGCTTCTGGGGACCTCAAAATGAAAAAGTAACATGGTCCCGGGCTTAGGTCTTACCATGGCTACTACCGTAATAGCGTATTCCCTATAGGGAAATTCGCTAAAAAAAAAAAAAAAAAAAAAAAAATCGTTACCGGTTGCTATTTAGGTACAGGAGACTCTTGGGTCATCAAACACATATGGTACAAGGACCCCAATGGATTATAGATTATGAATTACTTGAGGTTTTGGTATAGAAATGCTCAATTAACTATCAGGAAAGAGTTAGACAAGGCAAACAATATTTTAATGGGTTAAAAACAACAAACTGCTTCTACACACCTTTTATGTTGCTGCTGGTGAATAAGGAAACCCTGGTCAAACTGCTCTAATGGGCATTTTGAGCAAGTCCCCTGGAAGGACTGGGGATTAAAGGAAGAAAAAGGGCGAGAAATGGAACAGCAGATGGCCGACTTCCTTGCTCCTGTGACAGCTGATTTGCAGGCACAAATAATAGGAGGTCCGCTCTGCCCTCTGACTGTCCATTCATGTTCTTAAGCTCGGGATTTCCACACCCTCGGAATGACATCAACCCTCTGCTGTCTAGAACATGAATGGATAATGAGGGAAGGGATATTCTCATAGTGGACAGCCAAAACACTTACCAAATGTTATGACAACTTCATTTATTGTAATCAATATCAACTTGGCAACTCGTATAAACCAGTTTTAAAGTTGTCCTTGGATACACATTGTTTATTTAAATTAACATTGAACACAATTTAAATCCTTAAATTGTGTTACAAGAGCGTTGTGCACAAATTAAAAAAAATAACTCTAAATCTATCGCCACTGAGGCATTCTTGGATTGTAAAAAATGTTGGACTATCGATTGTTTACTTTATCTGCCAAAGAATTAAAGCTAAATCAATAACTGGAATGGTTTTTCTCCCAAAAGAATGGTACAGTCCAGTGGGCTACTAAGCTAACCACTTCTCCGATCTTTTACAGAATCTGCCCGGCTGTGCTGAGACAAGCGACCTACGGGACGATCAAGTTCGGAACGTACTACTCGCTCAAGGCGGCCGTGGACCGCAGTGAGGAGGACGTGACTGTCAATGTTTGTTGTGCCGTGGTGGCAGGCATGGTTTCCAGCGCCATTGCCAACCCGACAGACGTGTTGAAGGTGCGCATGCAGGTGCTCGGAATGCAGGCGCAAGGACTGGTCGGTGCAGCGCAGGACTTGTACAGGCACGAGGGCATACCTGGCCTTTGGAGGGTATGAACTACATTGTTGGTTTATGTTTATGTTTGCTTGACCTAGTTCTTGTCTGAACTCTCTTTTTTATTTTAAAAATATTTTTTAGTTTTTGATGCGATTACAAACTATTTTTACTAGCCTACACCCTGCTCGGAAACTGAGCAATTTAGTTTGGATTTAATGAAAAAGTTACTTTCTTTTACTGTTGCTAAAAAATTTACGTTTAGTTCTTAATCAACTTTTAACTCAAATGAAAAAAACCTTTTGCAAATTCTTAGGTAGTACTAGAGATTTTAGATTAAAATTTGTCTGCTAACATTGATGTATTAAGTAAAAAATTAAATTCCCCTTGTTTCGGTTCAAAAATGTTAAGAATGGTTTATTTTGCAACTATTCAATGCAGATTATATAAGGCTTATAATTTTGGGAGGAACTTTGTTAGAAAATTTCATTAGAGTATTTTGTGAAAAAATAGCTATCAGAATAATTAATAATGTGACTTTTGTTGGACCCTGTCAGCAACTTTTCAAGGACTTCAGAGCAATGACAAGGCTTTGGCTTTACATATATGAATTTTGTGAATATTTCATTAAAATATTTTCAGTAAGATGATTAATGTTTCACATAGTTAATTTATTAAAACTTGTATACGTGTTGCTCGAAATTGAGCAATTTGTTTTAATACAATACAAATGTTACTTTATTATATATGTAGTCCGATTTGCATCAGTTTTTTGCAGAAACAACTACAGACTAAGCTGTATCCAACGAAACCAATAACTTAAAAATTGTAGGAGGAGTTCTCTACAAAAAAAAAAAAAAAAAAAAAAAAAAAAAAAAAAAAAAACCCTTAACGCAGTGTTTCTCAACCGGTGGTATGCGAGAGCATTTCAGGTGGTACGCGAGAGACTAAGGAGAAAAAATATTAAATCCACGAAAAATAAATAAAGCTCTTGTTGTTTGTTATTGATGGAAATAAATCATTTATTCATTTATTCTTTTGAAATACGTGATCCGACAGCCGTTGTGGTCATCTCAGTTCTGCGTTAAAACGCTTTTACACATAATTTGAGAGACTCCAATAGTTTTAGCTTTACCTCTTCCTTACTAAAGTAATTTCCTAACAACGTTACAAATTAAATTATTTTTAGTTAAGACTCCCTTTTCCGAGCATATTTATACTAATGATTACAACTAATGAATAACGATTTTGTGCCCAGTACCCGTCTGAACCCTTCAATTAGTCCTATTATAAGTTCTGTATTTACCCTCTACTATTTGAAGGCATGCTCCGTAGAAACAATGAAACGGAAGGGAAAATCAGTCCTCTGAAATTGATTGTTTCCTGTGCAAGAAATACCATCAAAGTTCCCATCAACAACCTATTTTACTGTTAAGCCTAATATCATTTTATTAGTTTGATAATTTTGTATTTTTATTGATTTAATCATTTTTGTAGAAATGCAAAATTACCTTTTTTTGCTGTAAGTGTGTATTTGAAACAATTTGTTTCAATTGTATTGTAGGCACTATTGTAACTTTGTTTATAAAGCCTGCAGCTAGCAATTATTAGTTTCAAAGTGGAAAACATAATATAGGCCTTATTATACTATTGCGTTAATTAATAATCACAGTTATATTTATATAGCTTCAAAATAAAATATTCATTCCAATTTATGTTTTTGATTTTTAATTAAAATAGAACTCTTTTAATTTATTGTTTTAAATGTAAGTTTCAGATTTTTCTCAGACTACAAATTAGGGGCCTATAATGAAATATATTACAAGGAAAACAATAACCTTGGGTCCCTCCGGCTGTATTATTTGTATGGGGTGGGGGGGATGTATGAGTTTGGGTGGTACTCCAAAAAATTGAAAAGCCTCAGGTGGTACGCGGGCACCAAAAGGTTGGGAACCACTGCCTTAACGTATTAAATAAGTATAGCCTAGATAATGACGAACGTCTGCTTTGTTTACCTTTTAAATTTACAAAATGTAAACAAAGTGCTTTTAGAAAACTTATATTTGTTTTATTTTGTGAAATTTAAAGTGATTAAACTTAGTTTTTGTACACAAATGTTGGTACTACGTACAGATAGGAAACTCCGTGGAAAGTTTCGTGGAATTCCCATCCGTGGTACAGGCTGTAGCCCTGTTGTGTTATGGCACAGAATTTTGTTGTGCATAGAAAATTACTTATCTAACTTTTTAAGCTACTTTTAAACTTATATATTTTACCTCACAGAGGGTTTTTAGCAATTATTGGTGTTAGTTGACCTAGTTAAAGCGATAGAAAACAAGAAAAGGATTAGTTACAGCACAGCCTTATTGTGCTATTTTGAGAAGTTGAAATTGACTGTACTCTGTGTCTGTGTGTTTGGTTTGGTGGGTTGGCGACATTACACAACCGTGCCTCTGGATTCTGTTTATTTCAGTTAGGCTATTAACAATGTTCTGTAACAATACTCTATGTACATTTTTTTGTTTTAATGAAGAAATATTGGCTATATATGGATTATTATTCTTATGGATGAGTGCTTGAAAATCAAGTGATAATCATACGTTCTGAATCTTGTGGTATACCTAAAGACAGGACGATTACTCTTGACACAATGCTATTGTACTTAATAATGCTTATAAACCAAGCTGGGAATAAGCTGAAAGCTTTCAAAAGTGAAACCTGCTTTTTAAATGCTCAGTGCAGAAAATTAGGCACAGGGACCTCATTGAGGCCAGAGTACTAATCTAAACAGAAATTTTCTGTTAGTTGCTTTTAAACTTAAAATTGGAAATGTTTTCATGGTAAAAAAATTGTTGGGAAAACCTTTAATCTGACCTGAAACTTGAGTTTCGGGGGGGGGGGGGGGGGACACACCACAGTGAAATTCTTTAACCGTAACAATTGAATTCTATGTGACAAAAACCTACTTTTGAGAAAAAGCGGAAAGAAGATTGATTTCTAAAATTTTACGTAGTTTTTAGGTTGGAATTATTTTTTGCCAATAATCTTTTAAAACTACATATATAACCTCGTATAGTGGTATTATGCAACACTTTTACTCACCACAATCAGATTTTTAACTATTTTTATGCATTTTTAGGGGGTAAAATGTTCCAATCGCATGTCATTTGAAACGTTTTTTCCTGGACTTAGCCTCTGCCGCTAAAAATCAACATGGAATGTAGGAGTACCAACATAAATTCAATAATTCATGAATATATAAAAGACTTTTATTAGAATAATATTATAATACCCCCCGTCGCAGCAGACCTGCGTGCTCAGCGAATTTCCAAATTAGTAATATTAATTTTGACCAGCTAAACTTGTAAACAAAATTTCAACACGTGCTCATAAATAGGGAAATAAATGTCTATTCTCCTTTAGATAAATATAGGGAAAGAGTATGCAGGTATGCTGCCATGGGGGACACTAAAAGTAGGTTTTTAGCATAGAAAAAATTTATTTCGACCATATAAAGCCATATAGTAAGTTTCATCAATATCTGTCCATAAATAAAAGAGTTTGCCTATTCTCCATATGATTAACATGGGAAAAGAGTATGCAGGTTTGCTGCCATGATAAGTACAAAAACCAAGATTTTTTACCTTAAATGGATGAATCTCAACCAAATGATGCTGATTACCAAGTTTCATCCAAAAATATTAGTTAATAAGTGAAATATTAACACATCCTTACTCTCCATAAGATTAACATTGGAGCCCCAAAAGACAATGTACTGTCTTTAGACTTTGTAATATCTCGGTAACCAATGGAGATAGAGCAAAGCTTTAAAATACTAAATTGTGTGTTTTTTTTGAGCTAAATCCAATGGTAAAAAGAAATTTAAAATTTTTAAAATTTACATATAAAAAATGCAAAAAATCCATTTTTGGGGTACAAAACCCCCCAAAACTACCCCTTCCGGTAGGTCCAGTCGATATGTCTGGTTTTCAAACTCATCCGAATAAACGTAGGATTACACATCTCTACCAAATTTGGTGTCGATCGAACCATTTTTACGAGAGTTATTGTGTCTAGGGACACACACACACACACATATATATGAGCCGGTTGGAATGAAAGTGGCTTAAGTCCAGCAGAGCTAGTTTTGAGATATTAAAGGTTTTACGTTTTGTTTGATAAAAAAATTATTTATTATTTTTTAATTTTCTTATTTATCTTATTAATTGTTTGGGTATGGTTATTTTTTTTGCATTATAACCATATTCATACTTGGTCTCTTTTTATAAAAAAAATAAAAAAATGTGACTTACGCCACTCTCATTCTCAACATATTTTTGTTACGGTTACAGAAGTTTTAAGATGGTAGTACTAAAGAACACTATTTTTATTTATCTTAACATAAATAGGCTTATTCTAATGTTAAAAAAATTAAATTTGTGAAGATAAAACATAGGCCTAACCTCAAATGTGTAAATTGAATAAAGTTGTACCTTATAGACAGTTTATTTAAAAAACCACTACTCACAATACTTTAAAACACTGACTAAAACATTATAAACAATAACAATTACTAAACACAACATAAAACACTTTAATAATACAAAAGTCGCATGATAAAAACAACTGGAATCAACAGCTGAAAACTCTGAAGGACTTACTTCAGTGTCATTCTCAATGGAATAGGAAATTCTGCTAAGTGGACTTAGTTTGTGCTGCTCCTGGTAGCACAATATTGAACTAGGGACTTACATCACTTTCATTCTAAACAAAACAGTCTTTCTACTATAAGAAACTGTACTTATCTCAATTTTTTCAAATTTTGGACTTACGCCACTTTCATTCCAACCGGCTCATATATATATAATATTTTTTATATTATATATATTTTTTTACACACATATATATATATAATATATTTTAATGACTATTATTTTTGGTCTCTGGGCACCTCAAAACGAAAAAGTAACATGGTCCCGGGCTTAGGTCTTACCATGAGACCTACGGTAATAGCTTATTCCCTATGGGAAATTCGCTAAAAAGATAAGATTAAGGTCCTGAACAAAACGTTAATACTTCTTAAAACGTTTTCTTAACGCACTATATTATTGTTCAACATGTTATATAATAATAAAAATAGTTAAGTCCTAAAAATATTAGAAAACAATATTTTCAAAAGATGACAATTTAAAACTTATACATAAGTATAAGAGTAGGAATCAACAGGTATCAGGCCTTAGCACTTAGAATGTTATTCCACTTGTTACCACTCCCGGTGGCAGTTTTCTTGGTACAGGCTTCTTGGTTTTAGATATATATGGCAATCCGGCGTTCCTCCTTTCTTTTCTATTCTAATCTTTCCATTCCCCGACATTTAACTTCCTTTTCTCCCAAAATTAAGACGATTTATGTCGCCGGGTGACAGCGGCACAGCCGGCGGAGGATCCATATCGCGGCTGATAGAACCTTATTCGCCAACAACCCCGCGAACTCCCGAAATTGGTGCTGGAATGGACAGCTAAAATCAGTGGTGCCAATATAAATATTTCCAATGTAAAATATCCCACGATGTTGGGGAGGTCTGTTAGAACCTTTTTCACTAAAAATCTTGAAATTTGTATTTTTGTCGCATAGAAGGTTTTTCGGCGGAGCCATTCAATTAGTCACAGAGTTTTAATAAAAACAGTGACTTGAGTAAATTTGCAAATTACATGTTCATGCTTTGCTGGTAACTTTTTTACTGGGATTTACTTTAACAAAGATATTTGCTTGTAAAATTTTTGTAGTTTTAGAATTAGCCGTTGTGTTCCAGGGGGTAGGACCTACTGCGCAGAGAGCCGCAGTGATTGCGGCTGTCGAACTTCCGGTGTACGACTTTAGTAAACACTACTTTTTGCCTTACTTCGGAGACAGTGTCACCAACCATTTCATGTAAGTAATTGATAAAAACTGAAAGAGACATACAACATAGGTACTTTGATACATATTACTTACTACTTACTCCCAGGGCCATCATGCCGTGGCCCTCCTCTTGGTCATCTTCCTTCTGGATTCCTAATTATATCTTGTAATTGTTCTCCTCTCTTCTTTTCTCAGAACATGCCCAGCCATCTGATTCTTCTGCGAACTATATTCTTCCTTGCAAAGTTCTCTGTTGACTCCTTCTTAACTCACCTTCTTCAAATAATGTTCGATAAATTTTTCTGATAATCTTATTTTTTATTAGATCAGTTTTCTTTCTCTATTTAATTTACATGTTTCAGCCCCACACACAGCAATACTGGGCTGATGATGCTTTGTGTAGTCTAATTTTGGTTCTTTGTGACAGTTATTTTCAATACATAAGTTTGTTGCATGCGTAAAATCATATTTGCAAAATTTACTTTTTTTGTCATTTCTATTTCTTTTGTTTTTTTCTCTGGAGACAACAATCTAAAAACTTATAAGAGTTTACTTTATCAAGTTTGTAATACTTGGAAAGGGCCTTGATCTATTATTTAGATTTTTGGATAAGTATATATATACATAGTATTTCAGTAGTTTACTTTCAATTCTAGCTTTGCCATTTCTTACTTGGACAAATTTGATTTACAAAATGAGAAAGTAAAGGTAACTGAAAAAATAAACAATACGGTAAAATATTACAAGAAAGTTAGGATCCTTGTCTATGGCCTATTGTCAATGCTATGCAAGTAGTCTGATAACAGTAAATTATTTTATTATATTTTAATTTCACGCCCACAACTGATCCTCTAGCAATGTGAGTGCTTGCATGTCAGTTAGTTCATACATGCTGTCAGTCTGAGTCGAGTTGTGTGGTCTCGCGTCTTTGCTCCGTAACCTTTCATATTGTTATTTTAAACTCCCACCTTAATTGAGATGCGATGTGTCATCTGTGTTTGGCACCGTAAGGATTTAATCCAAGAAAAGGTTAAGAAATGAAATGAAATGGTTTATTCATCACCCAAAGTTTACATACTTGTGATTTCTTCACACGTAAACATATGACATGTCATACATAAAAATCTTAATCTACAGGGTGTTTGATATGTATATACAAAATTTTTTTTTACAATAAAACCTTTAATAGAAAAAGTTAAGAAATGCAATTTACATTGTTACAAAGCAAATTTAATGAGGTTTCATTTGATATGCAGGATTTAATTACAACTCTACATGCACACCAGTATTTGCAGCACATTTCTCTAGTCGTCTTGGTACATCCGCTACTGCAGCCTGCAACATGTGTGCCGGAATGTTTGTTAACACCTCACGCACTCTATTTTCTAGTTCATCCAAATTTCTGGGCATAGTACGGTAGACTTCTTCTTTGGACCAACCCCACAAAAAGAAGTCACACGGGGTCAGATCAGGACTTCGAGCTGGCCACTCATAAGGTCCGCCTCTTCCGAGCCATTTGTTTCTGAAACGCCTGTTAAGCCAACTCCTAACATCTTCATGGTAATGAGGAGGGGCACCATCCTGCATAAAAATAATGCTTTTTGCATTTTCCCACCTAGAAATAACTGGCCAGACCTGTTCCCGGAGCATGTTCAGGTACCTTACACCGTTCATTGTCTCTCTAAGAATAAATGGTCCAACCACGTTTGAAGAAGTGAAGCCACACCACTCAGTTAATTTAGGCCGTTTCTGCAGTTTTTCAACACTCATTTTTGGGTTGTGTTGTGCCCAGTAATGACAGTTATGCTTGTTAACAAAGCCCCCGACATGAAACACTGCTTCATCACTCCATAATATGTTGTCAAACAGTTGAGGCCACTCATTGTACCACTGAATGAATTCTTCAGAAAATGCCATTCGTCGATCACAGTCATCTAAAAAAAGTTCATGGACATACTGTGGTTTCCAAGGTTTAAAGGATATATGTTTTCTTAATATTCTATGAACTGCGTAAGAAGAAAGACCTGTTTCTCTGGAGGCACAACGTACTGATTTCTTTGGACTTCTTGTAAACACATCACGGACTCTCGCAATGTTTTCTTCGGTGACGGAAACACGTGGTCGCCCAGATTTATTTTTGTCTAAGACACTACCCCTTTCCACTAACTTTTGATGACAATTTTTTATAGTTCTAGAATTTAAAGTTTCGTGTATCCCTTTTACACGTCTCCACCATCTTTGTACAGCCACAACTGATCGAAAAACTTCATATCTAGCAGCAATCCTAGCCCTATCCTCAATACTTAACACGGCTGGCATTTTGACTGAAAATTGAGGTTAAGAATTACTGCCGCAACAATGATCAGCTGTTTACATAAAACCTCATTAAATTGTCTTTAATTTGACATATGTTGGATACAGCTGGCATTATTATTTCGTGAGCTACATCAAATTAAAATGGTGTATATACATATCAAACACCCTGTATGTCTAATCTAAAAACTAAATGATAATGTGGTTTTCTCATCACAAAAATTGCAAAACTAATTAAAACAAAATGAAAACTAAATGTTCAAAATCAAACAAAACGCAATGAAACTTAAAATATTCTTTGTCAACTAGAAAAAATTATCTCCAGAGTACGGACACAAACACAATGTCAGTAAATATTCCTTAAGCTTTTTCTTGAACGTAGTCATCCTTAATTCCAATTTAATTTGACTAGGGAGGTGATTGTAAACTTTCCTACCTATATACCAAAAGGATTTTTCAAAAAGTGCAGTTCTGTGAATGGGGAATTGAAGAAGATCTCTATTTCGTGTATTGTACGGATCCTCATGATTTCTTGACAAAAACTGTTCGTGGTTTTTTTTTTTTTACAAAGATGCATAGCTGGTATTAATAAATAGTGTGGATTGTCAGAAGATTCATCTCTTTAAAGAGAGGGCGACAAGACGTGCGGGGTCCAACATCAGCTAAGATCCTTATTGCTTTTTTTTTTGAAGAATACAAATTTTTTGAATGATAGATGAGCTACCCCAAGCGATAATTCCGATAAGACAAGAGAGAAACAATAAAGTAAAGCCAGATGCCTATTGGAAAAGCCTTCAAAGAATAAAACTTGCAATGCTCAGCAAATGACATTGCATTATGTTAGAAAAAAGTGTGTTTCTGTTTCTGGTTCACGACAAAGCTCCTCCCTTAGTATTTTCATGAACCCAGCAAGAATCAAAGCCCCTTTACCAACAAGATTAGATGTCTGTACATTTTATTTTTTGAATATTTTCCCAATAGACATCGGACTTGATTGTTTCTCTTGTCATAACCTTAACTGAAAGTTTTCATTCTGTTTAAATTAAGAAAACCAATCTTGACAATGAACTACTAGGTAAACAGAGGTTATCTGATTCCACAACTCAATCTAAAAGCGACAAGTTTTTAACTACCAAATCCTGTCTTATTGTACATCCACTAATTATACATTATGCAATAAAGAAGAAATAGTACCTCTTACTCGGCTGTACCTCTTAGAATCATTAAATTTAGGCTCAAGTAATTTTTTGATACTACAGTAGAACCCCGATAGTTCGACACTCCTTACAGTTCGACACAGTTTGTTACACCCTAACATGTCAGTAACGACCAATAGTGTCCATGTTGGAAAGTGACAAAGGTGAAAATGTAAACAAAAGTGACAAATGATTTGAATGTTGAGTTCAATTAAGTTGTGATTTCAATCAAATTTAGTGTTTCCCAAATTCAACTCATGATTTTTATCCTCCCTTTGTTAACATTTCCCATATACTCCCTATATTTCGAAATTTCAATACTTCGACATTCTCTAAGTCCACAAAGTGCCCAACTATCGAGGTTCTACTGCACCTGTTAACGACTCTGAAAGCTTGGGCGATACTCATTGGAGCTGTTTAGTATAAACTAGAGCTCGCCTCCTGATCGAAATTCGATCAAAATTTCAGTTGATCTGGACCCAAGAAGCTTAAAAACATTTTAGAACAAAACATCTGTTCTTCCTAATTTTCTAGCAGTTGTTATTACAACATCTGTCTTAAGATTCATCCAATTCTCCTTTCTCCATAAGATTAACATTGGAACTTTGAAAGCCTGTGGGGAGTAGCCCTGGAGTCCGATGTAAATTAGAATGGGATTCTGCTCATCTACAGGACTATACCTTTCTAACGGTATGCTCGGATTTATCCTACGATGTACACGAGCTGAGAAAAAAGGAGGAAATGAAACATGCTTGCCTATTAATATATAGATAAGTATTTTGAATCAAGAGTAATTTATTACCAATAAAAGAGTTACATGGTATTCTGCAAATTTAGATTTTGACTAAAAAATTGGCCGCCATTTTGAAACGAATGAAGATAACAAATTCTCTTTTTACCAAAATGTTTGTATTGAATAGACCTTTCAAATAAATTATGTATAATATGGAAAATGAAAAATATCAGAATTTAATGCAATTTAGTATGTACCTGCACTGGGAAGGTATTATCCTATATTTACTTAACAACCCCATGGCAGCAAACCTACATCCTCATTCTCATGGTGTTTATGGGGAAAATAAAAAAAAAAAAACGTAATTTTGTTGGAAATTCCCTGAGTACTAGTCTGAGAGTACTATAGGTCTGCTGCGATGGGAGTGTTACGGTCAGTTCAAAATAGTTCTGAGAAGCCATTGACAAGGGGCGACGGCTTGCCTCTTAAGGTGCGGCTACACATAGCAGGAAAGGACACGGAAAGGACACGGACAGGACAGTTTCTGATGAATTCTCCTTGTTTTATCAAATGGGAGCGGCTACACATAGCAGGAAAGGACACGGACAGGACATTTGTCGTGTCGGATGGATCGCCAAACGAGCATTCATCCGCCACTGTCGTGTCCTGTCCGTGTCCCGTCCTGGTATGTGTAGCCACCCCTTCCGACACTATCAGAAAATGATAACGGTAGCTCAGTGTAGTAAGTGTGGCGGCCGGCGGGATGAGCCGTGTCGGACGGCTGCGCGCGCAACCTTCCGACGTCTGACGGCTGCGCGCGCAGCCTTCCGACTCAGAAATGTCCTGTCCGTGTCCCGATATGTGTAGCCACCCCATCAGAATTTTGTCCGTGTCCCGTCCGTGTCCTTTCCGTGTCCTTTCCTGCTATGTGTAGCCGCACCTTTAACCTAGAACGTTCTGGACTCGACTGAAAAGTATTGTAAGGGTGTAAAGACATACGTTCTTTATACTATATAAACTTATGTTTATACGGCATATGTTTTGATAACTTAGCTAAATTAATTTAGAAATAACTATAATTTCAACACTTGGGGTAAATTTGTTTTCAAGTATCCTATCCTCCACAAATTGTTACTTTTTGAAAAAAGTCCATTGTATAATAGCCTTTTAGCTTCTAAATATAATTCCAAGTGAAATTAAAAATCTAGATTCTAATTTTTTATTATCTAAATTAAGAAAATTTCCATTGAAAAATCTTATTATAAGGTGTCAGACTTTTTTAAAGAGGGATCTGGTATTGGTTGAATGACTTTTTCATTTGTTTACAGACCTCTGGTCCGCAAAAAGCTTTTATATTGAAAGGAAGAGTCTTGTATGTCATTTTTTATTTTATCTCATTAAATGCTCCGATTAAGGTCGATTGTGGGACAAAGTACCTATTTTCTGTGTCCTTGTAATGTTATTTTAAATGTATATGTACCAATACCGCATCGCACTTCACGTTTGGCTGGAGTTTTGTTGGGAGCATCCATTTTTAAATGCTACCAAGCAAAGACGGTAACAGATGCTCAGACTGACATCTTTTGTGAGGCAGAAAGCCAAAAGGAAACTCATGTTGGCAAATTCCTACAAGGCTAAATCAAACTTGAAACAGTTCCATTCAAATGAAATACTCAGAATAATATGTTAATAAGACTATGAAAAGGAACCTCAGGTCACTTATCCTATACTCTAATACGAGTAAGGTATATTTGTATGTATGTATGTATGTATATTTGCATGCGGATCTCAAAAATGGCTCAAATGGTTTTCTTCAAACTTTGCAAATAACTTAGATCTGGGATAAAAGTAATATAAATACGGGTGTCTCTTATTTTTATAATCTGTAATTGAAATCTCAAACATTTTAATATTGGTTTTATGGAGTTAAAAATTAAAAAAAAAAAAAAAATAATGAAAACAGCTAACGCAAATGTCAAATTGCACACCATGTGTTCCAATATAAACATGTTGTTTTGCATGGCAGCCAGTTACTTAAATACTACTGTAGGTAAAAAAGGTACTACTGTATAATAAAAATAAGGTATCACTTTACAATTAGTTCACTTTGACTTGTTTTTAACTTCATACTGCTGACTATGAATGTTTAGATAAATAAAAGCATGTAAAAGTATAAAAGAAATAAATGCTTTAAATACCTCAGTCAACAGTTCCTTGGAGGTCTAGTGTGACCTAGATTTCGATGCTTATTGCATCATCTTGAGGCAAGTGATGAAACACGTGTTTTCCTTCTATCCATTGGATGTCGTCAGGGGTTAAAAACATATCACAGTCACGGTAAACATAAAATTACACGAACACGGACACATGACGGATGGAACAGACGAATACAAAAACCGCGCGGATTAACACTTAATGACGCTGATGCACAAGTTAAAAGTACTCCACAAGTTCCGGGGCAATATAAACATCTTTATGATGTCGAAATTATAAAACAAATGATCAATTTATAGAATTTGCTGTGTTATAAAAACAGCTAATTACTAAATTATTAAAATCCATGTGTTACAGTTTCAACATGTGTTTCAATAAATATACATCAGAGTATGAAACAGTCTGAAAGGAGAGTGAGCGAAGCGAACGAGCTCGCTGGGAAGGCGAGTGAACGAAAAGAACAAGCTTATCTTTAACAAGAAATACGCCTTTTGGCACTGAGCTTTTTAACACACTGTCTGTAACGGATATTTCTATAAAGAATATCCCTGTTTTGAGTTTCCCGAGCAAATGCTCGGCCCCCAAGTACTCCAGATTAAGCCAACTAGAGGTCCCTTTTGGCTTTCCCCCTCACAAAGAGCTACCTGCAGTCACAGTGTTGGGGCTTAGTGTGAATTGCAAACGTTGTTTACTTTATGAACGACCTAACTATTATTTCTTCAAGTAGTGAGGAAACGTTATTATAAAACTTCAAAAATGAAAATAAAACTTCTTATATTAGAAACTATTTTTTTTAGAAAACTCCCTTACTTTTTAAAAAATGCAAAAGACAAATCTAAATTTATTAAAAAATTGAAGGCATTCTTACTTGACCTTGCACCTTACACTATAGAAGAATTTATTAATTTCAATTTTTAAGTAACATATAGTATTTTGTAGTAAAGTAAAATGTTTCTTATTGCCAATATTGGTAGTAAGTTACAATAGACTTGACACTATTCATGTATATAAATTGTATAAAAAATGATGAATAAATGACTTTTTGAATCTTGAATCCATATTATTATTGCAATAATTATTTTGAATGGCTTCTCATTTTTGTGATTGTTACACTGAATTGAATAAAAGTTTTGTTTCAGGTCAAGTTTTTTAGCAAGTTTAGGAAGTGCAGTTGCTTCAACACCAATTGATGTCATAAGGGTACGTCACAAAATATAAATTGTCTTTTTAGTGAATTATCCTGTAGGGAATACGATGTTATGGTAGTAGTCGTAGTAGCGGTATTTTCCCATGACTGAAATAGAAACAAATCAACCGGTTTCATGTTTAGTAACGAAAATATATCACATTGCAATGACTGTTTTATAAATGATTCAGCTTCAGACCTTTTTTAAATATTTTACTCCTTTCTGTTTTCGCCCCTCGTCTTTGTTTGCTGCATTTTTCGAGTCCCGATCATTCCTTTTCAAAGGTTGTGACTCCGGTAACGGCCTATAATAGGCAAACAAATTTGATTAATATTATCGTTCATTGAATACAGTTTTATAGCTAGCCACTGCTTAGCCGGTTTCCGATTGTCATTCGCTTGTATCACAACATCTATGACTGAAGTATTTTGTAATGGCTTTACTTTTCCAAGCATTTACAAAAACTTTGTACTACAGTTTGCTGATTCTGAGTTGCATTTCCATAGTGGAGTCCAGAATGTAGTGAAAGAACTAATTAATTTATCATATTGTATTGTATCTTTTTCTTTTACAGACAAGATTGATGAATCAGCGAAGATTAAAATCAGAAAACACAGAGAGTAAAATTTACAAAGGGAGCATAGACTGTCTTGTTCAGGCAAGTGATTTAATATTAATGAAATATACATGTTCATATTTTATCTTTCTAGAAAGAATTTGATAGGTATCAAGGGCATGAAATAAATCAGTCAATGTAATTTGTACGGCTGGGTGAGTAAATAACAATAATCAAGTCAGCACTTCAGAACTTGATTATTGTTATTGTATTGATATTTGCTCACTCAGCCGTAGGTTAAACTCACCAGCTAAAGGTTTTATGTTAAACTCTCATTATTTATATTTAGTTTAAGTTGAATATTTCGCAAAATTTGAGTGAGGTGTTTCTCTGTACTGTCCTCTCATATAATTGAAAAAAGATAAATTTGCCAAATTGTATCAATCGTAAACTTAAGAAAAGACTTATGAAAGATACATAAAAAGTAAAAAAAATTAAAGATGAATATATATTTTATAAAGATTTATAAAGGAGAAAAATGTTGTTCGAGTAAACTCAACAGGCAATCATGAAACTGTTGGAATCCTGTTGGTTATATTCCAGCCGCTTGAGTCACTAATGTTTCAGATTTCTATAGAAAACTGTTGCTTTGAGAACGCTAATAACTTCAGAGACAGTGCTAATAAATAAAATTAAATAAATTCAATTTGAGTATTTGGCTATATAGATTTAACTGTGCTTTGTGTAAAGATCTATGCAGGGAAAGGCCCACCCCCCTCGGGGTGTAAGGCAAAGGCACACCGAAAGTCCCTGAGTATAAACAAAAACATCCACTATCTCTCAAACGTGTTTACGTTCTGCAGGCGGCTGGTTCAGTTTGTCAACCCACGGTTTAAAAAAGTTATTGTGTAAAACTCGTATGTTATAAATAATACTTTAGACGTTCATTTTAAGTAATTATTTAACTAAACCTTCAAATTACGAATATTTTTACTTTACTCTAGATAAAAGCAGAAGTTAAGCACGTCATTACTCTGCTCCAATGAAAAATGAAAATGAAATTTCAACTTATAACATTGGATAACACGGGTTCTTGGATAGTCAGGAGTCTACTACACATAATTGTTTGTGACTTTTGTGTTTGTTTGTTTGTTGCCGGCAGACGGTGAGGCACGAAGGGTTGGCTGCACTGTACAAGGGCTTCATACCGACCTGGGTGCGGATGGGTCCGTGGAACATCATTTTCTTCATCACGTACGAGCAGTTGAAGCGCCTTTATTAGTATTTTATCACAAAAGATGTTTGGCAAACAGAAGTTGGTCAAACTGTATGGCCAAAGTACTTAACATCTAGAACAAACCAAAGCCTAGTTGTTATTAATTGCCGGTTAGGAAATATATTAATTTATTATTTTTGATTAGGCTCCAAGCCTGCAGAAGAGAGGCATCGATGTTCTAAGTTGAATGTCACTGAGAATAATTCATGTCGATGTCAAAATATCACTTGTAGAATCTGCCTCATTGTTAACAAGAATTTTTAGAAATAGTAGTATGATTCATTTATAATCTATTGTATACAAATGCTTTAAAAATATAATCGTCACCGCATCGAAATAAATCATGATTTTTTTAGGAATGAAGGTATTCCTTGGTTCTGACTTGGCAATATTCGTATAAAGCCAGACTGTGGATTTTAATGTCAAGTTTAAGAGCTGGAATTTCACTACTTTAATTTTTGATAATTTTGCCTATTAAGTTTCTTGTCATGGGTTTTTATATTTGATCTATCTCTTCCCTAACTTATGTTTTCTTTGTGCGTTTAACCCAATTTTTATAAATCTTGATTATTAACATTTTATTAAGTTCCCCTGCCTGTATTCATGAAGCAAAGGTGTTAGTGTTACACTTTAGTACAATCAATGTAAAACAAATTAATTGATTGCCTCTTTTTTAAATAATTGTTATATTTAGAAATTCTATCAATTAAATGCTTGAATTATGAAATACAGGATGAAATGTGTGCCTTTTGGCGGTTATGTTTTTCTTCAGGATATGTTTTGAAATAAAACCATTTTACAGTCATTTCATGCATAAATGAAAACTAGTATTAATGTTCAGAATTGATCTCGTAAAATTTGTAATGATATTACGTTGAATTCAATCTACACAAACGTCAGCCTGGTATAAGATGTTTTAACTAACTTGCATTTAAACAGCACCATTCCTTTAAAACTGAACCTTTTTTTATAGTACACTGGAGTTGCATTTTTATAGTAAATTAAAACTACTACTAAAACTAATCAGGTTTACCTATCTTCCTCTAACAGTGCTTCAAAAATTATAACTTATGGCTAAAGTTCATGCACTCAGGGCCAATGTTGCTAATAATATGTTTGAATAAAAATATTAATCAAACAAATTTTCACAACTTTTAACTTTTGTTTAGTGCAATCCTCCCTAATAAACAAAAGTCCTAGTAAATGACCTTGTATTTTTGCCTAATTTACAAGCTGTAGGAGGTTTGAAAAGTTTGGCTAAACCTCTTAAATAATATCTATTTGTCAAGACAATTGCATTTAAGTTTGCATAAAGATTTCCTCTTCATTTTAAGGGAATTGTAAGTTAAATTGGCTAATTCTTATTTATTACAGTGCAGACTTAGATGTCTGGGTCGGTCTAGTGTGTACTGCAGGTATTTGGGTTCAATAATAGTCAATTTTTCAAAGATAGTTGATGTTGATGTACTAAAAAACATCACTTTACTGTACTGTCTCAATGTGTTACGGTATGTGATCATCCTCCTTTTACATACATATTGGTATTTGGTGCTCTTCTTCATTAAATAGTTGTTGCGTATGATTGACTGGATAGTCATATTGACCTCTGTATAGTCAACTTAATCATACAAGTCCACTTAAATAAGTACATAAACATGAATATGTATGAAAATTGTTCATTAAATAATAGTTTTTGTCACTAGGACGGAAAGTGGTTTTTCTGAGTGCAATCGTGTTTTATGAGCAAGTCAAAGCCGAGCTCAGAAATGGCGATTAAGTACAGAAAAAACACTTTCGTCCGAGTGATGAACAATATTTTTCATCGTACTTCAAAAATATAAAAGTAATAACTAATTTTAAAATTAATTAACTAAAATTTAATTATCTGTTTGTTAAATTAGTAGTTGACTTCCATCGTAATTTAAATATTCTTTAAAAACTGCTGATATGTAAGAAAAATTAATAAATATCAAAATCGTGTACTCTTTAAGTTGTTTTTTGTTTACATTGGCCTTACTTGTTTTAGAATAATACAATTTTTGCTTAAGAAAAAAACAGCTTTTGAGGTTAGCACAAAAAAATGAAGAGATGTTTTTTTTTTCGGTGCAGTTTTAAAGGCTACAGAAAACTCCATCTCTTAGGACTAATTTTTTCCCAGTAAATGGCTGTTTTGCGGGCAGTACGATGAAAAATAAATACTTGGTGACTCTTGAACATTAACATGTATGAAATTGTTTATTATAAATAACTTGGTGCATCATACTCTTCAACATGTATGTAAATGATTCATTATAAATAAATATTTGATGCCCTATGCTCATTTATAGAAAACCCAGATTTTTGTGAATCCAAATTGGCTGTTTGCCCAGAGTCCAGATTGTCTAGAACCTTCTTATTGTACTCATATTGTTATAATATTTGTATTGCATAAAAAAAGTTGCAGTAGGTTTTCATATATTGTCTTAAACGCAAACATATCATTAGGCAGTAGGTAAGGTAAGCCTTATAGTGGTTTATAGTGTTTTCATAAGTCTTTAGAACCAGTTTTCTTAAAAAGCGGATGTCCAAATTTAACTCCATTGAAATGTTAAGCCTATAAGTGTTTTCAATATAATTTCACGTTGATTTTTTCCTGACCTAAGGTTCAAGATATTCCAGCCATTACTGATTATCTATGCAGAAAAGTATTTTGAATGAGCAAAACAACTTTTCATATGTTTTTGAATAGCTTTATGAAAACACACTTGAGAAATTCATATCTCTTGAGAAACTTCATGTGTGGTTTCTTTTTTTTTTTTTTCATAATAAGTAATGTAAGCATGTATTATTTTCGCATACATAAGGTGTAAGAAGTAATCATATTTTTACATTTTTCCGTTTTTACGGTGCTAAATTCCTTTTATTACAGTATTCATTAATACAAGCTAGACAATGGAGCACCCTAGAATTTGACTTTACAACACTGGTAATTTCTTATTTATGTTTTGAAAATCTATTTTATTTCTTCACGAAAATGTCTTTGAAATCTTGGATTTTTCATTACCTTGGAGATTATTAGTCATCTAATATAATACTGCTAAATACTACTGCTGCATTAGTGTTATTTTGATTTTCACTGTTTCATTTATATTTTTCTATCCCTTCATCTCTAATCTTTTCCTGTATGGTTTTCATTTTAATGTACAGTAGACTCCCTCTTAACCGGCCACCTCGGGACCAGGCCGCGGCCGGATAATGAATTGGCCGGTTAAACCGATGTTCATTTAAGAACGCCAACCCACAATTTTATATGGCCTAAATATAATTATTACTTGAAAAACTACCTTAAATACATTACTGTATATGATTTATAGCTAACATCTACCACCCACGAAATCCACAACAAACCTACACTAATAAAAATGTGGTCTCTACTGGATAGTAGGTAAAAACGCATTGACTTCCGGAGGCAGTCACTTCCGTCCAGGACGTTACAGTTTAATTGGTTTGAAAACGTCAATATGAAATAAAGTTGTATTGAATGATACATTAGATAAGAAAACTACGTTTCCGGCAAAACACGGCCGGTTAAAGCGATGTTTTGATAAAAAATGGCCGGTTAAAAAGATGTTATTTTGTGTCAGGGTAGGCCGGTTAAAGCGGAGACCGGTTAAAAGGTGGCCGGTTAAGAGGGAGTCTACTGTAATTTTATATTTGTATTAGGAATTTTAAACCATTAATTAATTTTAAAAGCGTAAAAAAATTTTAAATTGCCCTATAAAATGTTTAAGGATTGTAAGAAATGACAATTTATCTAAAATTTAATAAATATTAACAATTTCACTCCTACCAAGTCTGTTTATTTCAATACAAAATTAAACAAACCATAACATCCAGGGCTCAAAACTTGAAGGGATCATATCTACCAGGTCTTTTATATAAATAAAGCGATAGTAAGGTAGTTGTGGTCTCTGGAAGTTATGAACCCCACCCCTTTTAAGCTCTAGGTTTAACATCACCAAATGTGTCCGGTGATCTTTAGTTAATTTTTTTCTCATTTTATATCCAATGTAATGTATTTTTAGAAGTGAAAATATGTTTATTTTAAAAATAACCAAACCAGCGTTGTTGTATAACCAAACTTGTTGTAGAAGTTTAACTAGTCTACTTGTTATATTGTTGTAGTGTAGTAATTTAAAGCGCATTTAGTTAGTTGTAAGTTGGCTGTGGAGCACAACTCTTTAAACAAATGTTATTATTTAAGTTTTAACTTCAATTTTAATCAGCCTTCAATTTTTTATTTGTTGTCTTTTATTTATGCGATAGATCTATAATGTTTTACCATTTAAAATGAGTAATAGAGAGTTTCTGCAACTTACGTCAAATCTTACTGCAAACGCTACAAGCTACTTCAAAACTGACAAATTTATGAGCAGTACGGTATGCAGGATGGTTGAACAGTATGAACAATATGTAATGCTTGCCGATGATTACTTTATGACGATAACCTGTTTCTTCAAGCAGTAAAAATAGCTAAATCCTCCATGATTAAAATGATGTTAGTTTACCACATTTTTTAGTATGCGTAAAAACTCTCTATTGACAGAAAAACTTTCTTTATTTTTTGTAGTTTGACAAATGTTATAATTCTCAAATAACAACGATCCAAACCAAAAAATATTCATACAAAACAATTTGAAAACTTATTTCTATTTATCAAATAAAAAAACTACTGGATGTCTAAAAGAGAATGCTCTAGTTTCAATGGAATATTGTACAGTACATTCTTGTTCATTGGACTCAGCGACATCGGAACGCCGCTTCATCAGAACTGAAAATCTGGATATCATTTTTTTTTCTCACAAAATAAATAATTTTTCCGTTTTAGTGCCTTCAATTTCCATTCGTTCTATCCGCACAACAGTGAAGTATCACATTTTTCATCAAACTTCATCAGGCGTTTTCCATAATCTGTACCCATCGATGTGATTTAGAAAGCCATGGAGTATTCGCAAAAAAATAGAAAGAGGTAGAGAGCAGGAAGTGAACATCCGTTTCTACCGCTTCCCAAACTGTCATTCAGTCTGTCTCGCGTCGCGACTGCACCTGTGTTACGTGGAAGTCAGTTGTCTGCTGGAATACGAGTGGAATATGAATATGGAATATGAGAATAAAAATTTTGGATCTTTATTTCCTGCATTGTTTTTATTCCTATAGGTTCATTGTTACCATGTTCAAAGTTTGAGTGCCTTATTTTCATAAAATCTCTTGTGTTATCTTAAAAACAAGAGTGAATGCAATCACGATAGGTCACCGTACGGGGGGGAAATGATGACTCATGGCGGACTCCGCTTCATCGGAATTTTTTGACATCCGAACCGGCCGTCCGCCACATTAGTTCCGATGAACGAGAGTGTACTGTAACAATTTTGTTTAAATTATTTGCAACAAATCAGGCATTACCTTCATAAGGTATTTACAAATAATTAATACAAGCACTAAACGAAGTGCAAGGTTATATCTTCCCACTTATATTTAAATTCAGTTCATTCCACTTAAATCTGTATGCCATTGCTCAAATCATGATGTAGTTGACAAAGTAAACAAAATCTTCATTTCTATGGGAAATCCCTTCATCCCCTTCATCACTGGCACCTTCACCAGTAAGTTACATATAGTAATTTTGCTGTGTTACTTTATGATTCAGATTGTTGTAAGAATTGGAAAAGAGTGTATTTGGTGTTTTGCTTACACATAATCTTGTATTAACATTAAAGTGAATTGGAATAATGTAATTTGGTTTGGGAAGGACAAAAGTGATAAAGTAACTCAGTCTTTGTCTTTATTGCTGTACCATGTAAGCTTTCTACCACAAAAAGCTTGAAAACTGAAAGTGTAATATGTTAACTAACGTGCACAGTTTAACCTAGTAGCGGCCATGCAACCTTTAGCTATGGGTTTTACTGCTCTCTACACAAAAGTTTAGGTTATAACACTTCATAACTATGTACACCAACTAGGTCCTCTTTAGTCCTCCCCTTCACAATATGTGAAAGAAAAAATAACCGAGAACTAGTTTTAAAATTATCAAAACTAATATAATATAAATTTTCTTACTGAAGCCGACTTTTTCATAGATTTGGAAAATTTCTTTTGGCGACTTCTTTAATGTGAAGTAAGACAAATTCAGTATCAAAAGACTATTAGTTTTACTTTGCTATATACTTTTTGTTATTTTAACAATTAAGTTCAAACTGAATTTATTCAAAAAGTTATATCTTTGTTAAAATTTAGTTATAATAGATTATTTTTGAGAATATGTAAGAAGTGAAGCAAATTACAATCGTAATAGGAATTCAGTAAAGGCTGCGATGGTGACCACAAAACACTTGTGTTAAATTTTATAAGCTTGAGGTACCTTAAATATTGTCTACAAAATTATTGGCTATTTGTTATCTAAGAAATTTATAGATTTTATTTATTAATTCAGATTAATTATAAGGAGATAAATGACATTTTACACAAACAGTCTTCCGTAGTTTAAATGATTTCTTTTCCATAATTAACAATCATTGACCGTAAATAGTCCATTTATATAAGTGATCGTTGGCGTAACTGTTTTTATTAATTGCAGTAATACGTGTAATTGGTAAAAAAAATTGAATGGTGTAATTTTATTACCATGACTTTAAGTCACAACACTGATTTGTTCAAAGTTAACTATTTACACAAACTGTGATTTTATTGAAAAGTATTTTTGATGTAAACTAGATATGTATAGATTGTTCTTGAATAAATTGATTATTCTTTGAATGGTTTTATACTTTTTCTCCCTAGACAGTGGATTTATTTTACAAAAGTGATCTATCATGTTACCTTTATTTATTTTTTTTTTTTTATCCTCTAAAGTTTACAAATTTATGAACAACCTGGAATACCTTTATAAATATAACAAAAACATATTTTATTTAGTTCATTAAAGATGGAACTAGAGATCTCCCCCTGGCCAAAATTTCAGTTTATGTGGATCGTTTTGACAAAAAAAATATAACAGAAACGTCTGTTCTTCCTCAACTGATAGCATTTTTGTTATTAAACAGCTACCTCTCTTAATCCTGAAGGCCTTTTAAACATTGAAGTGGCGCATCTGCTACACCACGCGAAAACCAACCAATGCTTTTAATGGGGGCTTACACACTACAGTAGCAGAGGCGTGGCAGGGATAGCGCTACTGCAGTGTGCAAGCTCCCGTTTAAAAGCATTGGTTGGTTTTCGCGTGGCGCAGACGCGTGCAGTGTGTCCCCGCGTAGCAGATGCGCGACTTCTGTGTAAGACTAAATATGAAACTTTAAAAGCCTGAAAGGCATGGCGGCGCTGAGGCTTGTTTCCCATCTATTTTTGGCGGAAATAACTACAGCCCTATCTAACGACACCAAAAACTTGAAAATTGGTTTAAAATGGTAGATTACAAAATCAATGTTATAACAAAACTACAATAAAGATTATTATTATTATTATTATTATTATTATCAGCTGTCTGATTATTTAATAAATTACTCTTCTTCCGTATAAGATTTGAAACTTTGAGGACCAATGTGAATACCTGGTTTTTTGTTGGAAATTGCGATTCTGCTCCTTTACATTACAATATCTTCCAAATGGTATGCACACATTTCTCCTATGATATACTGAAGCTGAGGAAAAAGGATGAAAAGAAACATGCTTTCCTATTAATATACAGGGTGTCAGAAAAAAAAACGGATCAGGATTTTGGGAGATTATTGCTTAGACAAAAACAAAGAAAAAAGTTCTTATAAACATATGTCCTTCATTAGGCCCCTAGTTATCATTTTGTTTTTCACACTAAATAATATTGTAATAAGTTCATATCTGGCATAAATCTTCATTGCAGCAATGCCCTTTTTTAAGAAAAAAATATTTTTCCCCAATATTAATTTATAATGGTGGCCACTTTAAAATTTTAAACTCGAATATCCCATAACTAACAAATTTTACTAGGGACCGCCTACTGAAATGATCTTGAGCCAATAGTTTTAAAATGCTTCATAACTGAAACATCTGTTCTTCCTGATTTAATAGCATTTGTTATTAAAACAGCTGTCTAATGAATCAATCAATTATTACTCTCCCATAAGATCAACATTGAAACTTTGAAAGCGGGTAGGGCGGAGTCCTGATGACCGATGTGAATTATAATGGAATTCTGCTCATCTACAGGACTCTACCTTTCTAAGGGTATGCCCGAATTTCTCCTACGATGCACACGTGCTGAGAAAAAAGGAGGAAACGAAACATGCTTATTGCCTATTAATATATAGAAGATTAAGTTTTGCAATATACAAAAAAGTTGACAAATTAAATTAAGTAACAAATGGTAGTACCAAGTTTAGAAGGATCTGACAACAAATAATTTTTTGTTGTCATTGACATTTTTCTATTAAAATTACCTTAATTTGCATTAATTATAATCTAAAATCAATTTTTTATGCAAAAAATTCCAATAACTTCGTCATTTGTTACTAAATCCTTGGTCTAAGATATTTTTGTTTCAAATTTTTAAGTGGTGACCATTTTGAAAATACACATTGGAAAAAATAGTTTTTCATTGAAAACGAGCATTGCCGTGATGAAGATTCATGCCAAATATGAGATTAATACAATGATTTGCTACAGAAATCAAAATTATTTAATGCAAAAAACAAAAAGGTGGCTAACTAACAGCTTAGGCTCCTTTTATTCACCGCGGCATGTCGCAGTGGGCTGTCGCAGCGATTTTGTAAGTGCATTGATTGAAATAGGGACGTTTATTCAGAAATGAGCGGTCTCAGAAGTAGCGATGTGTCGCAGCGTTTTGTATATTCTGTCGCCTGCACTTAGAAATCGCTGGCGGCGAGCGGTTTCTGTATGCATTGGTTTGTATTGGGCGTTTTACTCGAAGCGGCAGCCCGCTTACACTCTCGCAGTGCTGCCATCCCAAGCCACCTCGAACATTATTGGCAGTTCGGTAAGAAAGTGCAAAATGTGGTTGGTAGCACATTTACCCCCTCCACGCAACACCGACCGACTGTAGCGACTTGTCGCGCGAAATTTTGGGACAGCAATTGGCCGCAGCTACAACCCGCTGCGACGTATCGCGTTGAATAAAAGAAGCCTTAATGAAGCGTTTTAGGACATATGTTTATGGGAACTTTTTTCTTTGTTTTTGTCCAAGTAATCATCTCCCAAATTCCCAAAACAATTTTTTTTTGACACCCTGAATATATAGATGGATTAAATATATTTTCAACATAGGTATTAATTAGATCATTTTTTCATTTACAGCCACTAAAGACTAAGCACCGCTGGTTCGATCTGTTTTGCCCTCAATTTAACAGTGTCATGATCACTTCTGGAAGTACAATATCATCAAGCAGAACCCTCAAAAATGTTTGTTCTTGTCTTAACAATCACTAGAAAAACACTCATCATTAATACTATCTCTCAGATTTTTGTCACATAAAAAAGTTTGCTAAATAATTGAGGAAATTATAAATTAGACAAGTTCAAATTATGCAGGTTCTACCATATTGTATGATTAGTATTCATAATTTTCATTTACCACATTGCCCTAAAAGATATACAGGGTGGAATGAAGTTATTGGTTAGTGAACTTTTCATGTCGATAAAAAGACACAAAATGTGAGAAAAGTAAAGAATTGTTTTGGAAAAATTGTAGTCAACCGTTATTTTTCATATTTTTTAAAAATAAATTTTGTACTTTTTATTGGAAAAAGTAGATTTTCTCCCCATATTGAACCTTATGTTACAATAATGATAACCCTTTTAGATTCTCCATAGTAAAATTTTTCAATAAGACTAAAAAACTTAATTATAAGTTCAGTTCAGCTTATTTGAAGTCATTTAACTAAAACAACTGTTAAAAAATAAAAATAAACATAACATTTTTATTTTTTAATACATTCTTTAAACTGTACCCTTCTTACAAGGTGGTATAATATTATTAAACACTTTTTTAAATTACATACCAAACATTAAGGTTTAGTAATAATGTTCAATGGACTCTAGCTAAATCGAAATTCACAGGATTGAGTTTTCTTTGAGTTACGAGTAGTGGGACTTAGGAACAGTTTGAGTAACAGAGGTATTTGTTAATAAAATTGACTTACAGTAGGTAGTTTAATTACAGCAGACCACATGTGTCACAGACTCAGAGACGATGTCGGCAACCTGTGATCTCGGTGTTACAATTTACTGAGGTCTGAAGAAAAAAACTGCGGGAAGAGAGGGGATAGAGTAAAAAATAACCGTGAATTTATGTCGTTAAATATAATACTTAATTTGATTTAGGCAGTTTTTTCCAAGAGTACTGAATACTATAATTTGAGGAATCAAGGATTTGAGGTCTGTGTTAGCGAGTGTCAACTGTAGAAGTAATTAACCGTATTGAACAAAATTGGCTTAATCCAACTTTTTAAGATTTTATTACTTTAATTGATGAAACAAGATTTCATCAACAGAGAATATTTATTTCAATATTGTAATACGATTTCATATTCTCCATACAATAAATTAATAATTATTGAGCTCAAAACTCAACACGGTGACTTGAGCTGGTGAAATCTTAAAATTGGAAATCTCTAAGCCCCGTTTTGGTTTTTTATAAATGTCAATATTTTGAAGTTTATGACCTATAAAATGCAATTAGCCTAAAGCCTGTGTCATCATATTAGTGTTTTATAAAACTATTTCATTAAATGTGATGACCAAAAACGGGGCCATTTCAACTGCAAATTAATTAACCTGCAATTTGCAGGATTGTTCTTACAAGCTGTAAACTGTGGACTGGGCAAACAGTATGGACCTAGTCAGTGATGACCAGATGTATCCACTTACTGAACAAAAGGTCAGTCAGTGACAGTGATTTCGGGATCTGAGTAGGTTTTTATGAAAATGGCTGCCGCCGGAATGCAGCAACACTGTTACCAGTACTAAAAGCTATGAAAACATTGGGTTCACAAAAAGGTGACAATCTTATAACAATACTTTTTTTATTAATCCATAAATCTTATCTACATCAATATTCATAACTTAAATAACAACACCTAAATATTAAAAAAGTCTAAGAGCGAGGAAGCTGCGATCGGCACACATAATATCCACTGTCCTTGAGTCGGCGGTAGAGAGCGATGTACTTACAAGCCGTCGTTGTGCGAGGCGAGACATACGCTTCACAGAAAGTCACCTGCAGACAGATCTCGTAATCAATGGACTGATAAAAATCAAAATATATCTTTGTAATTATTTTGTTTCTGCATCATATTAAAAATAAGATTTTTTTTACACATTAATGTTTAAGTATTTAAAAACACTTTTAGTGAATTTTCCTATAGGGAATACGCTAATACAGTAGTAGTCGCGGTAAGACCTAAGCCCAGGACCATGTTACTTTTTCATTTTGAGGTCCCCAGAGGTCAAAACATTGTACGTTCTAATTAATATTTATCTATGCATCCAATTTTTGAAGGGATCCTCCATTTTTTATGAAATTTGACAGAGGTCATATTGGGTTAAGCTTGAAAACCAGCATGATAGTGCCTTGGGAACATAATTTAATGGGGTTTCAAAAGGGTGAAAAATGGGTTTTAACCATTTTTCAAAAGCATAAGCTTTTGGTTTTTTTATATTTATTTTTTAAATAACAATATAGCCTATTTTTTTTATTACAATATTTTAAAAAACTCTAAATTATCCTATACGATTATTGCTGGTAAATTTAACGAGGAGCTTTCTTTTGTGATACGTCGCAACTCAAAAACTCATAACTTTTACGTCCAACACTAAGCAATGGTTGTAATTGATTTTTAAAATAATTCGCCCAAATTAATTAATTGTTTCTTATTGCAATTCGAACGTTCATAATTGGTACAAGGGAAGATTTTTCTACTAACCATGTGCTAGACTCTTTTTTTTCTTTTTCTAGACTACAGAAAGGAAGTGCAATCCATAATTATAATACCAGATTTAATAATTTATTTAGGCCTGAACATCATAAACTCAACATTCGTCAAAATTTACCATCTCATGCTGGTGCTAAAATTTTTTATCTTTTACCAGAAAATATAAAACAAACCAAAAATTTACGCCCTTTCAAGAATAAATTAAAATCTTTTCTAATTTCTCAATCGTTTTACAGAGTTAGTGAATTTATGGACCACATTAAAAATTCTACCCAATCAAAAGAAAATCATCTGGAAAAAATAAATAAATAATAATTAACCGCAATAAAACTTAGACTTGGTTTGTACTGTTTATTTTTAATTGTTTTTATATACTTTTACTATTTTATAATTTATGTTTAGACAACATTTTATGTGTTATATACATTGCTACCAACAAAGAACATGTTGTATTTTTAATTAATTGAATTGAATTTTACAGTTTACCTTGTTATTTGTTATTACCTTGCTGGCCGCTGCCTCGCTGAGTGTTCCGTCACGCAGACATCGCAGGAACGACATTACAAATGTGTAGCAGTTGAACGTTTCCTCGTGATACCTACACAGAATGATTCCGTTACTTTATCAATATCTTATTTTCTCCATCAACTTTCAGCCATACCAAATAAGAATTAGTCATAAAATAGTGCTATTGTTAACATTCTACAAAAATGTTGTAGTTTTCATTACTAGCCAAGGTTTTTCTTACTAGCCTCGAAAGTGAACTCAGTGTTATACAACAACTGATCGATCTGCACCACAAAATCCCATAATGGTTACTTTCCGTGCACCACAAATGCACAGAAAGTTAACGTTATGTAATTTTGCCGGGCAGTAGCGGAGTAACCTATTTTCTTAGCTCATTTTACTTTTAGCAAGTGTACTTCCGTGTGTATAGTAATAAAAAATAAATATTGACCAATCAAGTTTTTTTGCGAATCTAATTCTGTTACAAACTGAAACATTACTGTTCACAACCATGGTAACTTATTAAAAAATAATAGTGCCCAATTCAAAATTTTGTCATGGTAAGAAACTGCCAATTACACTTGTAAGGACATTATGAAGATGATCATGTACTGTGGTTGAAAGTTGTATGAAATCATGTAAATCCGATTCAATTTAATTAAAAACTAACCTCAAAAAACTAAAATGATGCTGTTGTAACCAACCATGACATGAGTTGAATAAGGATATTAATTAATTAACAAGGATCATTCCAACCAGAAAAACCCAACAGAGGAGATGATCGATGATAGCCTGCGGATCATTAATTTTCAAAATAAAGGAAATTGATGCATGTTACCTGTTTGTCTGTCAATGATTCTAGTGTAAAGGCAAGTCTCTGTGTACTACATAGGATCATTGACAGACAATAGGTAACATTATAACCTTTGTTTTGAAAAGGATGTGAATACCTCCTAACTTTAACTTTTATTTAGTAAGTACCAAATGATTTGTTAAGATCTCAGGGCCGGCTCTACCATATGGGCAAACTACAAGGCTACTGCCTAAATAGAGCACTGAGGCTCAAGGGGCGACCATTACGGTGGAGACCAGCGCCCTCTGGTTTGTGGTAAAGAGCACCCGATCGTTGATTGGAAGACACAAGAGCTCCCTTTGGCTATACACAGTGCGTCCAAATGGTAGTGGTTTTGTCTTTAGCAAAGAGTAAATTTTGGCAACACTGGAGCTAACAGTCCCTTAATGTCTGTTCATTCTTCCAGAGCCACTGGCTGACAACCAACAATGTTGCCAACTATAATTCTGTTAGAAACTAAAATTTCTTTTTAAATTCCCTGACTTACCTAGCAGGTGTCCAGCAGTCCTGGGCCGAGACAGACTCCAGTGTTTGGTCCCAAGTGTCCATCCATTCCTCTGAACTCAGTTGACTGACAACGAGACACTGTTGCCAACTTTGCCGCTTGTTACGACACAGTCCATGTTGGTCGTATTCCACCACGCGGCCGCGAGAATCTGTCACTCCGATGTGCAGATCCATGCTCATCTTGTAGTCACTGCGGCAGAATTAAGCGTGTGAAACACCACTACTCGTATTGGTTCTAGATACAGGAGGGTTTTAAAGTGAAAACTAGTAAAGAAGTATTAAAACATAAGAAACTAAGCACATTTTTTACTTTAAAAGGAATTTACACCGTAAAGTATAAAGTACTTTCTTTTTAACTTTTATATTTTCAAAATATCTTAAACTTGGCTTGAGGAGGGCAAGATCTGCCCAACCTTACATTGGGGAATATCTTTAATGTGATTTTAGCAGCAAACATAACAAAATGACATTCTGCATACCGTAGTGATTTCCACCACTATCATGGTGTCATTCGAAGAAGCCAGGGGCAATCGCCCCAAAATCATCCCCCCCTCCCAAATAAAAAACAAACATCCAAATCCTTTTGAATTGAAAATTCTATTCAAATCCTACTACAGGAGTGATTATAATTCCTAGCTTGTTATTGACTGACAACATGTATTATTAATAATCACTGTATACTTACTTAAGGAAATCCCCATTAGTTGGCTTAATTATGACAGCACATGGCTGCTGCTGAGCTCTCACGAACGGGTAAGGGACCCTGGATAACAATAAAAAAGTTTTAATCCTATACTCTAATATGAGTAAAGTATAAGCATACGTAGGCACACATATCTCAAAAACGGCTCCTCTACCACCAGAGTGAAGTTTTCTCCATATTAAAAAATTCTGAAAGACCAGTAAGCAAAGCAAACGACTTTGTTGTGGGGACGAGTGAGGGGAGCGATTGAGTTCGCCCTGGAAAGATAGCAACTATAGACAAGGATGTAACTATTTTTCTCTTTAGCTATAACAACTGATAACAAAGGAAGAAGGAAGGAATTCAGGTCTACGGGGTAGTAATTTTTACCTTAGAGGGAAATACAATTTTGACTTTTGATCGTATATTAATTTTGCACAGAGTAACTAATGATACATCAGATAGTATTTTTGCTCACCTGAAAGGAGTCAACGGTGGATGGTGCTCGACCAAACTCGTGCGGCAGACAGGACAGTGTTCCGGGACCTGGCACCAACAAACAGCAATTTGGGGGTTAAAGCTAGAGATTGGGAGATTTTTGCTTCCTATATTCAGAAGGGGAAGTGCTCTAGAGCTACAGAGATGCATAAGAGACTTTTCTCAATTTCTACTGATAAAACGGCTCGTACTGTATAGCAAATGGGACCTACATAGAATGAATACAAATGCAGCATACACAAACTACGACTCCTGCTATGAGGAAGGATTCTAGAACTCCAGCATCTAAATCACTCACGCCTTTTCTTTGTTCTTGACACTGGAAGATTACAGTAAATAAATGAAATATTCCCCTTGTGGTTAGCCAAACTTTGTATTTTTTTTGTGAATTTCCTTAGAACGAATACACTCTCATGGTAAGACCTAAGCCCAGGACTATGATTATTTTTTGTTTTGAGGTCCCCAGAAGCCAAAAACACCATTCGCTCATTATCATACATACGTAGATTTGGTATTTATAGAACTCGTCTTTTAGTTCAACAATGTTAACTAAAACTGTTTAAAAAAGTTGAAAAAATCAATAAATTTTGTATTTTGAAATTTTAACTTGGTTTGACAGGTTACGGAGAAAATACAAAAATACAACTCCCATGTTATTCTTAGGTATGGGAAATCAACACAACCCTGTATCTCGCTTATTTATTGACATAACTTGATAAAAATTGGTAGGTTTATGTACATTCATTAGGGAGGGTAGGGTTTAGTATATATTTGCTTACAACACAACACCCGTTGGCAGCAAACTTATGCCCACCTCCATGGGGTATATGTTGAAAATAAACAAAATCCCAGACTTGGATACAACTTAGTTTGCACCTGCTTTAGGGGAAGGAACTATCTAAATTTGCTTACACAACATTCCCATGGCAGCAAAACTACATTCCTATTGTGTTTATGGGAAAAAATGCCTAATTCTATTGGAAATTTGCTAAGCAGGCAGATCTTCTATGGGGGTATTTTATGAGTAAAATATTATGTACAAGGAATATGTAAATAACTATTATTTATGAATATTAAGCTGTGGTTTCCTGTATGTTTTTCTATTCTTACTATAACATTGATATTGTTATAATTTATTCCCATATTTTGTCGGAAAGGACGAGATGAGACAGTAACTTTATAAGCCTCACCATGTAACTTGAATGATTCTGCACTACTATTCAGTTAAAATTATTGGATAATCAACTGTTCCATGAAAATTAACATGTAACGTAAGCTCAATGTTTTTGGAAAAATACCCCCTCCCCCCGCAAAAATCCCCATCTGTTTTTGGCCATTCATCAAGTTAAGTGGAGAGACTATGGTCTGCAGCAGTGTGACTGACCTGGAAGCAGAACACTCTAGGTCCGCAGTGCTGCACACACAGGATGCCTGGGTCACAGTCCATCTGTCAACAGCATACACTACATTACTACACATTATACCAGGTACATCGAAACAGAAGAAAATATCAACAACTGAACAACTGAACAATATGAACAACTGAAAGAAAAAAATCTTGGAGTCAGAGTTTGTTTAACTTTGTGTTTTTAACACTATTATCAACACAAAAAGTTTCGCTTCAACATTTTATCAGGATTCAGACTGATAAAAATTTACTAGCAACCCTAAAATCTACTGACAACCGACATCAAGTCTAAAGTCTATTTTACAAATAATAAAATTTTATTTAGAGTAGTTATCAGGTGCAAATGATCTTTGTCAAGACTAAAATAGCTTTTATTACTTCGTACCTACACAACTTTTTTACATAATTTGTGTAAATTTGTGAACTTGTTGTTCTTTATTTCTTCTTTCCTTATCTATTTCTTCTTTGTTTGTTATGGAACCAGATGAAATAGAAAAGAGTTGTCTTCAGCAGCAGTATAATTTACATTTTCTCAAAGAAAACCTATGACATTTACAAAATTTTATATGGTTATTAAATAAATAAATAAACTTTGCATTCAAAATGCAGTATGCTAAAGTAAAACTTTTTAAATACTATTACTTTGATTAGTAAGAAAAAAAACTTTTCATGATTTTTAACTAAAATTTGAATTTAAAAACATACTTTTAAAACTTTTTAAGTGCTGGATTTTATTTTAGTGCCCAGTAGTGAGTAGGTATATATTGGGTACAGTATATTACCTTTAACTATAGATACACAAGTGTTACTCAATGCTAATACGCATAACTTGGTTGGCATGATAAGAATCTGTAAAATCTAGTGATTTTACTTTGGTACTGACCATATCAATTTAAAAACCACACCAAACTACCATTGGTCTGTCTACATTTGATGCTGGCTTACACAAGAATAAATTTCAGCTCTCATAGTCGTTAAGACTGCCGTACACAAGACATCATGCATTCAAGACCATATTAATGTGATTTACCTACACTTATTTTTACTTAAATTTGCTTCAAATAACCAATAGCGTAGCGTCACCGACCTGATCTCAATTTAAGATTGAGTAAATTGGTTATTTCTATCGAAGAATATACTTAAATTCTAAATGATAAATATTAAAAACCATTTAATAAATCTAAGTGAAATGTTAAACTGAAAAGTGACAAGGAGGGGGGAGTCATTCAATGGGCGCGCAATGGATTGATTTTGTAAGATTTGCCGTTGGATGGACAGCGAAGCGAACGCGATGACTATATAGGGTGGGTGGGGGGGGGAGGGGGGGATTGTTTACATCGGTCGCCAGGCAACCACGTTAGGGACAACAAACAGAGATAGTGAACAGTGCGGGCCAGGTCGTCAAAGGGTGTCACATGTTGCCAGGTAGGTGGAGATTGAGATTTTTAGATTCTTACGACCTAATTAGAAAAAATAATGGATCAATTTATCACGATTCGTAAAATACTGTATCTGCAAGCACTTTTTCATCATACTGCAAGCAGAATTGAACAGCCGTTTTAGCTTGCATTTAGTCCACAAAGTTGTCATTTTCTACAGCCTTTTAAAAGTGCACAGAAAAATACAACTTTTAAGGTTAGCGCATGGAAAAATTAACATGTTTTTTTCTGTGCACTTTTAAAAGGCTACAGAAAACGCCAACTTTGCGGTCTAAATGCAGGCTGAAACGGCTGTTCTGTGTACTTATCGTTCTAAACGTACTAAAAATACTAATAAGGAAAATGTAATTTAAAAAACTTCCGGACTACATTTTTAATGAAAACGTTGACATTTTATTAATTTCACTTACATATCAGCTGTTTTTAAGAAAGAAGATTGAAGAGTCAACCAAGTCAACTAATGTAATTTATATCCTATTATATTAAACGAGAAAGTTTTGCAGTGGGGTTTGTGGTTGGAAGTTATTTTTCAAAGTAAGCGGAAAGCCGTTCCGGATGGTGACTCTTAAGTACAAAATAATGGCAGTTTAATTAATTCATCAAAACGTTAAAAACACTGCAATTATTTCTTAAAATCGTTAGTAATTTTCTTAAAGCATTGGAGCGATCACATGGTTATAAGACGAATGTAAGTCACGTGTTTTAACCATGAAGCCAGTTTGTGTATATAAAACTAAAAAGGCTCGTACACTTGTGTTTGTAGTTGGAAATTATTTCTAAAAGCACGAGTTGAGAGGGTGAATAGGTGAATAGAATGACTAGGCTATATGTGGGCATAAAATAACGGTGGTTTAATGGATAAAATCCTATGAACATTTCCTATTATTTCGTAATAAAATTGTAAATACAATCATGTTTTCTCCATAAGATAAGCATTTAAGAAATGAGATGATTATAAAAATACACTAAAAAATCGTAACTGCCGTCTATTAACCATATAGGCCTTGCCAGTTTGTTTTAAAACTTACAAATTTTTTATGATGTAGGCTGAAATAGTAGTAAGTGGTAAAAAATACAAGTAGGCTAATTTTTAACTAGGACAACTTTCAAATTGGTTTATACCAGTTGCGAAGTTGACTTTGGGTACGGCACACGAAGTTGCCATAGCATGTAATAAGTCTTTTAGCTGTCTACTATGACAATTTATCTTTCTTTATTCATGTTCTAGACAGCGGGGGCTAAGTACATGCTGAGGGCATGGAGACACACCCCTAGCTAGAACTAGAATGAACAGTCGGTTGGTTGGCCGTTTAGAGCTCAGAGCGGACCGCCTGTTTGAGCCTGAAAATTAGTTGTCACATGAGCACGGGAGGTGATCCTCTGGATGGTCAGGCGGCCGTCTGATGTCCTGTGTCCTCACCCTTTCTCTTCCTTGAACCTTCCGGGGACTTGCGCAAAATGCCCATTAGAGGCGGATGTGCTTAGCGGTTTGGCCGGGGTCTCCATATCCAAAATAACAACAACAAGCACATGTCGTGGACGGAAGCGAGATGCTTGGGTGGGTGGTGAACACAGGATCCTACAGTGTCGGAGAACCATAGCCAAACTCATCTTATATAACCTAAAAACTAACATAAATCGCACTAGAAATGCACTGCGTGCAAAAAAGTTATACAGCAGACCTTCAGAAGCAGTTATTCTTTTCCTCTACCGACCTTGGGGTCTAACGCTCTTCTTTCGAATTAGTCTTCCTAACTGTTGTTGGGGATAGGAAACCTCACAAATTATATTGGAAGATTGTTGAGTCCGAAAGCCTGGACTGCAATAAAGTCGTATATTTCATCACAGTGGTCTTGGCTCCGGTGCACACCAGCGTATTGCGTCTGCGTTGACGCAGCTTTATATGCAGCGGCGTTCGAGTTGTGCATGTACTCAAATGGAGCGGTACACACGTAAACACTCGTGTGCACCGTGGTCACCGCGTCGACGCAGCGTGAACTCAGCGAATTTTGAGGCTCGTGTGAACTGGGCCTTGGAGAACGCTCTAAAGCCTTGTTTTAAAATATAACCTACTTTTAGACGTATTGCTCAAGTTATTGAATTAAACCTAGCTATAAAAAGCTATTATAAACTTTGCTTACAAATGATCCATTATGATGATGTTAAAATCCGCTGTTTGCTATTGATGTAGCTTTATCTACTACCATTGACTATGTATACACTGACGTGAACGTAATGTAACGTTAGTGTACATAGTCAATGTTACTACTGTATATCGTTTAAACGAACAGCTGATTCTTACTCTCTACAGGCGAAAATCTTATTCTCTATAGGCGAAAAGAACTACAGGCCCTACTTCAGCACCGTTAACGATTTGTTTCGAAAAGAGCACTTTTTGGCGCGCTTATGATGAACATTTACCATCCAGTTCCAGGTTTATAGCGTACCAAGAGAAGTTGTAATGTCGCGTGTTCTCATTTTGTTCACTTCCTGCTTCCTCTCGTATTTGCAACTGGTTAACGGGTTTAGGCTATATGGTCCAGTAATCATTTGGGTTCTTTGTTTACCTATTTCTATGAATATTCATTTATAGCGTACAAAGTGTCACGTAAAGTGTTATGGAATTACAGATCTGAATTGTATACTATAATTATAAATCACCCACAAATTTTACTATTATTTGATGAAAAAATAGTAGTATTCATGCATTGCACTGTTTTTTTTTTTTTTATTTTATTAGCGAATTTCCCTATAGGGAATACGCTATTACGGTAGTAGCCATGGTAAGACCTAAGCCCAGGACCATGTTACTTTTTCATTTTGAGGTCCCCAGAAGCCAAAAACACTGTTCGTTCATTTTCATATATATATATATATATATATATATATATATATATATGTGTGTGTGTGTGTGTGTGTCCGTGGTACCGATAACTTTTGAAGGGGACCTCCGATTTTGATCAAATTTGGGATGAAGGTGTAAGACCAGGTCTATTTTCATGAGTTCGCGAACCAGCATGATCGGGTTATGGGAACGGGGTTTTATGGGGTTTCAAAGGGGTTTTTGGCACTTTTGGACCTAAATTTTCAAAATTCATCAATTCTATCTAGAACTATTTAAAAGAGCTTAAAAAACAAACAATTTAGTATTTTGAATCTTTAAATTAGCTTAACTGGTTATAGAGAAAATTCAAATCAAGTTTCCCATGTTATTCTTATGGGTAAATCTTTAAAAACTTATATATCGCTTATTTATCAACATATCTTACTAAAAATTTTTATGAACCTTCACTAGGTGGTGAGTAATTAAGATTTGATCAAAATCCCCCATGGCAGCAAACCTACATGCTAAATCCCATGGTATTCTCATGGAAAATAGTTGTATAATGGGAGCAAGAGAGATGGAGATATAAGGTATCTGTTCCTAATCAGCTGACCAGGCTGATCAGGTGTCTTCTGCATATTTGTCAAATTTGAAATGTTTATGTTTTGTTATTTGTAAATAAATCATTCCTTTTTGCATGAAAGCTATGGATGTGCACTTTTATTACTGTTTAAAAAAGTCATTTGTTGCAATATAAATTTTAATATATAAATTATTAAATAAAAATAATTTACTCAGAAATATAATGCCATTAAATATATTATATTTCCTTGTAAAGATTATTAATTATAAAGTTCTTTGATGTTGAAACAATAATTCTTTGGAAATTCGCTGAGTACGCAGGTCTGTTGCGACGGGGGTATATTACTGTTAAAAAATTTATTAATTGCAATATAAATATTAATATATAAATTATTAAATAAAAATAATTTACTCAGAAATATAATGCCATTAAATATATTATATTTCCTTGTAAAGATTATTAATTATATAAGATAGCAAAAAAGTTCTTTGATGTTGAAACAATAATTCTTTGGAAATTCGCTGAGTACGCAGGTCTGCTGCGAGGGGTTTTTTTTTTTTTACAATTTCACTTTGGATATCTGAAGTTTGTTGTTGTTTAGTCACCAAGATAGTTCATGCCTTCCCTCTCATCTTATGTTCAATGTTAGTAAATCTATACTTATTTAATACGCTAAGGGTTTTTTTTGTCCTGAGAACTCCTCCTACAATTTTCAACCGATTTTCAAGTTTTTGGTGTCGTTGGATAGGGCTTGGCCTGTAGTTGTTTCCGCCAAAAACTGATAAGAATCGGACTGAAAATAAAGACGCTATCCACAATTTAAATCTCAAAATTTCCCATTTAAATAACATTGGGATTAAATAAAGCATTTTAAACATCTGTTAAAATCAGCTGTAAATACGTGTAATTTTGGTGATTAAAGAGATTCACAATATTGGATTGGTCGGAGGTCAATGATTTAGAGCTAAAAGTAAAATTTGCATTGTATGAAAATAAATTGCTCGATTTCGAGCAACACGTATACTAGTTATTGTAAAATGGTACAATTCTATCAACGCCATCAACGGTCACATTGTTTTGATTTAAGAAGTTCACATTGTCGGTCGTTATATAGCCTAACTAGCTGTTTCCCGTCACGGCTTCGCCCGTGATTGAATTTATTTTTTAGGTAATAAAATCTTTAAAAGAGCAACAAAATCTTTTTCCTTAAGAATGACATTGAAACAACAAAGTACTGTGTGTTGAGCTCTGAGAGAATTTTGCAAAAAATTTTCTTAATGAGAACCATTGAGCAAAAAATAACAACCATGTCAAATTTCAACCCCGTATTCCCTATAGTCATTTTAAAATCATGTAGAGCTGAGCCCTAAAGAACATAAAAAACTATATATCTAAAACTGTTTCTTAGTAAACACCTATTAGCAAAACGGAATATGTTTCCGTGGAATATGTTTCCTATTTAACGGTGGTTTGTTAAATTTCCACACCATAGGATTCATGGTAATTTTGAGGATTTGTGGGGGAAGCCCTGGATTAATTTTGAAGTTCCATGGGGCAGGGCCCTGAAGAACTTCTAAAACTGTATTTGTAAACCCATTTCTAAGTGAGCACCTATTTGACAAATGGAGCATCCACGTTAGATTTTAATCCCTTAGCGAATATGGTAATTTTGAGGTTCTGTGGGGTGGAGCCCTAAAGTAAATTTGCTAAATTGTTTCTTAGTGAGCAACTATGAGCAAAGAGGAACGTCCATGTCAACTTTCAACCCCGTGGGCCCAGAGTAATTTTCAAGACTTGTGGGACGGAGCCCTAAAGAATTTTTAAAAAAATATATATTTGAAAAACTTTTTCTTAATGAGCATCCTTCCTATGAGCTAAGAGGAGCGTCCATGTCAAATTTCAACCCCGGAGACCCTAAAATGTTTTTGAAGTCCTGTTGGGCAGAGAACTAAAGAACTTCGAAAACTATATTTGCAAAACAGTTTCTTAGTAAGCACCCATGAGCAAAGAGGAATGTCCATGTCAAATTTCAACAACGCGAAGGCCCTAATGTAATTTTGAAATCCAGTGGGGTAGAGCCCCAAAGTGCTTTAAAAACTATATTTGCAAACCCTTTTCTTAGTGAGTACCCTTGAGCAAAGGGAATCCTCCATAATATTTCAACCCCATGGGCCCTAGAGTAATTTGAAAGTCCAGTGGGGCGGAGACCTAAAGGGCTTCAAAACTATATTTGCAGAACGTTTCTTAGATTAGATAGATATAGTACCTATGAGCTAAAAGAATCGTCCTTGTCAAATTTCAACACGTAGGCTATACAGTAATTGTCAGCTTCTTTGAGGTAGAGCCCTAAACAATTTTTAAAACTATAATGGTAAAACAGTTTCTTAGTGAGCACCCATGAACGTCCATGTCAAAAATTTCAACCCCGCGAAGGCCCTAAAGTAGTTTTGAAATCCAGTGTGGCGGAGCTCTTAAGTGTTTCAAAAACTATATTTGCAAAACTATTTGTTAGTACCTATTAACAGTAAAAAAGTATATAGTAATAAAATATGAAATAAAGTATACTGCATTTAATACAACCAAAGTACACCACACTAAAAGTAATAGTACATCACTCTAATCTTGACAATGACAAACATAAATAAACATCATCTCACACCTAGTTAATTCTATGCTTATAAGCATTTTCTTGAATGAGTCATCATGTGGCAGATGTAAACAAACCTAATTCAATTTCCATTATCGTTAGAATACAAAAATGTTGCTTCCATAAGAATAACATGGTAACTTTGAGAACGTCTAGGGCGTAGCCCTTTGTGAATATTAATATGAAAATAGTCAGACTTTCCTATTTTAAGCCTAAAGAATGAGTATACCAAATTTCAGTACTGTAGCTAGTCGGGAAGTTGGAGAATTAGTGATGAGTGAGTCAGTGAGTGAGTGAGGGCTTTGCCTTTTATAGATATAGAAGATAGAAGTACCAGGTTAAGGCTGCGGTCTACCCCTGGCGCGCACCCAAATGCAAGGGTTTTTTTAGAATGGTGTTATCTTCTGCCAAATGTATCCTAGAGCTATAAACAAGGTGTCATATTAAAGAAAAATAACGGTACTAGTTTTCGTCTGTTACAATTTTGTAATTAGTTCATTAAAACCAATAGAAAACTTCAGTTAAAAATCGAGAAAAACAGATAATTTTAGACCGGTATAGCTGAAATTTGAAATTTTATTTTAAAATTCTAAAAAGATAGCCGACTAGATCCTTTTTTCTACTTTTAGAAAAAGTTAACAGGCAATCTCTATCTTAAGCGGTTAGTTTTAAAACACGATCCCCGTAAACCTCTGCATTTACAAAACTAAAAACAGATGATTTTGGACAGTTATTACTGAAATTAGAAATTTTATTTAAAAATTCTAAAAAGATAGCCGACTAGATAATATTTTCTACTTTTGGAAAAAGTTAACAGCCAATCTCTATCTTAATTGGTTAATTTTAAAACCCGATCCCCGTAAACCTCTGCAGCCATCAAACTCGCCTAGCGCTACGGCCGCGAGGCGGCATATTCGGCATTGTTGTTGTTTTTGTTTTGGTTGGGGTAGACCGCAGCCTTAACCGAGCCTTGCTCGTTAGTTTTAATTCACTTTTGTCGTAGTGTCATAGTAATAAAGCTATTAAATTTTCACCAACAACCAACTATACCGCTTCACAGTTAACAGCTGTTCGAAAAAAAACTGCCCCCTTTATTTTTGTATGGGTTTCGTTGTTATTCCGTTACAAAAATAGTAAGCCATAAGACCAATGTTAAAAATTACGATTTTTAAATCTAATTTTAGACCAAATTTGATTTTTTTCTGCGATTGAGGCTGTTTCTAAACTTATTTTTTAGGACAAAACACTCTTAAATGCAAAGTTTAAGCAAAATCTACCAGCTAGATTTCGAGATCGTGGAACACACATCCCTTCAGACATTGCTCTATTATAGTATAGGATTCTTTGTCATGAATGTTAAACTGTACTACCAGCCTACAGAGCAGTAGGCTACGTTTACTATTTTTTATGTTATTACAACGTAAAATGAATAAGCCAGTCAGTTTGATGTTGTTTCCCCATAATTTTTAATCACATAAATCTCTTTCTAAGATGCCGGCGCTAAGGCGTATTGAGACGAATTCGTGCACTTAATTAAGGATGAGTGTATGTATTGTATTGGAGGGTCAGATGCCTCCAAAGCAGAGCCCAGGTGGAACTCCTGGAGTCTTGGAAAAACTTATCCAAAAACATCTTGTCGAAACCTAAAAAAACCCTAAACTTATAACCAATTTAAAAATGCACTAAGTGGAAACAAGTATAAACTCAAACATAGTTTGTCAAAATTAAAGGGTCGCCCGACTATTATCGCGGGATATTTTAAAAAGGGCATAAGTTAGTAAAAACTTTTGAGTAACATATTAGATAAATTATTTGTAAAAAATCGTACGATTTTTCATTTGCGGCTGAATGTAAACAATGAAGAAGTGATTGAAAAATGGCCAAAATGAAACATACGCCATATGTCTTATACCGATCTCCACTTATTGAAACTTAAAAGGCCATTTCAAATGGAACATTTCATGTCTATTGGATTTAAACGAAACAAATAAACGGTGACAGTGAAACTCTGTTCGGGATAACCCCAACAAACGATCAGCGGCGTTGCCGTGTCGCGGTCGATTGACACAGAGTACGGAGCCACGTGAAATGTGTACACGGCTAAATGTATATTTAAGCAGCAAGATGGGACAGAAGGTCGATACCGGCACGCCAAGCAGTGTGGGACCCTTCATGCAGCACCGAGGGTACCATCAAATACCCCCACCGAAGGGGAGGAAAAGGGGAAACCGCCTTGATATATGTAATCTCAGCAGTGTAGGCTTGTTTTAGCTGACTACCCATTCCAGTAACTTTTTGTATTTTATGCATAACTAACAACGAAGTATGCAGACTTGGCTTTGACATTTTTAGGGGGATATATTGGAGGGCATTGATTTTAATTTGATTTAACTTATGATAGAATGAGCCGATGTGCCTAGAAAGATTTAAAAAATTTTCCGAAAACTAAAAGGCAGTAAAATACTATATTCATAATTTTTTTAAAACGCTTATTAGTAGGCCTCCAAAATTTTAAAGCGAGTCGGCATTAACTACTTTTATATTAGAATGATACGTGTTGTCTGTAATCAGAAATGATAAGCAACCGTCTAAAACTCTCAAAAATATGTTTATACTTATACTGCAAAGAATGCAGAAATATATGAAAAGATGGAAAATGGCAATCGATTTCGACCGGACAGACCGATCATCATCAGTTTCTATATCTTTATTTAGCTTTTGTATTCTTTGCAGCCTAAGTATAAATATATTTTTGAGTGTTGTAGACGTTTGCTTTTCATTTCTGGAATTGTAACTAGCCATTTATCATTTTCTAAACGTCCCTATACAATTCATTAATGATCAAGACCATAAAAGTAGAATTGAAAGAGTGTAGTCTTATAGTTTTTTATTTCGAAACTTTACCTACCTGCCATTTGTTGTTTGGCCATTAATGAATAACCCTATTAAAGAACCAGCTCCAGCAGCTCTCTTAGACAGTAACAAAGCTACAACAAGCATCACGCCAATTCTACATTCATTCTCATTAATATTCCCCTTAAAATGCACTGTGGTAACGTCGGCGTCTTAAAAAGTGATTATGAATGTGAGAATTCTATCTGCTCATCTATTGAATGGATTTAAACTTGAGGACCGAAAGTGCAGGACTAAGTAGCAAGCTGATTGAGGAAAGTTGTAAGGCCGATTCTCAAGGAGTTGTTAATCCAACATGGAATTAGCAATCCACAATTTAATTTTTTTAAATTTAACTGCGTTGCTAAGCGAGCAAAAATTTGTCACATTATCTTAACCCATTTAATGCCAAATTATTTCTTTTAAATTTAGTGCGGTGGCTTAGTGCTGCGCTCTCGTAGCGAACTCGCATACCAACGGCCTACAGTCTGCCCCGCTAGGGGCGCGCACTGTTCATAACCCTAATTCTCGTGTCTAGGCTGCCGGTCGTGATAGCTCAGATGGCTAAGGCGTAGGCATCCTTGGCCAGGATGTCTGCGTCGGCGCGGGTTCGAATCCGCTCACGACCAAACCCTGACCTGGTGGTGCAACTCTTAAAGGGTTAGCCGATCTGTGGTAACGTTGGTGGGAGGGCCCACGTTAAATAAACGGTGGCAGGCTTGCGTGGAATTTGACGGGATCGGTTGATTCTTTGAGAGTTGCACCTTGGTCAACACTGATTTTGCTACTTTTTACTACTGTTAACTGTGTGTGTGCCATTACGGCTTTGAAATACGAAAGATAATCATATTTTCAATCCAAAATGTCAATTAAATTCATTCTAATGATGCCATATAAAATTTTACTCCAGTCTTAATTCTCAAAGTCCCAGATGGGGACCATGGGATTTTATGGGTTAACCGATGACTAACGGTCCCACCAAACTACCAATGTTTGAATCGACATGACCCAAATAAATGAAGAGAGAGACAAACTAGAAGCGGAGAAAATCCCGCCATTATCAGCTGCATAGGGAAGGAAATGGCGGGAAGTCACGCGACGGGAGTGCTAAACACACGTGCCAGCCGGTGCTGCTGCAAATCATTGCCGCCACCACCACCACGCCTGCACGATATCTCTGTTGCGAATAGTTGGCCAACCTGCTAATCAGCTGGCGGTAGCCGCCTGATGAAGAATATTCTTCAGAATATCACTAGTACGATCGTTTTAGTAGCGTCGCTCCGACGCTACATGAACGCGTGCGATTTGGGTATAAGAGATTTTAAATGCAAAATTGCGCGACAAATTCACTCGCATAGAATCCCATGCATCCAGTCGATGCGCGGTTATGTGTCGCATCGGTACGGGGCGACTGCTCGTATAGGCGGGGCCTTTCTTGTTACTATAGCTATGTACAGTAATATCTAATCAATAGTCTTGGAGGGGCATTTCTGAACGGGTTATACAGAATGGTCTAATAGTTGGTTAACGCTCACGACCAAACCCTGACCTGGTGGTGCAACTCTTAAAGGGTTAGCCGATCTGTGGTAACGTTGGTGGGAGGGCCCACGTTAAATAAACGGTGGCAGGCTTGCGTGGAAGTTGACGGGATCGGTTGATTCTTTGAGAGTTGCACCTTGGTCAACACTGATTTTGCTACTTTTTTCTACTGTTAACTGTGTGTGTGCCATTACGGCTTTGAAATACGAAAGATAATCATATTTTCAATCCAAAATGTCAATTAAATTCATTTTAATGATGCCATATAAAATTTTACTCCAGTCTTAATTCTCAAAGTCCCAGATGGGGACCATGGGCTTTAATGGGTTAACCGATGACTAACGGTCCCACCAAACTACCAATGTTTGAATCGACATGACCCAAATAAATGAAGAGAGAGACAAACAACGGCCTACAGTCTGCCCCGCTAGGGGCGCGCACTGTTCATAACCCTAATTCTCGTGTCTAGGCTGCCGGTCGTGATAGCTCAGATGGCTAAGGCGCAGGCATCCTTGGCCAGGATGTCTGCGTCGGCGCGGGTTCGAATCCGCTCACGACCAAACCCTGACCTGGTGGTGCAACTCTTAAAGGGTTAGCCGATCTGTGGTAACGTTGGTGGGAGGGCCCACGTTAAATAAACGGTGGCAGGCTTGCGTGGAAGTTGACGGGATCGGTTGATTCTTTGAGATTTGCACCTTGGTCAACACTGATTTTGCTACTTTTTACTACTGTTAACTGTGTGTGTGCCATTACGGCTTTGAAATACGAAAGATAATCATATTTTCAATCCAAAATGTCAATTAAATTCATTCTAATGATGCCATATAAAATTTTACTCCAGTCTTAATTCTCAAAGTCCCAGATGGGGACCATGGGCTTTAATGGGTTAACCGATGACTAACGGTCCCACCAAACTACCAATGTTTGAATCGACATGACCCAAATAAATGAAGAGAGAGACAAACAACGGCCTACAGTCTGCCCCGCTAGGGGCGCGCACTGTTCATAACTCTAATTCTCGTGTCTAGGCTGCCGGTCGTGATAGCTCAGATGGCTAAGGCCCATGTTATACGGGCAGCTAAAACGCGACGTATAAAACGCTGACGCTGGACATAAAAAACGTAGCAGTTATACGAGCATCAATAACGTCGCGTCGCCGACGCACACGCTCGGTGGGTGGAGCTGTTACACGAGCGGGAAAAACGCCGCGGCAATTACCGAGTGAGCCCGAAATTGATGGTGGGGGGAGGAAGCAGATCTGCCACGGCAAAGCTGCCCGTATAACACCGACACGCGTCATTGCTGCCGCGTCTTTGCTGCCTGTTTACCGGTCCGGACGCGTAAGGCCCATGTTATACGGGCAGCAAAAGCGCGGCAGCTTTTACGTCGCGTCGACGTCAAGCCTAGCGGGATAATGGACTTGCGTGGTGTGCAACTATACGAGCGTTTTAGCTGCCGCGTCTTGCCCGGTAAACTCAGCGTCGACGTGTTTTACGCGTCCGGACCGGTAAACAGGCAGCAAAGACGCGGCAGCAATGACGCGAGTCGGTGTTATACGGGCAGCTTTGCCGTGGCAGATCTGCTTCCTCCCCCCCACCAGACACTGACCCAGCGCGAATATGACGTTCGGCGAACTTCGGGCTCACTCGGTAATTGCCGCGGCGTTTTTCCCGCTCGTGTAACAGCTCCACCCACCGAGCGTGTGCGTCGGCGACGCGACGTTATTGATGCTCGTATAACTGCTACGTTTTTTATGTCCAGCGTCAGCGTTTTATACGTCGCGTTTTAGCTGCCCGTATAACATGGGCCTAAAACACGTCGACGCTGAGTTTACCGGGCAAGACGCGGCAGCTAAAACGCTCGTATAGTTGCACACCACGCAAGTCCATTATCCCGCTAGGCTTGACGTCGACGCGACGTAAAAGCTGCCGCGCTTTTGCTGCCCGTATAACATGGGCCTAAGGCGCAGGCATCCTTGGCCAGGATGTCTGCGTCGGCGCGGGTTCGAATCCGCTCACGACCAAACCCTGACCTGGTGGTGCAACTCTTAAAGGGTTAGCCGATCTGTGGTAACGTTGGTGGGAGGGCCCACGTTAAATAAACGGTGGCAGGCTTGCGTGGAAGTTGACGGGATCGGTTGATTCTTTGAGATTTGCACCTTGGTCAACACTGATTTTGCTACTTTTTACTACTGTTAACTGTGTGTGTGCCATTACGGCTTTGAAATACGAAAGATAATCATATTTTCAATCAAAAATGTCAATTAAATTCATGAGAATTCTATCTGCTTATCTATTGAATGGATTTAAACTTGAGGACCGAAAGTGCAGGATTAAGTAGCAAGCTGATTGAGGAAAGTTGTAAGGCCGATTCTCAAGGAGTTGTTAATCCAACATGGAATTAGCAATCCACAATTTAATTTTTTTTTTTTTTAATTTAACTTTGTTGCTAAGCGAGCAAAAATTTGTCACATTATCTTAACCGATGACTAACGGTCCCACCAAACTACCAATGTTTGAATCGACATGACCCAAATAAATGAAGAGAGAGACAAACTAGAAGCGGAGAAAATCCCGCCATTATCAGCTGCATAGGGAAGGAAATGGCGGGAAGTCACGCGACGGGAGTGCTAAACACACGTGCCAGCCGGTGCTGCTGCAAATCATTGCCGCCACCACCACCACGCCTGCACGATATCTCTGTTGCGAATAGTTGGCCAACCTGCTAATCAGCTGGCGGTAGCCGCCTGATGAAGAATATTCTTCAGAATATCACTAGTACGATCGTTTTAGTAGCGTCGCTCCGACGCTACATGAACGCGTGCGATTTGGGTATAAGAGATTTTAAATGCAAAATTGCGCGACAAATTCACTCGCGTGCTTCACTATTCACAAATTCACTTCGCAAATTCACTAATGCCAAATTATTTCTTTTAAATTTAGTGCGGTGGCTTAGTGCTGCGCTCTCGTAGCGAACTCGCATACCAACGGCCTACAGTCTGCCCCGCTAGGGGCGCGCACTGTTCATAACCCTAATTCTCGTGTCTAGGCTGCCGGTCGTGATAGCTCAGATGGCTAAGGCGTAGGCATCCTTGGCCAGGATGTCTGCGTCGGCGCGGGTTCGAATCCGCTCACGACCAAACCCTGACCTGGTGGTGCAACTCTTAAAGGGTTAGCCGATCTGTGGTAACGTTGGTGGGAGGGCCCACGTTAAATAAACGGTGGCAGGCTTGCGTGGAATTTGACGGGATCGGTTGATTCTTTGAGAGTTGCACCTTGGTCAACACTGATTTTGCTACTTTTTACTACTGTTAACTGTGTGTGTGTCATTACGGCTTTGAAATACAAAAGATAATCATATTTTCAATCCAAAATGTCAATTAAATTCATTCTAATGATGCCATATAAAATTTTACTCCAGTCTTAATTCTCAATGTCCCAGATGGGGACCATGGGCTTTTATGGGTTAACCGATGACTAACGGTCCCACCAAACTACCAATGTTTGAATCGACATGACCCAAATAAATGAAGAGAGAGACAAACTAGAAGCGGAGAAAATCCCGCCATTATCAGCTGCATAGGGAAGGAAATGGCGGGAAGTCACGCGACGGGAGTGCTAAACACACGTGCCAGCCGGTGCTGCTGCAAATCATTGCCGCCACCACCACCACGCCTGCACGATATCTCTGTTGCGAATAGTTGGCCAACCTGCTAATCAGCTGGCGGTAGCCGCCTGATGAAGAATATTCTTCAGAATATCACTAGTACGATCGTTTTAGTAGCGTCGCTCCGACGCTACATGAACGCGTGCGATTTGGGTATAAGAGATTTTAAATGCAAAATTGCGCGACAAATTCACTCGCGTGCTTCACTATTCACAAATTCACTTCGCAAATTCACTAATGCCAAATTATTTCTTTTAAATTTAGTGCGGTGGCTTAGTGCTGCGCTCTCGTAGCGAACTCGCATACCAACGGCCTACAGTCTGCCCCGCTAGGGGCGCGCACTGTTCATAACCCTAATTCTCGTGTCTAGGCTGCCGGTCGTGATAGCTCAGATGGCTAAGGCGTAGGCATCCTTGGCCAGGATGTCTGCGTCGGCGCGGGTTCGAATCCGCTCACGACCAAACCCTGACCTGGTGGTGCAACTCTTAAAGGGTTAGCCGATCTGTGGTAACGTTGGTGGGAGGGCCCACGTTAAATAAACGGTGGCAGGCTTGCGTGGAATTTGACGGGATCGGTTGATTCTTTGAGAGTTGCACCTTGGTCAACACTGATTTTGCTACTTTTTACTACTGTTAACTGTGTGTGTGTCATTACGGCTTTGAAATACAAAAGATAATCATATTTTCAATCCAAAATGTCAATTAAATTCATTCTAATGATGCCATATAAAATTTTACTCCAGTCTTAATTCTCAATGTCCCAGATGGGGACCATGGGCTTTTATGGGTTAACCGATGACTAACGGTCCCACCAAACTACCAATGTTTGAATCGACATGACCCAAATAAATGAAGAGAGAGACAAACTAGAAGCGGAGAAAATCCCGCCATTATCAGCTGCATAGGGAAGGAAATGGCGGGAAGTCACGCGACGGGAGTGCTAAACACACGTGCCAGCCGGTGCTGCTGCAAATCATTGCCGCCACCACCACCACGCCTGCACGACATCTCTGTTGCGAATAGTTGGCCAACCTGCTAATCAGCTGGCGGTAGCCGCCTGATGAAGAATATTCTTCAGAATATCACTAGTACGATCGTTTTAGTAGCGTCGCTCCGACGCTACATGAACGCGTGCGATTTGGGTATAAGAGATTTTAAATGCAAAATTGCGCGACAAATTCATAGATATGCATAGAATCCCATGCATCCAGTCGATGCGCGGTTATGTGTCGCATCGGTACGGGGTGACTGCTCGTATAGGCGGGGCCTTTCTTGTTACTATAGCTATGTACAGTAATATCTAATCAATAGTCTTGGAGGGGCATTTCTGAACGGGTTATACAGAATGGTCTAATAGTTGGTTAACGTTTTAATAAGGAAATGTTAGTTTTTGGGTAACACTTTGACTTAAGGGGCCCTGGTATTTCCGGGGATAAGAGGCTTAGTATTACCCGATTCAGGGAGTAAATCCCCAAAAAATATCCCCGGCCCCCAACGTCAAGCGTTTGCAATTTTTTTTAAGTTATCAAGCATTATAAAGTAAAAGCTAAGAACGTAATAACCATGGGTGAGTCGTCAGTCGCGAAAGCGTAGTAGTTATATGGTGTGACCACGACGGACTTTGGCCTATCAACTTATACCGTAGGGGACCACCCTCTTACGTTTTCTTAATACGTTCTGCTATTATGAGTCTCACCACTCCACTCAAAGCACTCGTATATGACAAAGTAGGCCACGAACCCTATTACTGTCCTAGGCCAGGAAACCGCCCACTAAGGGTACTCATACAGTGTGAACCAGCATTTTCAGTCACGGTTTGGGGTTACTCAAAAATAGACCACTTCATCCACCGGTCGGGGGTCGGCGGGGGGATAGCACCATTGCGCATAGCGATCAGAAAAGTGTCAAACTTAGGGGCACCATTGCGCACAGCGATCACTCGCCCACCTGTTTAAGGGTGGCACCATTGCGCATATGGTCAACAATGAAACTCGTAATTCTGTTCCTATGTTAAATCATTAAAACAATAATATACATAATATCTGAGTATTAAAACTCTTAAAATGGTTCCATAACTATTATAAATAGAAAGAATTAAAGCAGAAAGTTCTAATTCGTGGATCTATTGTTTGGACAAAATTATAAATCTTGTTAAATGTGTAATTAGCGGGTTACCCTGTTCGGGTAACATTTGCTCCATGCGGCGATCACTCGCGAGTATAGCAACTGACAACACTACACTAGAGAAGCCTAAACTAAAATAGTTTGAGGTATCTGCTCTCAAAGGTTGCACGATTGAGATGGGATGTTTTCCCATAAATCATATTATTTTACATACTAGAAATTCGCCCGCCGCCGTAAAGGACTTCAAAAACTTCCCCCCTAAACAATTCCAAGATGGAGGCCCGAGAGGAATCTTTGGGATTTTTTAACTATTTTTCATAATGAGATGAAAACATTAAATATGTTTAAATCTTAAATATGTTAATCTTACACAGATTAAAAACACAGGTAAAAAGAAGCGCTTCCAACGCCAGTTAAAAGTGACGCTATATTATCAGCTTTATTTTACACAGAACTTAGAGTGTGCCACTAACTTCATTAAAAATAATATTCTGTTTATTGGTTTTTGCAGGGAATTTCGCTTCTAGTGACTATTACAGTAAAAATACTCAAAACATATTTATTTATTTATATTTATGAATAATTTTATTTTGATGTTTGCCTATTGCAGCATCACGAAAATAGATTTAAAGAGAGTTTTTGCACAAACGGTAGTAGTGGAAAAGTAAGGCTGCTGGCTCACTTCAAGGTCACCTGAGCGATGACGTCATCGAGGTCAATGACCCCACCGATGACGTCATCGATGACGTCATCGATGACGCAATCGATGACGTCATCACCAATGACGTCACATCCATGACGTCACACCCATGACGTCACAGAAATGACGTGCTGATGACGTCATCACCCCTTACGTCACCAAGATGACGTCATTGATGTCACAAAGGTCAAGGTCACGCTGAAACCTAAAATTTTTTGGCACTTTTGCTGTTTCTCGCACTACGCTCCAAGTTTCAGTCAGGTTACCGTGACCTTGACGACTTGGAGCGAGTTTGCGATGAGAAACAGCAAAAGTGCTGAGGAAACTTGAAGTTTGCAACCTGACTCTGCCTAAACCGTCATGGGACACCGCTCGGGTGACCTTGAACTGGCCCAGCTGCCTTACTTTAGACCAGTACTACAACCGCGATGTGCACCCTACGACAGACACCGAGCGACTGACTGTCCGGCCCCGCGCACTCTAGGTATATGGGAAGTGGTGGGGTAACTGCGATGACCCTGGGAAACTTGAAAATGTCAAGCCAGGTAGCACCGTTTTGATGCTACCTTAAATTTACATGTCAAAGTGTGATGACTTTGAGTGAAAACATAGAAATACTACAAGTCGATGTAGTCCCAGAGTTAAAGTGTGATGACCTTGAGTCAAAACACAGAAATACTACAAGTTGATGCCGTCCCAGAGTCAGTGACCTTGAGCATAAGAGTTAAAGTTTTCTTGGTATGACAATATTATGTTGTTCCAGAGTTAAAGTGTGGTGACCTTGAGTCAAAACTCTGAAATACTACAAGTTGATATCGTTCCAGAGTTAAAGTGTGATGACCTTGAGGTTGACTGTAAACTTGGGACTTAGGATTGTCTTTAAAGATGTATCCAAAGAATCTTCAGATTTGAGTCAACACTTAGAAAAATGTACTCTTAGTAAAACCGTTTGATGTGTATTTGCCAGAGTTTAAGTGCGGTGACCTTGAACTACTCCAAACCGTCAGGAATTGGAGTTACTAACTGAACCTTGGAAGCAAAAGTCATTTCTTCCAATATTTTAAATAAATCCTCATCAGTAAAACTTACATTAGTCCGTTTGGTATAAAACTTAGGGTGTCCGCGCAACAGTTTTCGCCACTTAGCCAAAGTCGAAACCCGCTTGACCTTGAGTGGAGGACATTGAGCAACTAATAAAGACTTAACACGGCTAAGTTTCTTACCCAAAGTGTCCTGCGACATGTCTTCCCTCACAAAAGTCCGCACAATACTGAGAGACTGTTGGTAGAGTATGAGCCAAGGCAAAAGTGATGGGGTAACAGTAGGAGTGGGGGAAGGTCACAGTAGTGGGGGAAGGTGAGGCTGTACTGCCGAAGCATCGCATCACTTCACCATGAGCTGCCCTACAGTCAACACACTGTTCACTCGGCCCGAGTTGTCACTAGAAGAAACATTCCTGTACAGCTTAGGCTGCGAGGGGCGTAAAGTTAATGTAAAATCTGGACCGGACACTCATGGCGATAAGTGGTATGAAAACGCCACCCTAAACATTACAAGTTAGGTTAGTGAGCATCGCACCGCATAATTCGGTGTTGGTCTAGAGTAAAAGTGTAATGACCTTGAGTCAAAACACAGAAATACTGCAAGTCGATGTCGTCCCAGAGTTAAAGTGCGGCGGCCTTGAGTAAAAAACTCAGAAATATTTAGCCTATGTTGCTCCAGAGTCAAAGTGTACGACCTTGAGCCAAAAACTTGTAAAATACTTACATGAAGAGAGACGGAGAACAGCGAGGCGCACTGCACGCAAGTCGGAGGCAGACTGACGGAGCGCCGTTGCGCAGCCTAGGGACTCTATTGTAGTGGGGGTATTGCCAACACTTAGAGTAGAAGTGTAGTGGGTGACCTTGAAGTGACATAAGTGTGACCTTGGGGTGACCTTGAAGTGACCTTGGGGTGACCTTGAGGTGACCTTGACGTGACCTTGAGGTGACCTTGAGGTGACCTTGACGTGACCTTGGGGTAACCTTGAGGTGACCTTGGGGTGACCTTGAGGTGACCTTCACGTGACCTTGACGTGACCTTGGGGTGACCTTGAGGTGACCTTGAGGTGACCTTGAAGTGACCTTGAAGTGACCTTGGGTGACCTTGAGGTGACCTTGAGGTGACCTTGAGGTGACCTTGGGGTGACCTTGAGGTGACCTTGAAGTGACCTTGGGTGACCTTGAGGTGACCTTGAGGTGACCTTGAGGTGACCTTGGGGTGACCTTGAGGTGACCTTGGGGTGACCTTGAGGTGATATTGACGTGACCTTGGGGTGACTTTGATGTACCTTGCTCCCGATGGCGCCCCCACCTCTGTGCCCCCGATGCCGCCCCTTGGGGGGCGACCGGTGGGGATATAAGGCGGCCCGGTCGCAGCCGGCTCGCAGTCCGCTCCCGCGCGTTGAACGTGAACGATCGGGACGGACCGCCATAGGCCTCACTAAACACTGAATGGCGCCTTCACTGTTTAGCGAAGTCTACTCTAACTTTAAGACTTGTATTATTTCTAAGATATTGCGCTTGCGTTTGGGTATTGGGAATTGTTTTATATGAGAGTGTTTTACTTGTACCCTATGTCTCCTGTGTGTCTTGTTTGTCTTTTATCCTGTGTGTCTTGTTTGTCATATGTGATTGTTCCAGCATTTACCATGTTGAGCTCAATTGTGTGTTGTAAGTGTGTTATATTTATCTAAAGTGTATACGCTTGTTTTAGCATTCCCCCTTGAGCTTTTTCAATGCTCAAAGTAAATCTTAAAGTTAGGGAACGGGAGTAGACCCCCGTGTAAAAGCATTTTATACCAACGTTAGCATGGGTCCTCTCAGGCATGCAATATTGCGGCTGGGTTGGGAACCGGTCCGTTTGTACGCTGGCATGCAGACCACAGCTGTGGCCAATTTGCGGCGGCCTCTGCACTCGGACCGAGGACGTAAGCCACTAGGGCTGTCCTCAACCTCTTGTTTCCCTTCTGGAAACTCAAAATTATGTAAATGAAAGTTTGTTAGTTACTTGTGTTTTTGTCCCCAAGGCCCCCGAACATTCGTGGTTCGCCATGGATGTACGGGGGCCGAAATTTTTTAATGTGCGTGTGGCCTTGACCCACAAAGATTTTTAAAAATTTACTGCATTGCTAAAGTTAAATATTAAAGATAGGGTACGGGAGTAGACCCCCGTGTAAAGCTATTTTAAACCAATGTTAGCATGGGTCCTCTCAGGCATGCAATATTGCGGCTGGGTTGGGAACCGGTCCGTTTGTACGCTGGCATGCAGACCACAGCTGTGGCCAATTTGCGGCGGCCTCTGCACTCGGACCGAGGACGTAAGCCACTAGGGCTGTCCTCAACCTCTCTCAAAATTATGTAAATGTTTTGTTAGTTATTTGTTACCAATGCAGTAAATATTTAAAAGTCTTGCGTGGCGAAGGGAACACAACATTGGATGTTGCCCTGTTGTCATAGTTGGGTCTCTTTGGAGGCTACAGCGATGACAACCCAAGTGCCCCAGGTGGGGCTTAATTTTTTAAATTTTTTTCGTGACCTTGACCTAAATATAGTAATGAACCCCCCCCCTCCCCCACCCCCTCCCCCACCCTCCCCCCCGAACTTTTTTTGGGAAAAAAATATTTGACCTTGACCGAAAAGTTCCACTTGTTCCACATAAACTTGCCCAAACAGACATCTTTGAAAAAACTTGTACAAAGTAGTGGATTTAGATCAAACATCATTGGTTTATCAAGTCTGTTGAAGAATATATTGAAAATGGGTGTTAAAAAGCCAAATCTACTACATGATTGATAAACCGGATGTATATGACGTCACCTTCCCCCCACCCTTCAACCTCGGGTATAAAGGGACCCGGTTGAGCGCGCTGCTCATTATTGCGTGGACATTCACCGAGTGCACACTCACAGCCAAACTGTAAAAAAATGGCTCTTTGCGATATATGTGGTGAGTTTTTCCAAGACGAAGATATTTTTGTTTTACACCGAGAATTGCATCATGAAGAGGACAGAAAAGAAGAGATTGTTGTAAGTGAAGAAGACTTGGATGCGATTGATCGGTTATTGGAAAACCACCAGAAGCAGATGGACGACTGTGATAGCTATCTACAGTTACACCGAGAATTGCATCGTGAAGAGAACAGAAAAGAAGAGATTGTATTAAGTGAAGAAGACTTGGATGCGATTGATCGGTTTTTGGAAAAACCCCAGAAGCAGAAGGACTGGGGTAGCTATTTACAGTTAATTCAAAGAGGAAGACCAAGTGTTATTCAATTTGCCGGAGCTGGACCATCTACAGCTGGAGGATTTATTCAAGAAGAGGAAATGGAAGAAGAAGATACGGAAGAAGAAGTGGAAGATGTAAGACAACTGCGTACCCGAGAAGAGGATATGGAAGAAGAGGATACAGAAGAAGTGGAAGATATAAGACAACTGCGCACCACAGCCTTGCCAGGACCAGTTGTAACTCATTTCAAAATTAATAATGTGCAATTGGAATTGGAAAACTTTATAACCCAAGCTAAAAATTTAGTTGTAAAAACATTGATGGAAGAATTGGCAAGATTGAACTTTATTAAATTTGGATTGGTGTTGGAGGCTATGTTTACTAATACCGATGGTGAAAACTCACCGAGAGCATTTATTGCTAAAAACCGAACCCTTACAACCACATCTGATATCAACGAAATTCTAGAAGAATGTTTGAATGAACTGCTAATGAAACTCCAAGAACATGAAGGAAGAGGATCTGGCTGGACGCTATCATCGATCGAAGGTATGAGGGTTGTGAGGGTTCACAAGCATGGATATGGTATGAGGGGTAGCAGCTTTATCCCTCTACCAAAGAAAATTAAAGACACCAACTCTTGCAGAAATGTTACAAACGGGGATAATGAATGTTTTAAGTATGCGATGCTAACTAAGTATGTAAAACATAATCCTTGTAGAGTTGGTAGGGAATATTATGAAAACGAACACCGCTACAACTTTCGAGGAATGTCGTATCCTGTGAGTCTTAATCAAATTGCAAAATTTGAGAAACAAAATCCAGGTGTTTCTGTTAACGTGTTCGGCTTAGATGATTCGAACAATGTGTATCCACTACGAGTTGGAAAAGTGGAGCAAAGAAACCATACTGATTTATTATTGATAACTAAAGGCGAAATATCACATTATGTGTGGATAAAAGACTTTGAAGCATTGGTTGTACGACAATTAACGAAAAATAAAATTAGAGTGACAGTGTGTAAGAGATGCTTTTGTTTTACAAATAAAGATTTGAGACGTGGAGGATTGGAGTGGTTGAAGGAACACCAAAGACTTTGTAATGACAACTATGAAGTGAAGATTAGTCTGCCGCCGCCATCTCGAGCGTTCATCCAATTCAACAAAACAGTTCATCAATATCGGATTCCAGTAGCCGTCTACGCAGATTTCGAATCCACGTTAGTACCACAGGAGCTTCCGGATGGTGAGGTGACTAGAAGAACCAAATATCAACTGCATCAACCTAACAGTTTTTGCTTATTGGTAAAATCGACTTTGCCTGAAGAACAGTTGCAAGACTATGGTTTAACATCCACTCCGATACTCTACCGTGGGGAAGAAGCCGCTAAGCATTTCGTAGACCAGTTGTATGTTATTGCTGAAAAGGTACAACGCTTATTCAATAATGTTTTACCTATGGAACCTTTGAACCAAAATCAACAAGAAGAATACAATTTGGCAACAAGATGTTATTTATGCAAGAAGAGCTTCAGTGAAGAAAATCAAAAAGTAAGAGATCACGATCACCTGACAGGGTTATACAGAGGAGCTGCTTGTAATTCATGCAATATAAATTACAAACTGCCAAACTTTATCCCTGTCGTGTTACACAATCTTAGCGGCTATGACTCCCACTTCATTATCCCAGAGTTAGGACGAGGTGATGGAAAAATCGAAGTATTAGCTGAAACATTGGAGAAGTACATCAGTTTCTCAAAAACAGTAGGTAAAATTAAACTTCGCTTCGTACTCTTATAGATTTATGTCATCTAGTTTGAGCAAATTGTCTGAGAACCTAAGAAGAGAAGATCTAAAAGAAACCAGCAAAATTGTACCTGAAGATAAATTGAACTTAGTAATGCGTAAAGGAGTGTTCCCCTATGATTACATAACTTCTGCAGAAAAATTTGAAGAAACCAGTCTGCCACCGATTGAAGCCTTCAATAGCAAGTTAAATGAAAGTGCAATCACCGTTGAAGACTACAATCATGCTTGTAATGTTTGGAACCAACTAAACATTCAAACCTTAGGGGAATATTCCGACTTTTACATAAAATTGGACGTAACTCTGCTGTGCGATGTGATGGAAGAATTTCGAAACACCTGCTTCTCCGCCTAAGGACTGGACCCTCTACACTCGTACACATCTCCAGGATTAGCATGGCAAGCTATGCTAAAGTCAACTAACTGTCGATTGGAACTTCTAACAGATATTGATATGGTGCTCATGATAGAATCTGGTGTACGGGGCGGTTTGACACAAGCTGTAACACGTCATGTCAAAGCTAACAACAAGTACATCCCAGGCTTCGACGAGAGACAACCATCGGTCTACCTAGGCTACTTTGACGCAAACAACCTTTATGGTTGGGCAATGTCAAATCCGCTTCCCTACGGTGACTTTAAATGGATCGACCCGGCCACCATCGGTGACATCTCACAGATTCCAAAGAATGGTCCAAAAGGCTATATTTTGGACTGTGATTTCGAATATCCGGAGCACCTTCATAACCATCACTACGACTTGCCTCTCCTAGCCAAGACTGAAGTTTCACCGACAGGAAGATGGCCGAAATTGATGATGACGTTGGAGAATAAAGATCGGTATGTGGCTCACTACTGGGTAGTTCAACAAGCTCTTGAATTGGGTCTACGTGTAGTGAGAATTCATAGAGCAATTGAATTCACCCAGTCTTGTTGGTTGAAACCATATATTGATTCCAACACTACAAGAAGAGCAGCAGCAACATCAGCATTTGAAAAGGACTTTTACAAATTGATGAACAACGCCATCTTCGGGAAGACCTTAGAAAACAAGAGAAAACACAAGATTGTAAAATTAGTAAGTGATCCTAAGAAATTGGAAAAATTAGTGCAAAAACCAAATTTTGGAACATCCATGATTATAAACGAAGATCTAGTTGCCGTCAGTATGAAGAAAACAACAATAGTGATGGATCGTCCGTTATACATTGGAATGTCGATTTTGGATATAAGTAAAACTCTGATGTATGATTTCCATTACAACAAAATGGTTAAACACTACGGAAGAGACAACATTGGAGTTGCATACATGGATACCGACGCGTTTATCTACTGGATAAAGACTTTGGACATGTATGAAGACCTAAGGAGTTTCCCATACAAAGACGATTTTGACTTCTCTGACTATCCGAAGAACCATCCAAATTACAATGAAAAGAATAAAAAAGTAATCGGAAAATTTAAAGATGAAGCAAATGGAATGCCTTTAGAAGAAATAGTGGCACTGATGGCAAAATTGTATTCATTTAAAATGTACAACGAGAACAACACACCGACAGTCAAGAAAGCAAAAGGAGTCAAAACATCGTACTTGAAGAAACATGTGACATTTGACCATTACAAGACCTGCTTGTTTGAAGATTCTACAATGTCTGCAACGTTCAACACTATCAGAAGCTTTAAACATGAGGTCTACAGTGTCACTGAAGTTAAAAGGGCACTATCAGCTCGAGATGATAAAAGGCATATTATGCCGGATAAAATTCACACTCTTCCTTTTGGCCACTACTCTCTAAACCCTATCGACTAGTAACCTATTCTTCGCCCTTCTACAACTTCGACCTTATTCCTTTCTCCTTCCGTAAAAAAATGGGGAACACGGCAAGTCAAACGCCGTGTTCCCCATTTTTTTACACAAGTTTGGATGACCTTGACCTATATAAATGATGTGAATATTTAAGACAACATTCATTGTGATTATACATGTGATACATGAAACATTCAAACCTGCAATATGAAGGACTTGAAGCAAGAAATTGTCAACGAACTTCATAAACCTGCAAGAAGAAAGTTTCCACGAAGAAATACAGTGATAAAAGGAATAAATGATTTATATCAAGCGGATTTAATCGAAATGATTCCTTATAGTAAACAAAATAGAGGATTTAAATACATATTGACTATTATTAATTGTTTTTCAAAAATGGCAGATGCTTTACCACTAAAAGATAAAAGTGGCAAAAGTGTTACAAAAGCAATGGAAACAGCTATACAAAGAGACAAACATACTATAAAACATTTACAAACTGATGATGGAAAAGAATATTTTAATAAGGAATTCGCAAATTTAATGAAAAAACACAACATTAACCATTACTCAACCAATTCAGAGGTAAAAGCATCAATAATTGAAAGATTTAACAGAACTTTAAAAGGTGCGATGTATAAGATGTTTTCCAACAGAGGATCACACGTATGGATTGATATGTTACCAAAACTTATAAGCGATTACAATATCAAGTTTCATAGAACTATTGGTATGAAACCAAGCCAGGTGACTAATAAAAATGAAAAACTTGTATTAAAACGTATAAAAATGAATACTAAACCAAGAGTTGAAAAACTAAAGCCTAAAAGGTTTAATGTTGGTGATAAAGTGCGAATAAGCAAATACAAAGGTGTATTCAGTAAAAGATATCTTCCAAACTGGACAAATGAGGTATTTACTGTATTTAAGGTGCAACCTACAATACCAGAAACTTACATTTTAAAAGATAATAAAGGACAATTGCTGGAAGGAGGGTTTTATGGACATGAAATGTTAAAATCAATAGTAGGTGATGTATATCTAGTCGAAAAGGTGTTGCAACGAAAAAAGGATAAGGTTAAAGTACGATGGTTAGGATTTAATAAGACGGAAGATTCTTGGATACCTAAAAAGGATCTAATATAATAATAGAGCATCATTTTGGGTTGAACCATTACAAAGGATGGAGATAATACCGCAAAAAGACAATTTTACTATTAATAATATAGATGAACTCACAGTGGATGGTTCTCAATTCAATACTGGGAAACACGGTGTTTTGTTACCAAACACGGTGCGTTGTCTGGTTACCGGTCCTTCCAATTGTGGAAAAACAAATGTAGTATTCAATTTGATTACAAATCCTAAAGGATTACGTTTTAATAATTTATATGTATTTTCAAAGTCACTACAACAACCAAAATATCAGTTATTGGAACAAATACTCAATAATGTGCCTGAAGTTAAATATTTTAAATTTAACGCGAGCGAGAGTGTCATGCAACCGCAAGAGGCTAAACCATTCTCAGTATTCATATTTGACGATGTATCTTGTGAAAATCAAAATACAATAAGAAATTACTTCGCCATGGGTCGACATAACAGCATAGATAGCATTTATATTGGTCAAACTTACAGCAAAATACCGAAACAGCTCATTAGAGACAATGCAAACATGTTAATTGTATTTAAACAGGATGAAACCAACCTAAAACACATATATTATGACCATGTAAGTGCGGATATGCCATTTGAACGATTTAAAGAGTTGTGTGGAAAGGCTTGGGCTGAAAAGTATGGGTTTTTAACAATTATGAAGGAACAACCGCTAAACAATGGTCGATACAGGATAGGATTTGATAAATTTATACTAATACACTGATCATGATGTAAAACATTCATTGTTGTACAACACGTCTTGCTACAAACATGGTTAACCAAGAAAAGTTAATAAAGGAAATAAAATCACTTAGTGATTCTATTCGAGATAAAAACAGAGCATTAAAATTAGGTATTAGCGAAAGGGAGAAATTTCTTGAATCTACTTTTAAACCTATTACTGAACCCTTGAAACAATTAAACAAAAAATTTGCTAAACCCGTTTTGGAAGGAGATGCAATTGCACCTATTACAAAGTTTGAAAGAGAAAATGTAAAATCAGAAGATTTTAGTGATGAAGACCTGGAATCCTCTACATATAGTGGTTTTACCGGTGAAGAACCTGAAAGAGAGCTAGAATCACCAGACTATAGTGGTATAAAAGAATTATATGAAGTAAAAGCTAAAAGAGGACATGAAGATGTATCAACTGCTAGTGAAGAGGAAAAAGAAGAAGAAGCAAGGGAAGGTCCGTCAAACATAAGCTTGTTGGGTGAAAACATTCATAACAAAGGACCTTTAGGAAGGAAATACATGATAAAAATGTTAGCTGGAATAAATCCTAATAAAAACTACCATAGTTATGGAGTAAGATTAACAGAAGAAGGTTTAATGGTTGGTAATAGCCCGGTAAACATTGATGAAGATGATAATATTATTGTTGGTAATCAAAGATATAAGGGCACAAGAGGATTATTTGAATTATTATTTGAAAAAAAGCCTTTAGAATTGTTAGTTAAAGAAGAAGACATGGAAGCATATAAACAGATTTTGGAACACACTAATGCATACAGGAGGAAGTATTTAGCTGACCAACCAGTTTTTAGATCTAGGTCTTTAAAATATAGAGAATTTGTATCCAAGTTAATACCAACAACGAGAAGACAACCAATGCCGATAATCCCAAGAAAACCTGTAAAACGAAGGTTTGTGTCATCCACTTTGGATATAAGTGCTCCAGAACCAAGAAAAAGAAACAAATCTGTTACAGGTACAGGTTTAATGAAGAAACTATATAACACAAATGTGATTTATTACAATAATATCAATAAATTGGTGGATAGAATGAAACTAATACATGAAGCTAAAGAAGCGGGTCATACTGGATTGGAAAACGAATGGGTGGCTTTAGTGGATGAACTCCGAAACCGTGGGGTAATCTTATAAAAAATGCGTTGCTCCCTAAAATACTATTCAGTTGCACCATGAGTGTCGACAAGTTCGGACGTTATTCCTCGGATGGATTATATTACGCAAATAATTTAAAAAGAGGTGCTGGTTTACCACAAACACCTGATGGAGATTATGATATGAGTAATAAAAGGTTAAAAAACATAAAAGATCCTATGGATGAAAATTATGCAATAAATTTAAAAATATTAAAGGAAAAGATATCACCAACATTAAGACTGCACAATAACACATATGACGCAGAAAATCATAGAATTATCAACGTTGGTAAACCAAATCAAAACGGTGATGCAATAAACAAAGGTTATTTGTCATCTGAATTAAAGAATACGTTAAAATTCAATGGGAAAACGTATAGTGCTAACAATAAACGTATATCCAACGTAGATGATCCTAAAGATGCAAAAGACAGCGTAAATAGACGCTATTTACATTCCTTAATACCTGAAAAGACAAAAGATGGATTTTCTTTTTATAAATTTGTTATTAACGATATAGGTTATCCAAAAAATGAAAATGATGCTGTAAATTTGAAATATATCAAAGACCATTGTATTACACGCGATGTTGGAGTTATAGATTGTTTTGGTAATTGTTTAGCAAATGTTAAAGATGGTTCGGCGCCATCAGATGGTGCAACAGTGGGTCAAATGATGGAAACCTTAAAACAAGAAACAACCTCTTTTGTAAAACAAGATCAAGTAGTATCGAAGCAAGGGGATGAATTTGTTCAAGGTAATGAAAAATTTAATTTATTAACATACAAAAATAATGCTTGGGATTGCATGGGTAAAGGGTTATCAAATATGAGATTGGGTTATACTGCTCGAGATGCAGCTGCTTTATCACAAACCGTACATCTAGATCCAGATCATTCTTTTAGATTTTTTACATGTAATGGTAAAGTAATAAAAAACTTGCATAATGGAAGAGATCCAAATGATGCTGCAACTGTAGGACAAACATTACAATATGACAGTGCAAATAAAGAGTTTATTCATAATAAGCAAAGATTTAAATTAATGGATGTAAATGATTATCAAAATATACTAATTGCAGATCCAAATTCATTTAGCGGATTTAGAAAATTGTCTGGTGAAGAATTTATTCATAAAAATCATGTATTTAGAAATGAAGCAGACAGAGCATTAATTAGTGCAGATTTAAAATATTTTAAATGTCCTGGGAATGATGAAAATGTAACTGATGAAGACTAAGAATTTGTATAAAACTAATATGGGTTAGAAATCGGGGACTAATATTATAAAAATGGGTTACACTCTAGAATGTTATTCAGTTGCACCATGAGTGTTGACAAGTTCGGACGGTATTCATCGGATGGATTATATTACTCTAATATTTTAAAAAGAGGTGTTGGATTACCACAAACACCTGATGGAGATTATGATATTAGTAATAAACGGTTAAAAAACATCAATGATCCCACAGATGAAAACGATGCAATAAATTTAAAAGTATTAAAAAAAGAGATATCACCAACGCTGAAACTAGACAAAAACACATATAACGCGGGTAATCATAGAATTTCCAACGTTGGTAAGCCAAATCAAAACGCTGATGCAATAAACAGAGGTTATTTATCATCAGAATTGAAGAATACGTTAAAATTCAATGGAAAAACGTATAATGCTGAAAATCGACGTATATCCAACGTAGCAGACCCTGTAGATGAACAAGACAGCATAAATAGACGCTATTTACATTCTATAATACCTGAAAAGACAAAAGATGGGTTTTCTTTTTATAAATTTGTTATTAACGATATAGGATATCCAAAAAATGAAAATGATGCTGTAAATTTAAAATACATCAAAGATCATTGTATTACACGTGATGTAGGAGTTATTGACTGTCTTGGTAATTGTTTAGCGAATGTAAAAGATGGTTTTGCACCATCAGACGGTGCAACGGTGGGTCAAATGAAGGAAACTTTAAAACAAGAAACCTCCGGTTTTGTGAAACAAAACCAAGTAGTAACACGTCAAGGAGATGTATTTGTACAAGGAAATAAAAAGTTTACTTTACTTGAAGAAAACAATTATGTTTGGGATGGTAAAGGAAAGTTATTGACAAATTTAGGTAATGGTGAAAAGCCTGGTGATGCTGTTACTTATGAACAGATAATACAATTAGAGCCAACTGGAAAAAAATGGTGGAATTGTGATAACAAACGATTAACAAATGTTGCAGACCCTGATTATGCCGATAACGCTGTAACTGTTAATTTTCTTGTTAAAGTAATAGGTAATTTATTATTTGATATGCATAATTATATTGCAGCAGGACAACATAAACCTATTGACGAAAAAATGAGAAGTACATGGATTAAACAAGAAATTCTCTATAAATATTTTTTTAATCATAACACACAAAAGTTTAGATCATCAGATTGGGGTACTTTTGATATTTAATTAAATAACACCATAAATTACATCATTTATGTGCAACCCGTCATAGAGGTAACACATGCGTTACGCTTTTCCAATATAAAAGACAATCATGGCGTTTCATTACACCAGTCCATATCGAGACACTATACGGAAAGGAGGCGGTATCACGTCCACAGCGGTTTCTCTGTTAAGTAAAGCTTTAAATCGTATTCCAGTAGGATCTATCGTAAACAGAGCAATAGACGCTTTACCATACGAATTTCACATACCGGGAGGTTATCAGTATTGCGGACCAGGAACTAAATTGCAAAAACGACTGGAAAGAGGTGATCCAGGCATAAATAAGTTAGATCAGGCTTGTAAAGAACACGATATCGCATATTCCACATTTACCGATTCAAAAAATAGATCAATCGCTGATAAAAAGCTAGCAAATATAGCTTGGCAACGAGTAAAGTCTAGTGACGCTAGTATTGCGGAAAAAGCAGCAGCTTTAGCGGTAACAGCAGGTATGAAGGCTAAAACAGCGGTAGGAGGTGGAAAAAGGAGGGGTAGGAATAAAAAAGGATCAACCATGAAGAAACATGGTGGTAATATTAGACTAAAAAGACGTTCTACGAAGAAAAATAATAAAAAACCGACAATATGGTCAATGGTAAAAAACGGGGCAGGTCTATACCTAAGACCGTATCGTGCATATTAAATAAAAGAAATCAATTAGTTATACCACATAAAGCGTTGACTAATGTTGAATTATTCAGATATATTTCCTGTTTAAAAATACCATTTTTTCGTGGAGTATTCATGAAGGACAGTTTACCAAAGAAAATATGGAAAAATGAGACTGGAATCGTAAATTTGGATAATACTGAAGGGCCCGGCACCCATTGGGTGTGTTATAAGAAACTGAATAGCAATGTATATTATTTTGATAGTTTCGGTAACCTGCCACCACCAAAAGAACTTCAAGATTACTTTAAATCTGCTAAAAACATATATTACAACTATAAAAGAGAACAACCTGATAATACTTCAATATGCGGCCATTTATGTTTGGAATTCCTAGCTAAAAGTATCAGTCACTATTGAGATGTCATCCTATACGGTATCATTAACAGGAAAATCGTCCACTTTACGAAGTATCCTTTTTCCAGCGTTACGCTTGCAAAAAGGAAGATTTTGGGAGGCAGCACTGTTAGATTTTACAACTTACAACTCTATTCCCAATGTTACGGAAGGTAAAAATAACTTATTGCATTATTATAAAGGAAAAGATGCCAGTGGTAAGTTTACAGACTTAGAAGAGTGCAGTTTACCCACAGGTTCTTATGAAATTGATCATATTAATGAATTTTTGCAAAATAAAATGGGAAAAGACAATATATCGCTAAAAGGTAATAACAATACAATGAAAGCTGAGCTTACTTCAAAATATTATATAGATTTCACTAAGCCAAACTCAATTGGTGATTTATTAGGATTTCCCAAAGATGGAGCAATTTTAGAACCAAATAAAACACATTCCGGTAAACAAACTGTAACAATATTAAAAGTCAATAGTATAGACATAACTTGTAACATTATACAAGGAGCTTACAGAGATGGAGCAAATACTCATATAATACATACTTTTTACCCCAGTGTACCGCCTGGATTTAAAATTGTTGAAAAGCCACAAAACCTGGTATATCTACCGTTGAACACCACTTTCATTTCAGACATCGTGTTGAACGTATTGGATCAAGACATTGCGCTTTAAAAAACGCCTATAAACTCGCATCTTACCTTCAAAGTGGGGAAGTAGGGAGTGGTGGGGGTGACGGGGGTTATATAAGTGAGGAGCAGACCGGGACCTGGCATGAGTATTACTCGAGATTCCGAGACGACAACATCTCCCAGCAAGAAGACGAAGAAGAAGACAATCTTTAACTCAACCATGGCATCTCACCAGTTCCTGCAAACTTTGGTTGAGCAGTTCAATGCTCACTCCAAATCTACCATACTACCTGTCAAGAAGTGTTCCGAACTTAAAGATGAGAAGCACTACATTATCCACGCCATGAAGAAGATGGAGACTACAGTTGGAGAGGCCATCTGCTGCAGTCTTAGCGAGGCGCCGTTCACTCCGGGGGATGAGCCCAAGTTCCAAGTCTACCTACCGAAACGATTCGTCCATCTCCTCCAGAACGAGGATCTGCGCTCCATCCAACCCGGCTGTCTCTACCTGGTTTCCCACGGTTGCACGGGTAGCAATTCCACCAAGTTGACCATCCACATCGTCGACAAGCAGCAGTGTTAGATTTAAGTTTTACTGTTGTACATATGTTATTGTAATGTTTTATAAATAAACCATAAAAGACAAAAAAAATGCAACATATCAATATGTGAGGTTTGTCACATATTGATATGTTGCATTTTTTTTAAACTTCGCGGGTGACCTTGACCTTTGACCTTTGCATTTCACAGTTACCCCCACCACCAAGCTAAAGGTCAAACCTGTTTCAATGCAAACACCCCCACCACTTTTTCATAGTACCCCCAAGCGCTGTGCCTTAGCTTCATTTCAACTCCGACGGTCAACCGTACAACATCAAGATGTCTCTCAATGTAAGTTGTGCTAGTTACGAGGAGGTAACCATTAAGACTCAGCAGGAGCTGAACGACTTGTACAAGGAGTTGCAGCTGATGGTGGCGCGAGGCTACCGTATAAATGTGCAAGTCTACGCTTGCAATATACGCAATCTCCGACACCCAAAAGAAGAGTCTGAACATTACTCTTCTCCAGCGACTTCATCACCGGCGTCCATGAAGACTGAAGCGAGCCAGACTTTGGATTATTTCAGCTGACTAGCAGTTGTCTTCCTTCTTCTTACCATTGTAGAATATGTTTATTTCTTTATTGTATTAAAGATGTAAAAGAGAAAAAACACCTATCTTGTTACTGACATATGTGCTCAGTAACAAGATAGGATTTTTTAAAACACAATTTGGATGACCTTGAAACTTCCCCCACCACTTTTTCCCACTTTTTTATAGTACCCCAAGCGCTGTGCCTCAGCTTCATTTCAACTCCAACGGTCAACCGTACAACATCAAGATGTCTCTCAATGTAAGTTGTGCTAGTTACGAGGAGGTAACCATTAAGACTCAGCAGGAGCTGAACGATTTGTACAAGGAGTCCGAAAAGGAGGTTGTCAACAAAACCGATGATCAACAATTGTGGGACTCCTCTATTACAGAAAAGGAATTACATGCAGCCGTCGAAGCTGTCGAGGAAAAGGAAAAGAACCTCAGGCAGCTCTGGTTGGCTCAGATGGATATTTGCGGATCTGTGCCGCGTGATGATTTTGAACTTCAATGTCAGATGGCGATTACCCAGCAACTAGAAGAAGCCGAAAAGGAGCTAAAGAGTGGAGGTACTATCCGGGCGGAGGTGAAAACTGAGAAACATGAAGAATATAACGAATATGATGATTAAACATACTGTTGATCCCAATCCTTTTAGTTTAAGTGGTTATGTTAGAAGTAAATAGACAAAGTTTCCTTTTTTTAAAACTCCACTTGGATGACCTTGAAATTTCCCCACTACTCTGTAATACCAGCATTGCTCGCTGCAAAAGGTATCATTCCTCCTCCAACAACCATGGCGGACACACCTGCTTGCAATGCCATGTCTTCCACCGAAGATGTACCCACTACGAATTGGAAATTGACAATCGACAACGTGCATTATTTAGAAACCATCTGCGATTGGATGAAGTCTATTCTCCTCGACAACCCGGGAATAAAGCCCAAGGCCACTTTAGATTATGATTGGTCTGAAGTTATACTGCAGCAAGACGATCAACAATCACCGGAGTATTTGTCAAATTTACCATTGTCAACCATATATCCTACAAATGAGGTGGAAAGGGAAGAAGAGGAGCATGGGGTTTAGAGTTTCTTATTTTTTAAAACCCAATTTGGATGACCTTGAGATTTCCCCCACCACTTCCCATATACCTAGAGTGTGCAGGGCCAGACAGTCAGTCGCTCGGTGTCCGTCGTAGGGTGCACATCGCGGTTGCTACTCCGAGTCCTGACAATTTGGGGTAGTTCGAGGTCACAACACTTCTACAACTTTGAGGTCATCACACTTTAACTCTGGGACGGGATCAACTTGTAGTATTTCTGTGTTTTGATTCATGGTCACCACACTTTAACTCTAGGACGGGATCGACTTGTAGTATTTCTGTGTTTTCACTCAGGGTCATCACACTTTAACTCTGGGATGATTTCAACTTATAGTATTTCAGTGTTTTGACTAAAGGTCACCACACTTTAACTCTAGGACAGTATCAACTTGTAGTATTACTATGTTTTTACTCAAGGTCATCACACTTTAACATGTAACTTTAAGGTAGCACCAAAACGGTGCTACCCGGCTTGACATTTTCAAGTTTCCCACGGTCGTCGCAATTTCCCTCACCACTTCCCACATACCTAGAGTGCGCGGGGCCGGACAGTCAGTCGCTCAGTGTCTGTCGTAGGGTGCGCATCGCGGTTGCAGTAATGGTCTAAAGTAAGGCAGCTGGGCTAGTTCAAGGTCACCCGAGCGGTGTCACATGACGGTTTAGGCAGAGTCACGTTGCAAACTTCAAGTTTCCTCAGCACTTTTGCTGTTTCTTGTCTAATTTCGCTCCAAGTCGTCAAGGTCATGGGAACCGGACTGAAACTCGGAGCGTCGTGCGAGAAACAGCAAAAGTGCCAAAAAATTTTGGGTTTTGGCGTGACCTTGACCTTTGTGACATCGATGACGTCATTTTGGTGACGTAAGGGGTGATGACGTCATCAGCACGTCATTTCTGTGACGTCATGGGTGTGACGTCATGGAAGTGACGTCATTGGTGATTGTACTTTTTTACCTTGTTTTGAGAGAGTAGAGAAATAATCTTGTACATATTACAATTCATAAAAAAGACATTTTTTCTTTGCTCCACTTTTATTAGGATATAAAGTTACAAGAGAGAGAGTGTAAACAACAACAATAAATAAATCAACATAAATATAGAACATCTGATTCATTTCAATTATTTTAATTTAAAGGCAGGCACTGAGGTGTGTCACTGCTATATCCAACATACCCCCGCCTGTGAACCACTCTGGGGTTCACAACTCCTTTCTTCATTTAGTCATCAAGGGGAAGTGGGGATACTTTGGTGATGGGTCTTGAGAGAGGCCCTCTTGAAGTGTGTAGGTGGACCACTCGAACGAGTCCATCTGGACCTGGTGACGTCGAAGTTACACGCCCCATGCGCCAGGAGAGCGGAGGCTGATTTTGCTCATGGATGAGGACCAGATCTCCAACTTTTATATTTGGTTGAGCAGTTCTCCACTTGCCTCTTTCCTGTAGTGTGTAGAGGTACTGCTTTTGCCACCTTTTCCAAAAGCACTGTGTTAGGAATTGAATAAATCTCCATCTTGAAAGGCGGTTTGTAGAAATTCCTTCCCAGTTATATTCAGGAAGAGAAAGTAGTGGTCCGCCAGCAAGGAAATGTCCAGGAGTAAGACAGTCAACCTCGCTGGGATCTGAAGAGAGAGGTGTTATGGGCCTCGAATTGAGGACCGCTTCGATGCGAGTTGACAAAGTGATGAACTCTTCAAGAGTTAAGATCTGATCACCTATTACTCTTCGAAGGTGGTATTTAACACTACGAACAGTTCTTTCCCAGAGTCCACCTTGGTGGGGTGCCGCTGGAGGCAGGAAATGGAACTGGATATGATTTTCAGTCGAGAATTTATGGAGTCCCTTTCGAATTTCATCTCTACTTAGAAAGTTCTTCATAATATTTTGAATTTCATTGGCGGCTCCAACATAGTTTTTCCCGCAATCGGAATAAATATTACGACACAACCCTCGGCGAGAAACAAATCTGGTCAATGCTGCAATATAAGCTTCAGTGTTGAGACTGGTAACAACCTCTAGGTGGACAGCCTTGACGGAGAAACATACAAAAATACAGATGAAAACCTTGATCCTACTAGATCTTTTCAGTGTACTAGTCTTGACAAAAAAAGGACCTAGATAATCAGTTCCACAGTTTTCAAACACTCTGGAGGATGTCACTCGTTGAGAAGGAAGATCTCCCATTTTCTGTGTGGAGAGTTTGGGATTGCATTTGAAGCATTGAATGCATTTAAATATTCTGCTTCTTATAACACTTCGAGCCGAAATGATCCAAAACTTTTGAGAGATTGCAGCCTGCACTGACTGAGGTCCTGCATGTAGGTATTTGAGGTGGTAGAAATCAATTATGAGGTTGACAACGTGATGACACTTGGGAAGCACTATAGGATGCTTGCTATCATATGAGAGGTTGGAGTGTCGTAGTCTACCACCCACCCTGATCAACCCTTCGTCATCAATAAATGGAGACAGATGGCGAAATCGAGAAGGGCATTGCTTTCCGGAGCTCAGGGCATGAAATTCTTCTTTGAATTCTGATTGCTGGATCAGTTTGCATATTTTCCATTCCGCTTCTTTGATTTCTGTCAACTTCAAATTTCCTTTGACCTTATTCACTCCTTTGCAGTTATGAATGAAACGCAACACATAAGTGAATATCCTTAACATCATATTCCATGAGGAATATTTACCGAACAATTCATTTTTAGTGGACTGTATGTTGAGTAATATGGGAAGTGGATCCTGCTTGATTTCGGGTAGCTCCTCATGTACAATTGGAGTGAACATCCTGTTTGGCCAATACTCTTGAGACTGCTGTAGCCAAGAAGGTCCATGCCACCAGAGGTCATGATCTGGCAAAGAGGATGGAAGGAGGCCTCGACTGGCACAGTCAGCTGGATTACAGTTAGTAGGAACATGCGACCACGCATGTGTTGGAGTCGATTCCTGTATCTGAGCGACCCTATTGGCTACATAAACCTTCAGCCGGTAAGGAGGGGTGTGGATCCATGACAAGACTACAGAAGAGTCACACCACGCCTTTATCAAGCTGATAGAGCATCGTTGAGACAATATAGAGGAGGCATACTGAAGTAAATTAGACAGGAGATGCGCACCACAAAGCTCAAGGCGGGGTATCGAGATTCTCTTGAGAGGAGATACTCTTGACTTAGCTATGAGAAGAAAAATCTTGATACTTTCATCAGGACAAACAACGCGAACATAAACAACTGCGCTGTAGCCTGCTTCAGAACCATCGCAAAATCCGTGAAGTTGGACATTGACAGTATTATACAACGAGATATAACGACGGATTTTGAGCTTGTTCAAACTAGGTATTTGGGAAATGAACCGCTTCCATTTCTCAGCAATATCTGCTGGCACTTGTTCGTCCCATTGCAGACCAAGAGTCCATAAGAGTTGCAAGAGAGATTTAGTCCAAAAGGTCACTGGAGTTAACCATCCACATATGTCGTATATTCGAGCAACCGTTGAGAGTATGAGTCTTTTAGTGATCTTTGTATCTGGTAGATTGAGTGTGTAGACAAATTCATCACTTTCTGGGATCCATTTAACACCAAGTACCTTGAACAGCTGATGGTTCGAGTCCGAGTCTGGCAAAGGCTTTTCCCGGTGCGATTCAGGAACATTGCGTATCAGCTGTGGACAATTGCTTGTCCATTTTCTGAGGTCGAAACCACCTTTTGAGAGAAGTTGGATGGCTTCAGCTTGTAGAGTAAGAGCATTTTCTACTGTGTCTGCTCCTAAAATCAAGTCATCAACATAGATTTGCTTGTTTATAGCTTGACTTGCACCAGGAAACATGTGGCCCTCATCGTTGACGAGTTGCTTCAGAGTACGCATTGCAAGATAAGGTGAACTTGTAAACCCAAAGACCACGGTTGTCAAGCGATATATTGACAGAGGTTTGCTTGATTCCTCACGCCAGTAAAGGAGTTGATAGTTCCTATCCTCTGGATGAATTAGAATTTTTCTGAACATTTGTCGAATGTCACTACAGCAAATGAAGGGGTAAGACCTGAATAAAATCAAAAGATCAATGATTTCATTTTGTAGTTTAGGTCCAGGATGAAGAATATCATTGAGAGATACACCAGATGATGATCGGGCACTTGCGTCAAAAACAATTCGAACCTTTGTTGATGATGATTCTTCTTTGATAACAGCATGGTGTGGGAGAAAGAAATGCTCTTGATCTGCGCGTGGAGGAACATTTACCGGTTCCATGTCGCCAGATTCCAACAATTCGTTGATACACGCACCATACTTCTCCTTCAGGTCTGGGTTGGAGTTGAGTCTTTTCTCTAGTGATAGAAACCTTCTTTTTGCAATGGTAGAAGAATCACCTAAAGGGGGGTGATCCTCTTTTAAAGGGAGACGAACAACATAACGCCCTGACTCTTCCCTTGAGTGTGTTTTATTGAAATGGTCTTCACAAAATGTGTCATCAGGGGTAGGGTTAGCCTTGAATGGTGGCTCTTCATGAGTCCAAAACCTTTGAACAGCTTGATGGAGGTCATGACTGTCAATAGTGAGAAGAGAAATGTCACTTGATTCGCTTACATCTTTAATGATACCAGAGTAGGGATCAGGCTGAGGAGATTCAAGTGCAGGGGATGATCCTATCAGAATGTAACCAAAGATAGAATTCATGGCTGATGGAATGTTTTCACCAATCATGAGTTTCTCTCCAGTCATGATTTTAGGATAAAGATCGGCACCTAATAGCATGTCAATTGTACTAGGAGTATCAAATGTTGGATCAGCAAGTACCACATTCTTAAACCTATCTTTTACATCTTGAGGAATTTGACTGTGAGGTAAATTGGACGTTATTCGATCCAGTATCACTACAGGATGATCATCCGACACTTTAGCCCCATTTAAAGCAGATATGTCTAACTTGGAAAGACCTTTACTTTTAACGTGACATGATGAAAGACCATCAATTCTGCTAGATTTATCTGAAACACGTTCGAGGGAAAGCAAGCGAGCTGTTGCCTCAGTGATACAAGAAACCATAGAAGCTGAATCCACGACAGCCCTGATAACCAGATAATTTCCATTGGGTGACGTTACTTTTACCAGAGTGGTACCTAACAATATTGTGGTGGGTCTGTCAAGGCAGCTTTTATTACGAGAAAGAGCGACTACAGCAGGTTTTGAGGGTTCTATTGGTTGACCAGACTTAGAAGAAGATTGTTTACCATTTGCAGAGAAATGATTTTCAATAGAGGGTGTTGCAACCATTTTGTGTTCAGGGAGGTGTAACCATGTATGGTGTTTCTTTTTACAATGATCACAGACCTTTTTGGATTTGCAATCATTAATAGAGTGAGCAGAACCCAAGCAGTTGAAACAAAAATGCTTTTGTTTAACAAAATTAAATTTATCTTGCACTGACAAATCCTTGAAATCCGGGCAACCATAAATCGTGTGTCCCTCCTTTGCACAAAATTTACATTTAGTTTTGGGAGCAATTAGCATTGTACGGTTTTGTTTATAATCCGTGTCTTTAGAATGATTAGGCTTTGTATTAAAATGCTGGGTGGGACGTACGTGAGACGAAAGACTAGCTGCTTCTAATCGATTACATTCCTTTTCCAAAAATGCTATTAGCTCTTCAGTGCTGGGAAATTTTTGGAAATCCGCCCTATCATCTTCAAATCTTTTACGCGTTTGATTGTCAAGCTTTCTCAGAAGGAGAGAGGAGAGGATTATGTTAGACGGTGTTACCTCATGTTTAAGCGCGATAAGAGCCTGGTTGCTCTCATTAAACTTTGAGACAAACGACCTTAAGTTACTGGCCGTTGGGGTTAGAATTTGAGGCAAATCAATTATATTATTAACATGATAACTAACAATTTTTCTATCGTTGTCGTACCTCTGTTTGAGGATTTTCCACGCTACCTCATAGTTTTCAGGGGTAATCTGAAGGTTTTTTACCAAGTTAAGGGGCTCGCCTTGAAGTGACGATAAAAGATATTGCATTTTTTGAGATTCATTAATGTCTGAATTTTTGTTGACTGAGGCATCAAACAAATTGAAAAAGGTTAACCACTGATCTGGAGCGCCATTGAAAGGTTTTAAGTTAAGTCGAGGGAGTAAGTTCGATTGTGGAGCATTGGACTTACTTGGAGAGACGATCTGCGAGTCGTTACCTTGATACTGCTTCGCCAGTATTTCAATAGATTTGTAGACCTCGGTTACATCTTCTTGTATAGCCAAAACATCATCAATATTTAATTCCTCATCTTCTTCAGCCATTAACTGATTCAAGGAACTGTTGAAGTCTGAAAAGTAGTTTTTAGCCATGTTTTGATAAAAGTTGAGCTCATTGAGCCCTGTTTGGTCAAGGCTATCGGCGATTACAACATTCGTGATGATCTCCTCTAAGTGGGACTTAGTTTTAGTTAAACTATTTTTTATTAGAGTACTTTTTCTTTCAAATGCCGTAAACTTCATACTGAGCAAGAGTTTGAGCAATCAACAAAGAGAAGAGATTTAAATAATACAAACAAAGTGAAGCAACAAGGAAAATGAGAAAGAGGGAGAGATTAAAATTTCACAATACAAAATGAATGAGAAGTCACTATAAAAATGAACAAGGATATTTAAAGAGTTCTTAAAAAACTTCCATAGTTTCAGTTAATCCGGCTAGATTAGGGCCATGTACTTTTTTACCTTGTTTTGAGAGAGTAGAGAAATAATCTTGTACATATTACAATTCATAAAAAAGACATTTTTTCTTTGCTCCACTTTTATTAGGATATAAAGTTACAAGAGAGAGAGTGTAAACAACAACAATAAATAAATCAACATAAATATAGAACATCTGATTCATTTCAATTATTTTAATTTAAAGGCAGGCACTGAGGTGTGTCACTGCTATATCCAACAGTGATGACGTCATCGATTGCGTCATCGATGACGTCATCGGTGACGTCATCGGTGGGGTCATTGACCTCGATGACGTCATCGCTCAGGTGACCTTGAAGTGAGCCAGCAGCCTTACTTTTCCACTACTAACGGTAAATGAATACGATAAACGCTAAACGCTATTTCATTTAGGGTTAATTTATGGCCATAAAACTAACCCTCGTCAAAAACTTGACCGCTGTGCGCAATGGAGGTCCTCCCGTCAGTGGCATACATCAACGGCACGGAACTGCGCTACGGTACAATACTCCTGTCCTGGCTGAGGGGGTGAAATAATTTTCTGTTTTCGCAGTTCGAATAAAGGGGGTTAAAGACCCTTATTTGCTTAACCTGGTCTGATGAAGAAGTCTATTTTTCACTTTAAGTGATGTAAATACCAGCATATAAGTAATCCAAAGAGTTGCAAAAATGGCAACTAGTTTCGACCCTTCATTAGGGGATCATCTTCAGACCGTACAAGGATTAAAAACTGCTCTTCATTTTAAGGTTGTTGAAAATTTTAAAACTTTACACATACACGCACAATTTAAAACACGCTTCCGCAATCTAGACTACGCTTCCGCCGGGTTACGTCGCCGTTTCCGTCCTCAATGGTTTTCAGTGTTTTAATGTCCGTTGTTCGTGTCGTGTGCGTGTTTTAAATTGGGCGTGTATGTGTAAGGTTTCAAATTTTTCGACAACCTTCTAATGAAGAGCAGTTTTTAATCCTTGTACGGCCTGAAGATAATCTCCTAATGAAGGGTCGAAACTAGTTGCCATTTTTGCAACTTTTTGGATTACTTATATGCAGGTATTTACACCACTTTAAGTATTGAACAGTAATCCGGAGGCTAATCAATCTTTCTATTTTCCAAGAGATCTCACGCCGTGGATGAAGTGGTGTACAGGCAAGCTCGCTGCGGGAGATTATACGCCGGCATAAGTTGGCATATTCCGTGTAAATCCCAGCGACCAAGGAATACTATTATTCCTTGGTCGCTGGTAAATCCCAACCCAACGTCAAGTGTAAGAGTTAGAGTGAGGGTTAGGCTACATCATTAACGGTCTATCTATACCGAACAACTTGCGAAATGGGGACCACACTTGAAAAAATAGCTAAGTTGTTAAACAAGAGAAGATAGATTGGCTTTGCATACAATGGAAATCTTAATTATTTAGGCCTTATTCGTTGCGTTTAATTTGAAGCTAGAGATACATTTTACGCATTCCTTAACAAGAGAATTCAATTGTTTTCTGTTTTAGTTCAAAATATGTTTGTTTTTTTTTACGATCTCAACATAAAGGAATAATTAAGGGGTAAGACGTAAGAAGTAAAATTAGGCTAGGCCTCTATATTTTTTGTGAACTAATTAACCACCAATATGATTTAAAAAGGGGTTAAATTTATTTTATCTCGAGACCACCAACGATGGTATTGTTCTCCGATCAACGTTATTGGCAGTTTAAGTAGATTGTAATAAAAGTGGAAAGTTTTCCAGTTGGTCCCGCGCCACTACGGCACGGTCGGAGCAGTAGCAGTACCGTGCCCTAACCCTGTGCCCGTGCATCACCCATCCATTGATTGTTCTCCTTGGCTCAAGGCACGGCCGAGCGTCGGATTGCGTTACGCAACCAAACTTACTTTCCGATTATTGCCTAAAAAATGCCTCTCTGCGCCGCACGCAACGGCTCTGCCTGTTTTAGTGCGGCTCGGGCGTTTTTACGTTCCAACAGGATTAGTACGTTTAAACATCCAACAGGAGTTAGCCTATCATGTGGGATGTTTGTTGGCAAAAGTAAAAACGACGGAGATTCGTGAGAGTAATCTAAAAAAAAACGTTATTAAAGAACTCCAAAAAGAACTTTTTAACAAATTGGTGCAACCATTCTCATTTTATAAATTCGTACAGTAATAACATGGGCCAGTAAATTGGCAGTAATACCATTGATTATGTAGGCCTACACTAACGTTAGTGTACATAGTCAATGGTAATACTGTACCCTAGATGGCAATGACAAAAAAATCTTCAAATGAGAATGGTGTTTGAATTTACGGTAACATTATTAAACAACATTTTGTATACCACTTGTTACTAACCAACATTACATAATATTATAATGTATAGTTTAAATCTATACTTATTTAATACGCTAAGGGTTTTTTTGTCTTGAGAACTCCTCCTACAATTTTCAACCGATTTTCAAGTTTTTGGTGTCATTGGATAGGGCTTGGTCTGTAGTTGTTTCCGCCAAAAATTGATGAAAATCGGACTGAAAATAAAGGCTCTATCCAACATTGAAATCTCAAAATTTCCCATTTAAATAACATTGGGGACTGAATAAAGCATTTGAAACATCTGTTAATAATCAGCTGTAAATACGTGTAGGTATTGGCGATTAAAGATATTCACACTATTGGATTGGTCGGATGTCATTGATTTAGAGCTAAAGTAACATTTGTACTGTATTTAAATAAATTGCTCGATTTCGAGTAACACGTATACTAGTAATATTAAAATGTAGTTATTCCCTGATTTAAATATTGTTCCTTGTGGCCTTACTTTAATTGTATAACACAGCGGTAAAATACCCTGTGTCTCAGGTTCAGTATACTGGAATTTAAATACGGCGTACAGTACAGGCCTAGACACTCTTATAAACAACAGTAACTTATGGAAAAGCGTTTAGAACTAGTAGCAAAAATTTAAAATGTCAAATTGGAGAATTAGTGATGAGTGAGACAATAGTAAGGGTTTATCTTTTTTACTCGAGTAGGTTACGGAAAGACCAACTAAACGAGTGTGTAGTGTAGTCGTATATAGTGTAATGTAGTTTAGTTGGCCTTCGTTATGAATTACTGCATATTCATTCTTACACGGAAGGTTCGGTTGGTTGATGTTTATACAACACCTTTAACAAAGTTACTAAAAAAACCTGTTGAACTTTAATAAAACATTTATTTTGAGCCTTTATTTATGTATGCACAAATAGTTTAAACTCATAATGCAAAGAAAATATTACGGTAGTAGTTTTCAATTCCATTCGATAGTAGGCCTAATGATATAAATTACCCCTCCAAAATAGAGCTCTACATTTTCCGATGATTAAGTCTATAATGAACATGTGATTTTCGTGGTGCATATGACTCAATAAACATCTCAAATATCCATTTAGGTTATGACCATGCTTTCAAAATTATCAGTCTAATCTTGAACCCCCTTTAGAATTTTTACCAATTTAACCATGCTGGAACTGGCGAGGAATTTCATCAAGGCTCTGCAGCGCGGGACGCGTCGTCCCGGGTTCCCGACCTACAGGCAGGTCCTGCACGGGGGCTTCGGAGAGCCCAACGGGGGTTCCTACGTCCTGGAGATGGAAACTTATCCTTTTAAGGAGCAGGACATCACCGTGAAGGTGACCCCGTCCGAGATCATCGTGGAGGGCAGGATGGAGGAGCGGGTGGGCGACGACTTCATGATGTACGTGTTCACCAAGAAGTGCACTCCTCCGGCGGAAGTGGACGTATCCTCCATAGAGTACAAGTTCCGGGGGGACACGCTGGTGTTGTCCGCGCGCACCAACAAGTAGAACTTCCGGTGTGGCGTTGTGTTGTGTGTAACGGTGTACGGTATTTATTGCGAATAAAATGTTTCAATGGTGATATAGAGTATTGGTTTGAAAAATTATAAAGCTAACCCGAAGTGATGGGAAAAGGATAGCGTTCGGTTTAGCGAGATTTTTAGAATAGCTGGAATTTATGAATGGATACTTATTTTTCCGTATAAGTTAGGCAGCCCTACTCAATTACGTCAATGATATCGGCACTTATGACGAAAAAGAAATCTAGAATGAGAAGGAGGTAGGCGACATCAACAAAAACAATAACAAAATCAATGACGTAAAAGGTGCAGCACTTCAACCGCTAACGACGGCAAATGCTGAAAGGACGTTTCAATGAAGTTCGTCCACATTATCAAACCATCTAGGCCTATACAGTATAATTACTGTACATTCCAAATGAAATTCACTTCACAGTGAAAATATGCCAGTTAAATTAATGTGCAAGGCCTAGACTTTGACATATACAAGCGAGTGAAAACGTAACATTTGCTGATGCATTCCTAGAAATGACAGTGAAATGAATATGTGAATTTAATTAAAATAACAAAGCATTGCTTTTAAGGCATATTAAGCCGATAGCTACGAAGTCATGTATTCATTGACAAAATGTCAGCTGTATTGATAACGTCGTCACTTTTAGTGCCCCTGTCACACGGTTTGTCATGTTCGTGCGAAAACCTGGAGGTAACCGACAAAAGCTGTTATAGGCTAGGCTTGTCGCGGTCATAGTTATATTCGTCATTTCAGGAGGTTTTTAAGTCTATTGATGTTTCATGGATAGTTTGTTACTGTTGTACTGTTAAGATTTCTCACAACTTAATGCGAACAAGGTTAAACCTGAAACTAAATGAGGGGGGGTTTATTCTTGTCAAAAGGATCTTCCAAACTGCAAAGCTTTTTCCTAAACCATAAACATTTAATAGTTTGTTTATTGCGTTATTATAACTGAGCTGTTTGATGTAAATTAAACCCTTTATTTTAGTTTGTACCTTACAGTTCAGGCACTTGAAAACGTGAGTCACTTTATCCACGTAAAGAAACAGCGAGCATGTGCCCAAAACTAATAGATAAACTAACTGAAAGCTTTCATGAGTCCGTTCAACTAATCTACATGCGTGTGTTACAGGCGGCAGTTAAATGAAAATTAAAGTATATAAACCTCACACATACAGTGACACACGCCGCATCTTAAATAAAAAATAATAATCATTTTTACATTACCTTTGGTGACAAAGTTGCGTCTTATATAGAGAAGGGCCTCAGAATAGACGTAATAAAGATCAATTAAATAACATAACACACAAAATATTGAAATAGAAATTATTAGAGAAAAAAACATTTATTGTTAATAAAAGAACAATAACTAAATCCTCAGCAAAAATATAGAAGACGTTTCTGTTTCTGCAAGATAGTATCACAAAGATTTAAAATATTCTACATCTTTTAAAAATTTTCAACTTGGGTAAATGATTCTAAATATACTATTTTTCATTTTTAACTCTTTATCACATCGGCAAACCAAATTATAAGGAAAGTCCCAAATGGCCAATTTCTATCAAAGTATTGTCTAACGTATTGTTAAAAGATACATCAACCCCTTACCTAGTCTGAGTACGTCCAGCCTAGCTCACACTGTCGGATTGACTCAACATACTCACTAGTGTCAACAATACAAGCGGCCCTCAACAATCGCCAAACAGATTGGAACACGCCCCTCGTTGAACAGATAAAGGGCCGCAAGATTGGTCTGCGCATTGCCTGTCATACTCGACTGTAACGACTGATGACATAATCCTGATTTAGTAGCAAACTTGACTGTGTCGTCGTTATTGTCAATCCCGCAATCTGCGCATAGTAAGTAATGTAAAAAGAGGGCGTTGGAGTCAATCCAAATTCCGTCTTTCCCCATTAGAGCAATGTTAAACTCTAAATAAGGGGTTCATCAAGGCGGATTTGGTTTACGAGAGGAATGTTTGATAAAAAGTAGTGTTTTTTACTTACTTGAAACAACAAAGCATGTTTTTTACTAATTAAAAAAAACTTTTCTACCGATCTTTATAAATATTTACAAAGAATCGATCTTGAAAAAGAAACGGGAAATTTAATTGAGATTCAAATGATATTTGTTCTGAACCAATCGGACAAAAATAAAGAAATTATATGACAAATGCCGTGAACAAGTTTAGCATTGCTCTTATGGGAAATAAATCCAACATGTCGGCACTCCAACGCCCTCTTAACGAACATGCATTAGTTGAGTTTGGAAACTGTGATATGGAACAAACTACATACCGTAGCAATTATCATAATACTATTACATAAAATAGGCTCCTATGATATTAATCTACATATAATATAAGATAATTAGCCTACAAGTTTACTGAGATTCATAAAAATTAATGGTTAGGGTCCATTTATAATTGAAATAAATCTCTGACGTAACAAATATTAAAATAAATTATTAAGATAATAAAGCCAGCGAGTGTGAGAGTGACGGATTCATAGCAAACGTTCGGGCTTGATGTTTTTTTTTTTTTTTTTTTTTTTTTTTTTTTTTTTTTTTATATATATATATAAACTGGCCTTCAACAGTTCAACCTTCAATAAGGCGCTGCTAAAGGGTCTCTCTCAGAACGTCATGCAGTATTTATCTGCTCCCATTTAACCTTTAGTCTATTTTAAGTCCAATGAAAGTGGGAGAGGTTTCAAATAAAAGATAAAGACTTGGGCTGTTTAATATAGCTTTTTGATTCCAGATTAAGCTATGGAAGTTCAAGTTGTTCAACTTTAGATCAACCTTAGACTATCATAGTTTAATATGAATTTAAAATATAAAAAAATCAAAGTGCTTTCATAAAAAGCCCCTCCCACTTTAATCGGACTCAAAGTGAAGGCGTAAATGCAAAATGGGAGCAAATGAAGCACTGCACGAAAGCACGATGGATTTTAGATCCACGTGGCCCCCGATACCGACTGCCTCTACACTGAAACTATACTGGGCGCGCAAGCTATGAACGTAGTCAATGAATAGTGTGTATTAATTAAAAGGCTTCATTTCCGCCTCCAAATCTCCTACCTCACTAAAATCTACCACAGTATATATCGCTTATTTATCAACATATCTTAATAAAATTGTTTATGAACCTTCACTAGATGGTGAGTAATAAGATTTGATAAAAACCCGCATGACAGCAAACCTACATGCTAAATTACACGGTATTACCATGGAAAATAAGTGTATAATGGGAGAAAGAGAGATGGAGATCAGCTGTCTTCTGTATTTATCGCAACGATTTGTTGGTGCAATCAGATCGCTGCGATATATCGTAGCGTGTAAATGAGGCTTACAAGAGGCTTTACTTAAAATAGAGAGGACTAGCCGTCTATTGACGGAATTGAAGGTCATCATGAGACCCCTTCCTGATGTTATTGTTGCCGATTCAGCCGTTGTCTATTGCCGTTGATTGCCGCAATTTCAACGTTCATAATGGTGTCATAAATAGGTCTGATCGTCAATGTTGTCCGATATCTTAAAACCTAATCGAGTTACGGCGCGGCGGCGGGTGTACGGGAATCAAATGTTGCGTTATTCATGAACTCAGCACTCCGCAAATTCGCAAATCCTACTAAACCGAAGAGGGTCCGGCTCTAATTAGTTCTGAATAGCGAGGCTGCACTGTCACGATTTATGTGGATGTTGCAGAACAGGTTCAGTTTGATGCGCGGGTGAGGCGTCGGTCTGGCAGGTGATGCCTGATGGTTCGATGGTCCGGCGGCCTGCTGCTGGCCACATGGTTGCTGCTGGACACCACCACGGCAGGCTTCTCGTGTCTAAGCAACCCCTGTTTGTATGGCATCTGCATGGATGACCTTAATAGGTAAGCTGCTTTTGTTCATACGCTAATAGTCCCATAAAGGAAGGACCTTTTCCGTTAAAAAAAAACTACCAGCATTTTTGTCATTTTCCTACTACAGCAATGGAAAGTTTCACTATTTATCAATGACTATATTTCATTTATTATGACCCTACACAATAACAATAGTAACAATACTATCAAAAAACACTGTTTAAGTAGGTTTTTACTAAAATTGTCGTGTTTACTGTACTACCTGTCACCGCCGCTCTGTGCGTGGACTGTACCGGCACGGACATTGTTGCCAGTAAATTTCATTGGTAGTATTCCGGGCGCCTCACCAGGGGTTACCGGTGACTAACTAAGACGATAATTAATTGTCGTCTGCTAACAATACAAATGCCTAGTTAGCAGACGACAATTAATTATCTTCTTGGTTAGTCACCGGTAACCCCTGGTGAGGCGCCCGGAATACTACCATTGTCTTATAGCTCCGTTATCATCAGTGCGTTTATGGTAGTCACTGAGTCTGTGAAAATAGCCTCGAGTGTACTTCACGGAAAATGATGAACAAAACAATTTTTCAACTTGTTTTTTTTTTATCATTTATTTGGCTACATGACAAATATGTCCATGGCTTGCCATAACAATTTGGAGGAACATTAACAATTATACATTAGTAATAATTAGTCTAAATAAACACTGATACAGTTATACATTGATACAATTGATAAGTTATACATTGATGTCAGTAGACAACAAGAATTTGCAAAGAGCTTCTAAAATCTTCTAGTCGTTTCCCTTGAGAGAGACATGCGGTATTCACATTGTCAAAGTAATAGGGATGTAGAAAACTTGCGTAACACAACTTTTACTGATCTTGATCTTCATTTGCTTTAGTATTACTGCAGTCGTCAGTATGTGAAGGCTTACTTATGGTTCATAAATAATTTACGTAAGGCTGATATCAAATTCGATATCGGAAGCTTCTCATATACAAACCTATTAACTATTGAGACAAGTTCACTTTGAGTGGAACTCGAAAAACCATCATCCACTGTCACAGAACCAAAGTTTGAAGGGGCAGAAGAGTGATTATATACAGGGGCAGTGGGTGAAACATGCTGGTTACTGGACTGATTGTAGTATCTGTGAGTGAAATTAGGAGAAACTATGTGTGGAGTAGGGATTTTTCGGGGTTTGGAACTTGAAGGGTTATCTTCAAAAGTCCTTTGAGAATCATTAGAAATTGAAGAAGGGCTAGTGTGAGAATGGTAAGAAATTGAGGGAGGAAGAAAACGAGTTGGTTGTACACAAAACTTTTCTCTGACATTCGTGTCGACTTTTGTCGGGAGACTGGGGAATTCGTCCTTTCTGAAATTTAGAGACCTGGCATAGGGATGACCAAGTCGGTCTCTTTTAGAAGGGACAATAATATCCCTGGCTTTGATGTATGAGAGGTTTTCATAAGCCATGTATTCACTGACTTTAAATTCAATAGATTTTTTGGACAGTCCCGGCTAAGGGCAGAATGACCCCCTTACAAAATATACAACAAGGAGAACTATAGTTAGGGCAATCTTGACTCTTGTGGTCAAGAGAACAGTTACCACAGCGCCTCTTACCCCGACAGTTCTCTGCCGTATGTCCAAACCTAAGGCAGTTAAAGCACTGGATAGGAGGTCTGTCATATGGTTCAACGGTACATCTAGTATAGAACAAGTTTATGTGTTCAGGAAGGCATTTCCCTTTAAATGTCACAACTACCAAAGGAATTGGGACATGAGTGACCTGCGGACCATCATTTTTTACGACGCGTTTTTTGAGTCGCCTGACAGAAGCAATGTCAAAAGTTTGGCTTAAATTGCTAAATATTTCTGCCTCCGGAATGGATGGGTCAACACCCCTGACCAGACCTTGTCTTTGAATTTGGTAGGAAGGGATGTAGGCGTTGACATTATTCTCTTTGGAAAACGAAGAGTTCAAAAATGCGTTGGCGTTTTTAACACTGTCAAAAACACATTTCAACCCATTTCTGCCAACCTTCTTCAATTCAAGGACGCCCACTACTTGATAGTTGACAAGTTTACGGCCGAGGGCCATCGGATGAATGTTTCCTATGTTGCCTAGATGATTCGAGCTGTCCACAAATATTATATACGGGGCCGGGTTAGTTTCAAGGTAGCGAGGAGCCTCATTTTGGGACTTGCCTTTGGATTGGTCTATAGGAGCTTCATTCAATTCATTTCCACTAAGTCGATTAGGTGAATTACGTGTGAGTCTCGATGATCGTGAGTTGGCGAAAGCTCTTCGTTGTCGATTTGTTGATCAGAAGAATAACCAATAGTGAGATCATCAATTTGGGAAGAGTCCATGTCTCGGTCATGATGAAAAGAAGGAACCTCACTGCCGTAATGAGAAGTCATTCCATTTTCCAAATAATCATGGTCACGAAGAAATAAAAAATTGTTTTCCTGGGCATCCAATTGACTATCACTACATTTCCGTGATTTTTTCAAAACTTGTTAATTTCTCCCCTTAAAATGGGAAGAAGATTTATTATGAAGTCCACTGTACTGAATACTGTGAGGGATAACCCGTTTGTTTTTGTTTTTCCCAGGACTGGGGCTCATTGAGGTTAAGTGAAGTTTATTGTAAATAAAAGATCGAAAAAAAAACTAAAACACTAAATTACACCATAACAAATTATTGAACAAGAAACTATTAACACTGAGTCACAAAACACACAAAATGAATCAAGTTTCTAAGTTTTTGAGGCTTAAAAATGAATAATATTACTTTTAAACCACACTATTTAATTCAATTTATTAATATCTTTTTCAACTTGTGCGAATATAAATAACAGCTGTGATTTGGCCCAGATATTATGATGTTCAAGGAAATGCTCAAACATATCCTATTTCCAAATCTTTATCCAGAGTAACTGAGGATGAAGACACTTTCGTTAACTAAAGGTTAGTTTGCTTCTTTTATATTAAAATTCTTTGATTACAGTGTTCTTTTTAACCTTACAACTTTCATTTCTGGTTAGGTTCTTTTTTATCCTTGTTATTTTTATTTCAAGTCTCTATGTTTTCATGTTAATTTGTTTTGTTCTAAATATAGTTAGAAATTATCCAACGCCAAGAATTAATGTTTCATTTTCAATAAAAATTTCAAACCTAAAAAATGCTGGAAGTCGTTTAACGGAAAAGGTCCTAAATGGACCTGACAAATGAAATTTCACTACGGTCTAATTCAGTAACAAAATTACAATAATCACCAGATCTATCACACCCTCACTCTTCTTTATTAATCAAAGAAAGCACATTAAGTATTTAAGTCTATGTCTATGAGATACAAAATATGCAAAAAATTAGCTAGTTTTAAATAAATAAATAAATATCGTCTTTATTTAAAGCGGTTTTCAACAACAGTTGATTTTCAAAACAACTCAGGTCAAACAATAATAATAAGATATTAAAAACTAACAAAATAACACATTACATGGCATAACTTAAAAAAAATCTTAATTTAATAAATGGGGATTCAACAGAATTTTGTGGACACGCTTTTTAAATGGCACATGACCGTTTTTGTCACCCCTTAAGGCAGGGAGCATTCCATTATATAGTTTGGGGGCAAAATAAGAGAATCGCCTCCTATCAACCTCCAGACGTACGCGAGGCAGCTCCAACACAGCATCCTGTCTCGTACAGCGGGATCGTACCTCAGAGCGAGTTTTCAGCCTCTCTCTTAAGTACTCAGGCTTGCCAGAAATAAGTATTTTGTGGACAGTCGTAGATGTACGAAGGGTGCAGACATCAGACATAGGTAACAATCCTAAACTGTGTCTTGCACCAGACACATGATCAAATTTTCTCAGGCCACAAACAAATCTGACACACATATTCTGCACTCTCTGCATTCTTTCCATTACCCCTGCACTTACGACATTGCCATAAACAGGAAGACAGTATTCAAAGGCAGAGAGCACTAAGGCCTGAATAAGTTGAAGCTTCGTGGCTTGGGGGAATAGATGTCTATGTCTGTACAGGACTCTCAGACGAGACATAGCTTTTTTGCACACTGAACTCACATGGTCGGAAAAGTTCAGATTGGAGTCAAAAGTGATACCGAGTATTTTCGCAGAGTCCAACTTCCGTAGTCCTGTACCGCCAACACATACCGTATTATTTGGTGGCTGAGGTGAATAATTGCTGCCAAGAAAGTTTAGCAAGGCGCATTTCTCGATATTGAGTTTCACCCCATGATTTACTGACCACTTGTGAATGGTATCCAGATCAGCATTCAAGTGCTGAACAGCTTGGTTCGCCTGAAGAGTCGAATAAGAAATACTCAACTGAGCATCGTCAGCATATGAGTATATCTTACAGTGCTTGATAGAGTTACCCATAGTGGCAGCAAATAATGTGAATAAAATGGGTCCAAGACAGCTGCCTTGTGGAACACCTAATAATGTACTGATAGAGGGTGAAAAGTCAGTACCAACTTTGGTCTTCTGTTTTCTGCCACTTAAATACGATGAAAACCAAGCAACTGCATCAGGCCCTATTCCATAATACTTCATTATAGCCAATAACAGACTGTGATTAATAGAGTCAAAAGCTCGAGAGAAGTCCAGCAACGCCAAGATGGATGATTTTCGCTGTGCCTTGGCGTCCAACAAATCATCGCAAACACGGAGTAGGGCAGTTGCTGTACTATACCCCTTACGGAAGCCCGACTGATAAGGAGGTATAATATGCTCTCTCTAAAGGAACTCTACAAATTGGGTGGCCACTAACTTTTCAAGGACCTTAGACAAGGCCGGCAACACAGAAATAGGGCGAAGTTCAGCAACTGTAGATGGAGTTTTAACCTTTGGCAATGGAATAACAATGGCTTCCTTCCAAGCCTCAGGAAAGACACCAGTCGCCAAGGAACTGTTCATAAGGTGGGTGATCGCATCAATACAGAATGGGCCTATCATTTTAATCATGAAAATGGTTATTCCATCAGTGCCGACTGCTCCGCTTTTGATACTATTTATTGCATCTTTTACTTCTTTGACAGAAACTAGTCTGAATCTAAACTGGCTCTGAACAAAATCTGACTCATTGTTCAAATAAAATTTTAAGCATTCATAATCTATTGAATTACCAGTGGCCATATTGACAAAATATTTATTTATTTCTTCAGGGTTCCTTAAAAAACTAGGGATGTCTTCAAACTGTGATGACTTTATTTCACTAGCCTTAATCTTCCCCCAAAAATCAGCCGAATCTTTACAACCAGCCAGTTCTGTTTGAAAATATTTTTGTTTAGCTGCTCGTATTGCATAATTCAGAGTGTTTCTAGCATTGCAATAATACATTTTGTAATTTTCTGATCTAGTTTCTAACATTTTTCTCTTCCAATAGTTTTTTTGTTTTGTAAGATCTTTAATCTCTTGACTTCTCCAAGGAGCTTTATTTTTAGTCACCCTTTTCCTCACTACTGGGGCATGTTTGTTGAACACTCTTAAAATTGCCGAGTTAAGAAAAGAAAGAATGTTATCAACATCTGAAATATCATTCACTTCTTCCCATTGTATGTCGGATACACTGTCAATAACGCTATCAATTTTAAATCTGGAAAAATCTCTGTAAATAACGAACTTAGCTGGGGTTCTGGGCTTTTCCACTGTTATATCGCAGTATGTTAGCTTGTGGTCAGAAATTCTTATCCCTCTGTGGTCATAAATTGAAGACATATCTAATTTATTAGTTTTAGGGGCAAAATAATCCTAGATTTTATTAGGGGCATACTTATTACACGTATGTTTTCTCTGTTCAATTACATCGTAGGAATTTTTCATTAAGATCATTGTTATTGTATTTATTTCTCTTTTTTTGCAGTCTTTTAAAAATATTTTTCATTTTTTCATTTTTTCTTTTTTTTCTGTTTTTTATTTTTTCTTTTCATGATTACATTTCTATCTCACATTGGTTTTTTCATATTTATTTACCCGTTTTCTGTTTAGTATTTAATTGTACTCTTCCTTCCTTTAACTTTTCGATATCTCCTTCCATACCTTTTGTCTCGCTTGTCATAATTTTCTTTTTAGTTTTGGGCGTCTCAACACTCAACATGTCAGGTTGGATGGTTTGTCCGTCGGTCTGTCGTTAGGTCAAGTTTGACAGTGTGTGGGGGCTAGGGGGCTTATAGGTAGAATTATCCTTTGTGTATCCAATAACAGATAAAAAGTTTGTAACAACCTTTACCTAACAATTTTAATATTCTCAATACCCGTTACTTCTTTTCTTCACACTCTGAAGTATAATCTCTTTATTCTCTATTTTTTATCATTCTTTGTATGTCCCTTTGGATTCCCACCTTTTTGTCTTTAAAGTTTTATCTCTCTTTGATCAAAAATACTCCTTTCTTCAGACATCAGCATCAAGTTGGTTCATAATAGAATTTTTATGTTACTTTTCCACCATTTGGTGAACATATCATCTTGTTGTTCTTCCTGTAAGTCTTGTCCCTTTCTTTTATTGTTGTTTTTTCCAACCATTCACTGATACAACAAATCCCTGTAATGCTTCCCCTATGTCCAGCTCATTTACGTGCTACTGCATCGACGGCTACACGGGTGTCCACTGCCAGACCAACTGGGACGAGTGCTGGTCCTCGCCGTGCCTCAATGGCGGCGTCTGCCACGACGGTGTCGCCACCTACAACTGCACTTGCCCCGAGGGGTTTGTCGGTATGTACTTTCTTAGATGAGAGAATTAGTTGTTCAAATTGACTCTACTCACTCCTCACCATCATTCCTGTGGTTTGTGGATCCATAAAATACATGTATGGCCGTGGTCATAAACTAATTTCAGATGTAACAACACCAAAATAATGGAGATAAAGTTCTTCTGCTAGAGAAGATATTAAATGCATAGTTTTAATTCCTGGTGTAAAGATAAAATAAATTTGGTGTAAAGGTAGTAAAGTTGACTCTCACTAGCTCAAATCCAATAAATTCAAATTCTAAGTATCTCAAAATATCTTTCATCTTCTTCGAGAAACTTATAATTTACCAGGTGTCCCAGACCACGTGTACACCCCTTTTAAAATTTACAGAACTTATTTTTGACAAAAACTAATCGTGACATTATAGGTAAACCGGTTATGCTCTATCCATTGACAGTAATTTCAAGAACAGGATGTACCAGAAGACACCTTTCCAGACTGGAAGTCAATAGTGTCAAATACAAACTAATAAATAACTTTTTATGACATTTTTTTGATTCTACACGTAATTTTAAAACAACTTTACAAAACAGTTTAGTAGATAATGGCGGTTGAAATTCGGAATTTTCACGTAATAATAACATGGAACAGATTTTCAAATACATTATCTCTGAAAACTGCCAATTCTGAAAATAAATGGAAAAGTGAAACAAATTATCAATACTTATGATATAGTATTATTTAAAAAGAGGTTCTAAGGTTCTTAGACATTTTCGTGCTTGAACAGTTCTGTTTAACATAAAAATGTTCAGAGATAGTGGAATGTAAAATTTTTCCCATGTTATTCTTACGGGGGAAAACTAAACTTCAACCACCACTATCTCCTAAACTAAAATCATCTCTTAGGATTGGGGTACCAATTAAACAGTAAACTTGTCTTAAAATGAAGAATCAAAAAATTTCATAAAAATTAGGGATTTGTATTTAAAGTTAGCGACTTCCGGTCTGTATTTATTACTTATGGTACACTGTGTACATTGAAATTGGTGTCAATCAATACAGCTTAACCAGCTGGTTAAGCTAACCAGTTTACCTAAAACGGCACAATTAGCTTTGGTGACAAATTAATTACTCAGATTAAGGGGTGTATGGGTGGTCTGGGACACCCGGTGTAAGGCATTTATATTTTACCTTTATTAGTCAAATGAATTAAAATGAATAAATTAGCTCTTTAAACCTAAGTTCAGAACATAAATAAAATTCACTTTTCCTTTTACCCCTACATTTAGTCAGAGCCCATCTTTACACCTGAAAATTTGCTCTATGGGCCTCTCAAGGTCAAAACTCATTCAGTGACACATTCAGTCTGTCTGCTGTCACTGTACAATACTGTATGTAACCTCTGTAAGTCAAATTTAATAAAAAAATTACCTCTGTGTAGATTAAAGAAAAATTTTGGAATTAAGATATGCTAGAGTAGACTTTATTGTTATTCGAACAAACTGTTTTAAGTGAAATTATGTAATTTAGTAGTGTACTATGTTCACAAGTTCCGGTAGTCTTGACAATTTGTTTATGCAGGGGAAATGTGTGAGGAAAACGTGGACGAGTGTAGTTCCAACCCCTGCCACAACAACGCCACTTGCGTGGACGCAGCTAACGGATACTCCTGCCAATGTGCACCGGGATATTCTGGTAACTTTTAAATCACAGAAAAAATGTCCTTAAACACCTATCTTTAGACTTAAGTGTTTATTATAAACCTGTGACAAGTTAAAAACCTTTTGATTTCTACAATTTTTATAAAATAAATTGTTTAGTTTGACAACTCCATTCCTGAAACTATTTATACATAGATACAATTTTTATTTGGTTGTGATGAAAGTTAAACTCTAAAAGTTTCATCCAACAAAAAAAGTTTAACTATCCAATATTACAACAAAAAAGTGAACTAAAAGATTAAAATGTATCAATCATTAAAAATTGAAACGGATATTCTTCTAACATTCCATGCAGACTATGGAATGTTATTCACATTTTTGTGACTACAACTATAATTTTTATCTTTTTCAAAAGGCATGTTCTGCGAGGTGGACATTGCCGTTTGCAACAGCACCGAGGACATCCGCTGCCACAATGGAGGCGTGTGTGTCGAGGGGCCCGGCATCTCCTTCTCATGCTTCTGCACTCCTGGTTGGTATATCCTTTCTAAAGAAAACTCAAATCTTTGAAAAAATTATACCTATGTCCATCCACAAAATGTTTCCATATGAATATCATTCCAAATTTTCAAACGTAGCAATTCAAATTATCTATTACATAAAAAAATTGTCTATTCGTGTGCATCATATTTTTATTAGGATGGACGGGGAAGCTGTGCGAAGTTGCGATAGACGAATGTGCCTCCAGCCCTTGCCAGAATGGAGCGGTCTGCATAGACCTTCATGCATCCTATTCTTGTGCCTGCTTGTTTGGTGAGTACGAGTGTTGTCAGATAGATTATCTCTGGTATTGTGAGGTCTTATCTCTTTGCCTTGTATTGCCTAATTAATACAAAAATATCAAACATCTACAAACTGACTGCCAGCTTCCGGAACCTGTGTTTGCGAAGGCAAAAGGTTGGTAGCAGTAAAAAATATTCTACTCCACCTAACCAGGATGGAATTTCTCTGCTCCTTTCCATCACTTCACCTCAGTTTGAAGTTTGTGGTAAATTATGAGCAATGGAGCATTCTAAAAAAAACTGGCAGTGAAATGGTATGAAAGAAAATGACACAGTCGATCACTCTCATCTGCCCTTCCTTAGGGGCCTTGAATTTCACTTTAGTACTTTTTTGGAACAGAATGTTTAGGATACCACATTGTGAGTGCAGTTTTTTATGAAATTGTGAAAAACCTATACTGGAACGTCAATATTTAAATTTATATATATATATATATAGTATATATATATATATATAGTATATATATATATATATATATATATATATAGTATATATATATATATATAGTATATATATATATATATCTACTATATATTTGTCAAATACCACTCACTCACGTATCAGAGTATCTCCAAAACTATAAGGCCTAGAGGGTTAAAACTTGGCATGGACGTTCATCTTTGCTCAAAAACGCTCACTAAGATACGGTTTTGCAAAATTCCGTCAGGGCTCCGCCCCGCACGACTTGGAAATTTCGTTACAATGTTATTCTTATGGGGGATTTTTAATACAAACCAAAGAAACAACGAATCTCCAAAAGTAGAGAGCATGCAGGATTGAAATTTGGTATAGACGTTCCTTTTTACCCATTGATGCTCACTAAGAAACGGTTTTACGAAATTCCAGCAGGGCTCCACCCCACACGACTTCAAAATTTCGCTACAATGTTATTCTTATGGAGCACTTAAAATACGAATCTAGGAAACAACGAATCTCCAAAACTATAGGACCTACAGGGTTGAAATTTGGAATGGAAGTTCCTCTTTGCCTATAGGTGCTCACTAAGAAATGGTTTTGCGAAATTCCTTCAGGGCTCCGCCCCACACGACTTCAAAGATTTGATGTAATTAGCTGTTGAAGATTCAAAGGTATCAGCTGTTAGTGAAATAATACATTTAAAGGATGACGTAACCATATGACAATATTTTAATCTTTGTAAACAATTTAACTGGTGTAAAATGTTTATTATAGTAAGATGCACGAAAATAGTCCGATGGAAAATTTAACAGCTGTGTCCCCCCTCACCCCCTCTCACCCTGCAATGTTGTCATTTGTGGTTATGTTTACCATGTGTTATACAGTAGAAATATGTATTTTAGAATAAATCTGGCAACAATGCATCGACTCTCATCGGACTATTTTCGTGAATCCTACTATAGCTAGAGTTTAGGTTAGGTTAGGTTGTCCTGTGTCAAATACCACTCTCTCAGTAACTCAGTATCATCGAATCTTTATAACCATAGGGTATAGGGGGTTGAAATTTGCCATGGACGTTCATCTGTGTTAAAAAATGCTCACGAAGAAACGATTTTGCAAAATTCCTTCAGGTCTCTACACCACAAGACTTCAAAATTTCCATTTAATATTATTCTTGTGTCCAATATTTTATAAAAATCAAGGCAAAAACGAATCTGAAAAAACTATAGGACCTATAATGTTAAAATTTGGCATGGGCGTTCTTCTTTGCTCATAGATGCTCATTAAGAAACGGTTTTGCAAAATTCCATCAGGGCTAAACCACATAAGACCTCAAAATTTCTATATAATGTTGTTCATAGCTAATTTTTAGTTCAAATCTAGGGAACAACGAATCTTAAGAACTATAGGATCTATGATGATGAAATTTGACGTGGACGTTCCTCCTTGCTCATATGTACGTGCTCACTATTAAACTGTTTTGCAAAATTCTATCAGAGCTCTGCCACGCACAATTTCAATTTTGGTCTAATGTTATTCTTATGGCCAATTTTAAATATGAATCTAGGGAACAACGAATATGAAAAGCCAGATGACCTAAGGGATTGAAATTTGAAATTGAAGTTGGGGGGGGGGGGGCTTCGCCCCACACTTCAAAATTACTTTTGGGGCCTACAGGGTTGAACTTTGGCATGGACGTTCCTCTTTGCTCATAGGTGCTCACTAAGTAACTCTTTCATAAAAATCCCTTCAGGGCTCCACCCCACATGTCTTCGAAATTTCAATATAATGTTACAATTATGGCCAATTACAATACGAATTGAAAGAAACAACGAATCTATAAACTATAGGGAATGCGGGGTTGAAATTTGGAGTAATCGCTTTAGTCATAGGTGCTCAATAAAAAGTGATTTACACACTTCCTTCAGGGCTATGCCCCAAATAACCTCAAAATTACTATAGCAGGCCCCCAAGTGCTTTTTGAGACCCAAAAAGTAGGAAAAGTAGGACTTTTTCGATAAAAAGTAGGACTTTTTTGCGAAAAAGAAGGACTTTTTTGCTAAATATAGTATGTTTTGTAAATATAGTATGTTTACGACAAAGTGACACAAGAATAGCCCTTTAAATAGTAAGAATATTTTTTTTTTTAACAAAAAATATCCTATGGAAACTTTAATGAATATTTAGTTACAAAATTAGTAAATTTTGATGTAAAACACTGTAGTGTAAGCCACTAAAATATCTCTGTGTACAATCATTTCTATTGAAAAATATATCACCAACCCTAAAGGCCGAATGAAGTTTTAGCTGAGATGTCCGAATATTCTAGATATTAAGTTCAAAAGGAATAAAATGATCGAGGAATATGTAAAAATAACCTTACAGTGTTCATTATAAAACATTGAGGGGAAGCATCTAATGAAATGTTAAAAAATCCCAAGTTAAAAAGCTCAAACATGAGTTTTTGAGAAATTTGTTCTTTTCTATTATTGATCAATTGATGTGGTGTGCAAATACTTACTGGGAAAATAATTTTTTTAAATTGCCCAACAGGAACATGATTGATTTTTTTTTTTTGCTAAAAAACTATTTTAAATAGATATTTTAAAAGCAGTTCAGGGTATTTCACTTAATGATAATCTTCCAGTGACAGCTGTGTAAAATTCGAGTCAACTGCTTCATTGAAGAAGGTAAGGTAGGTTTGGTTAGATTGGGTCAATCCTAAAGTTACATTAAATAAGCTATTTTCAAATAGGAATTATTCATTTAAAATACCCCCTTCGCAGATCTGGAAACTAAGCGAATTTCTAACAAAAAAGGTATTTTTTTATTTTCCTATTAAGACAATGGTAACTAGGATGTAGGTTTACTAAAATGTGGCTGTTGTAAGTAAATATACGATAAAAATACTTCCCCAGTACAGGTACGTACTAAATTTTCATAAATTGCATAAATTTTCCACAAACCCCAAGGGGGTGAGTATACAGGTTTACAGCCATATGGGTATTTTAAGTAAGAATAAGTTATTAAACTATACATAGAGAATGTACATACCAAATTTGGTCAAGTTATGTAAATAAATAAGCGAGATATAGAAATTTTGTTGATGTCCCATAAGAATAAAATGGAAACCTATTTTTTAGATTTTCTCCGTAACCCGTTAAGCCAAATTAAAAATACTAAATATTCATATCAGACAAAGAGAACCCTAAATAAGTAATTAACAATAAAATTCCATCAAATAACCCTATCTTTGAAAGAATATCACTATATCACTATTTTTTAGATAGTGTATCAGTGTTTCAAATACAGTCTCGTAAGAAAATAATAATTACTAAACTACAAATGAAGTAGAGAAGTACAAAGAAATTTCACCAGTAAGGTGAACCACCTGATAATTTGATAACATTATTTTTTATAAAATATTTATTAACTAATACAGTACCAGTAATAGGTTAGAATGTTTCAACAATGACCACAAAGATGTACTAAGTCATGAAACATATAGTCAAAAATAAAGAAATTTGGATCCTCAAAAGGGTGTGCTCTTGTTAAAATATGTTTAATGTATTAATTATATTAGCAGCTCTACAACTTGAAAGTAAAATATACATCATGTATATACATATACATATATGAATTTGATCGAACGTTGTTTTTGACTTCTAGGGACCTCAAAACAAAAAAGTAACATCGTTCCGGGCTTAGGTCTTAGCATGAGTAATGCAATAATAGCGTGTTCCCTATAAGAAAATTTGCTAAAAAGTAAATTGAACTCAATTAAAACTAAATTAGTTATAAATGAAAATATAGGCTAGTAATTTAATTTTGGATTTTTTTTGTATTTCTTTATTACCATATTAATTTTAAGAATAAATTAATTTGAATTTGAAGAATTTCTCTTTTTAAAACATAAAAGAATACTTCACATACCAGTATAGGGTTTTTCTAGTTATTTTTACAAACAAATCAACTGAATCTCTCGATGGGGTATGGCCTTCAGTTCTTGTACTTTATTCATTTATTATTCTTCAAAATGTATTTACATTATTACAATAGCTTAAATGAATTTATAATGTTTATGATTTTATCAGTCTTAACACTTTTTAAACATATTCTACACTAAAAGTTCTTTGCAAAAAAAGTAGATTGAAAACTACCTTATTTAACCTAAAAACAAACATCTTGTTGATAGCATCTTGTTATGATCATAAAATAACAAACATATAAGGTTTGGATGAACTTTAAATATTTTCCTGACCCTGAATAAATGCTGCAACAACCGGGGTTACATCAGGAAGGAGCATAGATAGCCCCATAGTTTTCTTTATTGAGGAATCAAATTGCTATTTAACAAAGCACTGATACATACCAGTATTTTGTTTTGCATCACTACTGTTAAGCGATACCAAAATTTTAAAATTGTTACTTTCACTCCCAAAAAATCTAAATGAGAAAAATCACATCGGTATTACATAATAATTTTAAAATATCATGGTCATGGGTCTAAAAACCTTCAGTTCTGCGGTAGTAGGCTTCCAACCTACAAGGAAAATTCACTAATGATAACAAAAGAAATTCAAAACCAGCAAAAGATTAATTTTATAATTGTGTCACCCATAATTTTTGGAAAAAACATTTTTTGGAAGGAAGTATAAATTTGTAAACATTGATAATAAGCGTAATAAATTATCGCGCGGTTGACTTACAGTCAGTAAAAAGTAGGAAAGTAGGACTTGGGTATAAAAAGTAGGACTTTTCCTACTTTCCTTCTAAAAAGTAGGAAAAGTAGGAAAAGTAGGACAACTTGGAGGCCTGCTATAGAGCCGACAGGGTTAATTTTTTTGCATAGACGGTCATCTTTGCTCATAGCTATTCACTAAGACTAAAAATACTCGAAGGACCTGAGGTAAACTATTAAAAAGAAATTAAGACCTTGAAAAAAGAGATGATATTGAGTTATATTCAAAACAAGAGTGAAGAATGTTATAAACCATGACATGTGAGTTAAAACACAAATTTTGAAAATATATGATAATGAAAGTAAATTATTAAACTAATGGGGTGTGATTTGCTTTATGTATTACTGTATTTAAATTGAACAAATACGGTTTTGGAAATAAAGTTTTTGAAGTCCTTTAGAGCTCCACCCCACTGGTCTTAAAAATTACTCTATGGCCTACTGGGTTAAATTTGACATTGATGTTCCTCTTTGGTCATGGGCATTAACTAATAAACGAGTTTGCGAATTTCCTTTAGGGCTCCGCCCCACAGAACCTTTAGGTTACCATAGAGCCTATTGGGTTGTTCTTATGTTATGTTCTTCTGTTGAACCTATGGATGTTCCTCTTTGCTCATAGGTAGTCTCTAAGAAATTGTTTTGGAAATATAGGTTTTAAATTCATTTAGGGCTCCGCCCCACTGGACTTAAAAATTACACTATGAACTACGGGGTTGGAAATTGACATGGACGTTCCTTTTTACTCAGGGGCATTCACTAGGAAACGATTTTACAAATTCCCTTTAGGGCTCCACCCCACAGAACCTTTAAATTACCATAGATCCTACGGGGTTAAAATTTGACGTGGACATTCCTCTTTACTCAAAGGTACTAAGAAACTGTTTTGTAAAAATACTTTTTGAAGTCCTTTAGGGCTCCACCCCACTCGACTTAAAATACTCTATGGCCTATTGGGTTAATATTTGACATGATCGTTCCTCTTTGCTCATAGGTGCCCCGCTCACACTATTTTAATGTATTAATATTAATATCTTAAGGAAGAAGATTTCGTAGGTCTTAAAAAGAAATTAAAAAACAAATTCAACACGGGCGAAGCCGTGACGGGCAACAGCTAGTATATATATATAGACCACTAAGCCCATACATTGATTGGTTTTCTTTATGTTTTGGTTCTCTGTAATTTTTACTACTTTAAAAGGGTCCAGCTCTTATATTTTGTGAATTTTTTGTATTTCATTCCTTTGACAAACTTGATATTTTACTGCATAAGCAAACAGTTGAACAGTTATCTGTTTTGTTTCATTTGGTATTTTAGAAATTGCTTGTTACCCTTATACACTGGTTTATTTAAGCACTGAAACATGTCAAAGCAATTCAAGGCCTTACAATAAACAGTTATCACATTGGGTAGTGTCAAAATCTTAGAAGATGATTGACGTTATCAGATACTTATAAACTTGCCAGTGTTGGCTGACGTCACTAATGTTTTTTCATGTTTTAGGCTTCACCGGCCGTGACTGTGACCTGGTTCTGTCCATGTGTCCGGCGAACCCGTGTGAGAACGAAGCCCTGTGTCTGATTGAGGACGACGCCAGTGTGTGCTACTGTGTGCCCGACTATCACGGGGATCGGTGCCAGTTCCAGTATGATGAGTGCCTTCTCGGACCCGGGTACAGAACAGATCCTGAGCGCAAAGCTTAATTTCTTTCATTTGTCAAGTTGGAAATCCTAGTTTTAAAAGAGTAATTGATTTCGCGTTAAAATAAACTAACAAGTTTTTTGAGTTAGAGTAATATTTGTTTGAAGTTGAAAAATAATCTGATTAGAAATTGTTTCTCCTAGCCATCAAAATGAAAATTGGTTTAAGTCCAAGGTGCATCGTAATTCAATGTGGGAAAAGTCCTACAGTATGTTAAATTGAGTAAGTTTGAGTTTCATCAGGTTATAGGTTTGGATTTGTATTATTAGAACAGTTGAAGGAAGAAAAACCTCGACAGTTGTATCTCTAACATAAGGATTTTAAAAATATATACTGATGTAATATGATGGCAGGGAAGGTGAAAGGTTACAGGGCTCACTTTTAAATATGAAGCTTGCCGGTTCGATTCTGAAAAAAGTTAGAAGCTTTTTGATGGTTCGAACCTGGACCCAGGTACCTTTGTTTATTTGGCTACCAATTATTAATGCTAGAAATTGAAAGTGGTTTTTGTCAGTAACAAAGCAAAGCTGCACCTCATCTGATGCACCTCACTTACTCACCCATTCATCACTAATTCTCCAACATCCCGACTAGCTAGAGTGCTGAAATTTGGTATACTAATTTTTTACGCTTAAAATAGGAAAGTCTGACTATTTTCATACTAATATTCACAAAGTTCTCAGAGTTACCATGTTATATTCTTATGGAAGCAACATTTTTGTATTCTAACATATAATTATCTTAAGGATCATTAATTTTATAAACAGCTGTTCTCATTTAAATTGTTAAGGGAAGTTTTATAATTTAAAAAACTAGACGATATTATAGAATTGCGGCGAGTGAGTGTACCAAACGACCTAAACCTGAAGGGGAGTGAGCGCAGAGCGAATGAGCTAAACCTGATGGCAAGTGAGCGTAGCAAAGGAGTTCATCTGAAATAAAAAAAGTCTTAAGTTGGCATTGCGAAGCATGCCGGGTGACCAAGTTAATATATAAAGGGCTAATCCTTTGATTGTGAGACTGTCTTTTAAGGGACTGTGGAATATGAACGATTTATTCCTTATCTAATACAGACAATTTTCCAGATGTAAAAATGGCGGAACTTGCATAGACGGAGTGGACAGCTTCACGTGCTCCTGCCCGCCGGACCTGACCGGGCAGTTCTGCGAGTGTCTGATGCTGAACAACTCCACTCTCGACTGTTCCTACGTCCGGCCATCGACCACTGCGCTTCCAACCACCACAGTGTCTTCAACCTCCACCACCCTCGTGCCAACCACCCAAGTATTTCTCACTACTACCGAGTTTTTTTCAACTTTTTTAGAAACGGAATCACAAACCGATTCATCAACAGATGAAATCACCACAGAACAATCTACAGAAAAATCAACAGAAAGTACTTCACTCGTTAGACTTCCTTCTTTTACAGAAACTGAAATGTCAACTGAAACATCATCGTTTACTACTGAATCTTCCCTTCACACTACAGCGGAAGAAACAGTAACGGAAATGACAGTTACAAGCAGGACGTTAAACCTGATCACTACAGAGATCCCAGAAACTTCTGAGAAAAGTGAAACGTCTTTTCAGAGCACAGGACCGACAATAGAACCAAAATCCTTTGAAACCGAACCATCAGTTTTAATTGAAACAACACAATCAAGAACTTCATTGATCCACTCAACAACAGAAGCAATCCACACGACATTCCCAGTTGAGGTGACATCTGAGTATACTAACACGACAATAATAGTTACGACCGAAACAACAGAACCTGCTGACACAACGATTGCCTACGACTGCAGCAGGGTACCTTGCTTGAATGGGGGAACTTGCTACTACTCGCCTGGTGGACCTCAGGTAAACAGATAATATTCTGAATAAGTTGTAGAAACTTTTGAAAATACAGACTTAGTGGGTAAAATATTTAGACACTCCAAATTTGATTAATGTGCTTTACAAGTTGACCAAAGATCAAAGGATTCTAGGTTGTTTTCTTACAGGCTTGTTAGAAATTTAGATTGTTTTACATCCAAAGCAAGTATTTATGTTATTGAGTTGTGGAATGGTTGGACACCATGTAAGATTTTTATATAATGAATTGGCAACCACTAACATGTGTTTCTAAATTAAACCCGTTTTCCAACACGATCAGAAGCAACACCTGATCAACAGTCTTAGGAATGCTTGTTCTTATTAGAGATGTAACGGATAGTTCTTTTGGCCGGATACCGGATACCAGATATCCGGCAAGGTTCTAGGCCGGAGCACCGAATATCCGGCTTCCGGATATCCGGCTCATGTTTTAGCTTAATTTTAAGGATAATTTACGAAAAGACAAGTAAGAACTTGTCCCTCTGACCGTGGGACCGTGTAGGAGGCACAAATTTTTCATTCGCTATCAGTCAGTCTGTAAGTTTTTCTGTTTTTTGTTGTTTTTATTTTTTTAATGTTTGTCTTGACCAAAAAGAAGACCGTTACAAGTAGTGATCAAGCAGTGCTAAACAATAGATTTAAGTATCCGGTATCTGGCTGAATAGTAGCTAGTATGCGGCCGGATACCGGATATTAAAAAAAAGGCCGGATACCGGATAGTAACCGGATATCCGTTACATGTCTAGTTCTTATGTAGATATAGTATTGGTAAGTGAATAAAAAAACTGGGCCACTCAATAATGCATAAATAATTTTTGAAGTTTTGATACTGAAGCATGATACTGATTAACTTACATTAATGTAAACACTGCACCATTCGATACAGTGCAGATGCAAGCAGGGCTGGAGTGGGGTTAGGTGCGACACTCACGATGACATAGACGACGCAGCGTTCACCGGCCACTCGTACCTGGCACACAGGCTGGCCAACACGAGCGGGACAGCTGTGAATGTGGTGATCCGCACACTAGCACCCTCCGGGCTGCTCATTTACGCCAGGTCAGGCATACACTGAGCATTTGTATCCACTGTTGGGTTTATGTATAACAGAAATGTTACACATGGAAATACATTATTTTTAGGATAGCACACCTAATTTTACAAAGCTAAACTCATCTTAACCAAAAACGCTCACCAGTATGAGGACATAAATCAACACAGTTGACCACCTTTTAAACTAGCCATCTTTCAATTGGGCTCTGATTTAACACCGCCTACACTCCCAGGAAATTTTTTTTTAATAGCATCCTTTAAACCAACCAAGTTTTGCCAAGCTTTGCCAACTCCATGGGAAATCAAAACATTTGTTTTTTGTACAGTGCCTAGTTTTTTTATATATTTTTGTTTACTTCAAATATAAACAGTAAATCACAAACCTGATGCGTTTGTTTTATTTAGGCATTCATAATCATATTTAGGTAAGGGAAAACTATACTTTAATATTTTTAAAGGTCGTTGGTTTTCAAATATGTTATTCGGGTTGCGGTCTGATTCCTGGTGGGCCACTTAAGAGGGGCTAATACCAAGACTTGTTTATTATTGAACCGTAAAAAATAATTTTTCTTTTCGAAAATCAAACAAGCATTTGAAAAAATAACTACAATACTAGACCAATAAAAAAATATAGTACACCAGCAGGTAATACAAGGCCTTTTTCATAATTGCACTATTTCAAGCAGGGATTGTTAGTATACATAGTTTTAAATTAATGTGCAGTCAAACAAGGGATTCCACTCGCACAATTTTTCTGACCTTGCATGCCCCAAAAAAATCAAAATCCAACCCATCACAATTACTGAGCAATAAAACAGCTGTTTAATGTCTCATGTCACTTTATGCTACCGTTTTGCTTTTTCTTAAAACAAATTGCTTATCTCACATTTTAGATACTGGTATAAAAGAAGCATTTTCAATGGCAATTAGGAGTAGTAACTAGACCATCAGCTTATCAACTCTGCACTACAGGACCGAAACTAAAATAACATCTTATTATGAAGAAAATGTGGGAATTTAGGATGGTTGAGTTATTGGTTAATGGTGTGGAAGGGGCAGATTCCAGGTCCTAACACGTCAACCGATGCTTAAGGTGAATCCCACACGTCAACTGATGCTTATTGTGAATCCCAAAATCTGCTTCATGGGTAAGCTAATGCCTGTACCCTAGACAAAGTCCAAGAACTTTTGCCCAATACTAGCATGTGATTTGTCACCTGGTTGTTTGCAGCCAAACAGGGCTCTTTACCTAGCTCAAGTCTCTCACAATCCAGTATAATGTGCATGGCAGTCTTCTCGACTGATGACAGAGTCTGCACTATTGCTTATCATTGATGATACCAAGAGTGTTTCCTGAAATGGTCATGTTCACGTATTTTAAAGCAATAACAACTGCTTGATCTTCTTCTTCTTCTTTTCTTTACGTTTTCCTCTACGAGGTAACCTCGTATTGGCTCCCCCTACCCTCACGGGTAGTCCGTACCTGGCGTTAGCCTCAACCGGACCAGTCTTGCGACCAGGGGAGTTATGGAACATTAGTCCCAAATCACATTGAGGCGGATTAGACCCCCACAAAACCCGGAATTCACTAGGCCTGTGGTACTCAACCGGCGGTGACCCAAAACGACCATCCGCTGTGAATGACAGTGGCACCACTACCCATGGTACTTCTCAGCTTTCGTTTGTGAGCAACGCCCCCAGATGAGGCTGGAGGGCCCCCCACAGCCGAAGCTGTGTGCCGAGCATATCGACAACCACTACCCCCTCGATTCCAACCCAATATCCGGACTGGCCGAAGCCAGGGGCTTGAGCCGGATCCCGAGGTTCCCATTTTAGGTTTTACTTGGGTCATGGGTGGATCCCAAGCGGAATAACTAGGTCACAGGAAACCCGGTGAGACACCCAGTAAGCGCGCGATTGACACAAGGCCACCTCCGCCAGGGCTCGGAACAGCCGGAGCTGCCCTACTTCAGTTGATAAAGGGAGCCACGCCCGTTATCCAACTCAGTGCTTCGAGCTGGGATTGGGTAGTGGACATCCCAGTTCTAGGGGTGCAGGCCCTGAAGTACAACATACACCCCAAACTGCTTGATCTGGCAGAGTGGGATTTTTTTTGTGATAGAAAAAAGTGTTGTATTTCAACTGCACATTCATTTTTAACGGGGTACAGTATCAATGTCTGCCAACATGATAGTGTAAGTTTTTCTTGATATTTTTATTGCAGGACAGCTCCGTACATCTATATGGCTGTCTACCTCCACAATGGGCTTCTCAAGTTTGTGTTCACGTGCGGCATCCAAACGATGCTGTTCAGCGAACTCCACGAACATGTCAACACGGGATTTCGCCTGAGCATCAGTGCTGTGTGAGCTGAATTTCTATTTGTTATGTTTACATATACGGGTTTAAAAGTAGAAAGAAATAGCTTATTGTTGAATAACTGAAAGTGCAATAACGTTCTTAGAAAGTGTGTTGTAAACCTTACAACAGTAATTGTTGTGTAGGCTAGTCTTGTAAGTGTGATGTAGGGAGCACAACCCGTGTGTGTACCCATATGTATGTATGAGTGCATATGTGCACTCTCGTAATAAAGCATAGAAAGTTAGACAAAAATTTAATATTTTACAACTTTAAGATCAATATAATTTTTTTCCTATTTTAGGCCAATGAAATAGTTCCAAAGATCACCAATGTAGAGTGTACCAGAAAGTTACAAAGAAGTTTAAAAGTTTCAGTAAAAGCCCCTGTATTCATCTATTGGCTAGTTTGTCTTTTGGATAATCAGGCCGCAGTCTTCCAGAAATAAAACATTTGGCCGCAGACAGTTTTCCACAGTTGAAATAAACACAAGTGAACCGGTTCCTTGTAAAGGTGAACATTCTTTTCTATGTATATATATGTATATGTACATTAAAATATATACTTTTATTCTAAATTATTAAAATGATTTTTGTTTCCTGAATAGAACCTACGTTAAACAAAAGATGGTGCACAGGCTGAAGATCTTCATGAGGAAATCTATATGAGTAGTGGCGTTTTAAGATTTAAAAATAAATAAAAATTAATAAAAAATCTTTTTAGCAGGACATCAGCAAAAAGGCTTCTACTCCCCCTCCTATCTCCCTGGGTTGCTATGGCGTGAGACATATCCAAAAAAGGGGGTTAAAGTTACCCTTGTAGGAAGTTCCAAATAAGTATCGCTCCCGATCCCACCCAGTGTGGCTGGGCATTTGCAGACGTACGGAAAGTCTGCAGTAGTAATGCGCGGTCGCGAGAAGTTCCAGTTTCCGAATGGTTACACTTTGAATTAATTTCATTCATGAAATGTTATTTTTTTAATGTTTCCAATCATGCATTAAAATTAATTAATTGGAAATAATCACACTTTTTACTGATGACGCTTGATGCCCAATCTCATCAATGTGCTTAAACATAGATGAGACAAGTAGGACTAATCCATCTTTAGTTCTTTGATTTAGTGCTTTGATTTACCTTCTATAAGTAAATCTATTCATCCTGTTCTATCACAATCATATAGCATAGTTTCAATAGTTAAAATCATGAATTATTAGCATAGTTTCGATTTGCTTTTCAAGTCAGTCGTCAATGTCCTCAAAATGTCATCATTGCATGATCTTTAAGTAAAATATTTAGTTGTTGAGCATTGTTTTCTATGAGTCAGTAGTGCATTTTTTTATATAAACATTTTCCTTAAAATGTAAAACAGCTTAAAAATGTTGTGACCCACAACAAAAGTTTGTATAAGACTGAACTTTATTGATATTTTGATCTCATTTGTTCAACGTTGCCAACTATCGAATATCAACGTGGAGGACGCAGCCAATGGCAGTGATGACTCATGAGTGAGATCGAGAATGGGGAGGATTCCGTTGGCGCACAATTAAAAATATTTTCTTTTGCTTGCGACCCCAACAAACCCAAAACCTCTTGAGCCCCTGGGCCTGGGCCCGCGCCCACCGGACCCATTTACAAATCGGCCCTGGTGCCGAATGCACATTTCAAATGCAATAACAATATTTGACAATATTTGAAATGGATAAAACAATCAGAACATTCTGAAATTCACATAATGCAATCATGCATCACTAGACTGTAGATACTTATCTGCCTTTGAGTTCCAGGAAAAGTATTCTTTTACTCCAAAATAATTATATTAGAAGCTTTTCAGTATTTTTTCACTTTTTATAATTACTATAATTACTTGACATAGTAGCATGAATACATCGTAACAAACTAGAATTTGTTTTAAATTACTTTTTGTTGTTTACTTTGTAACCAGCGTTTTACATTATTTAGAATAATTTATAATTAAGCTGATATTTCATTAGAATACGACTGTTAAAATGAGTTAATATGAATGTTCTAATGAATGAGTTATTCTAACACAAAAATTAAACATTTTTCAAACTTTTTTCAAAAGTTTATGATTTTTGGCAAAAGTATTTAAAATAATAATTAGTCACAAAGACTATAGGAAAGCAACTTAATTGTATATAGGCGTGGTAAAATTAAATTAAAAATTACCCAATCTAATTGGAAAAGTATATTAATTACTGTAAACAGAGCCAAGCAATTATAACATAAATAAAAAAAATAATAATATCCATTCAATTTCTTGATTCATTGATGTCAGCAGAAATTTCAAACAAAGCAACCAATTTTGAAGAGAAGACCAAGAAAAATCTTCCAAATTCCTGATGATATGCTTCCACAAAAACTTAAATCCCACAGTAAATTTCCAAAAATGATTGTCCTGTATTGATGATTTAACTAGAAATTTAAAGTCACAGGTAATTTGTTGTACTTAAAACATTTGTTGGCTATGAAAAACTCCTACTTATGATTTATCCATTGAAGAAGTATTGAATATTCACGAGATTTTCAGGCACAGATGATTTGCACTCAGTTGCTGGTTACCAATGTTCCACTTGTGATTTAGCATTGAAGGAAACTTTAAGATTAACTAGAGGTTTGATAACAAGAAATTTAGTTGACGGCCTGATGAATCCACTGCTCATTTTGATCTTGAAGAATTAGAACTCACTGTTGACTTTCAAATATTTGTTGCTTGTGTAAGGATCTTCGACTGATGATTAAAATCCATGTAGGTAGATAAATTTCACTAAAACTTCATAATTTCTTGAACAAAGAAAAATTTGGCAAAGTTTGATTTCATACGTAGTATGGTGAACCCTCTGATAGTGAACATTGAATTTTTTTGTATAGTAAAATTTTGTTTCTTTTCTTGCTTACACTGCATATTTGATAACAAAGGCAATTTGTACCGAGTCTTCTCTAACTTTCCCATTACTTGTTCAATTTCATCAGTCATATCAATCAATTTGTAATTTTTTTTTCAAATTTCTCATGGCTAAGTTCTCATTGAAAAATTTCTAAGCAGGCAGATAATCTTGAAAACCATAAAAAAAACTGTAAACATGTTCTGTACAATTTTCAAATATAAAAAAATTAAAATTTTGACAAATGTCTTGTTCATAATTTTAAAATAACAGCAAGAAAAGTTTCATCATAAATTTTGTTTACTTTAATTTTGACAAATCTAAATGGCTTGAAAGTTGCTACCATGGATACCTAAAATGATTGTTGAAGTAGTGAAGGCCTACTTGGTAGACCTTGGTTCATGTTTATCTTGTCATTCTGTACATTTAGTTTTTCATAAAGTAAAACTTACTAGCTGTTACCTGCCACGGCTTGGTCCACAGTTGTAATTAAATTAGTTAATAAAATATTGTGACTAATTCTGTTAGCTAGTTTTACAAATTGTATATACTGTACTTTTAGATAAACTTGGTTTTTTCTTGTGTATATTGTTTTCTGTAGAACTTAAAAAAAAGAACATAGACATCATTTTGCATTATGACCAAAGCTTGAAGGTTGTCTACTTTGGCAGTGTAAAAATACTCTTTTAGTCTGTCCTGCACTAAATTAAGTGTTAAAACATAAACTCACCGTTTTACAATGGTTTCATGATAAAATACTCCTCCTTCTTATCTTGACAAATATTTCACCTGAAACAATAATCTTGTGTCAACGTACAAATAATAACAGTACTGTAATATGTTTGAAAGAACTAATAATTTCATAATTAATTGAGACATAGAAGTTTATTATTCCTTAATGAAAAGATAATTTCTAATGGGTTTGTATTTCATGTAAGTGATGTTACTATGTTACTAGGGCTTCACTCACTTGATATTTTTCCAGTGCATCATCAAATTTTCACAAAACATACAAACAAAAAGTCACGATTTCAAGTCAGGACTGTCCGACGTTTTGTAAAGAAAATTGTTAAAAGATTTAAAAACATCTTACCCAGGTATAACACCTTAGTAAGGTGTTTTTTTCCTTACAAAACATCGGACATTGCTAAAATCCTGACTTTTGTGTTTGTGTTTTTTGTGAAAATTTGATAGTTAACTGTCTGAGTTTTGCTGAAGGCATTGTTATGTTGACATGTTATTAATAGATTCTTGTCCAAACCCTCTAGCAAACCAACATATGCTAGATAGCAACCAGCTTTTCCTGGGATCAAGGATCTGATGTTTTATTCAGCCTGAAAAAGATTCATTAATGATGAACCATATCGACTATATTTTACAAAGTTATATAGCTCAATGACAACTTAGAGTTCACATTGCTTTCAGTTTACTGTAGGTGTTTTGTTGATGTTTTACAGTACACAGTAGTTTAGAATTTTCGCTAAATTCTAGACTAATATCTACTGAGTAAATGCAAGCCTACTATTAACTATTACTGTGTCCTGCTTTACCAAACCCCAATATTTAAAAAATTGGCTTATTCCAAACGCAATTGGTCCAAAAATACCTGCTTTCCTTAAATATCATGAGAAACCCTGGTCATCAAAATAACACCAATTTACCGTCATTAGATCCGATTCAGTGGATATTGCGACCGCTTTTCCTTGGTTCAATTATCATTGTCAAAATTTTATTTCTATGTTCTAATGGAATTTTCTGCTATGAAACGCACTACCGTCGCTAATAAATGCTTTCTGCAGTCCGATCACACCAATGTGAATGCCGAGATCACACGCCCCATTTGAGTAAACAGTTCATCATTTAATTTGTGAATTCCACCTATTACGAAAATTCACTAAACAGGAAAGGGTCCAGTCCCAATAAATTTGGATTATTCAGACTCTACTGGACTAATAAGCTAAGATAAACTTTTAAATATTCATCAATAGCCGAGAACCCCATGGAGATATCAGAGTCGCAACCACTAAGTATGTGTCTGTCTCCAGTCTGGAGGTGGAAGGGCCGCCGGGGGAGCAGCACTGTTCGGCTTCTCTGGCGGTCAACGACAGCCTCGTGATGAGTGGGGAGCAGCGTGCGCTCAGCGGCCAAGCCATCAACTGGAGCGTCCACCAGCCCTCATTGTTCCTGGGCGGTGTCCCTCCGCACACGGCAGCGCTCGACATTCCTGTCACTCAGGGCATCACCGGCTGCATGACCGGCCTACAGGTTGGTACCTGTTCTTCACTTTACAGTACACTCTCGTTCATCGGAACTAAAGTAGCGAATGGCCAGTTCGGATGTTGATTTTGTTTCTATTTCAATTTCAAAACACTTTTACATATGTTAGACCTATACAATGAATAGTTTCAAACATATCTGTGCAGTTTGAACTCTATCCTATTATACAAGGCAAATAATAAATAACTAAATCTATAAAACAAATACTTTATACAGTTTTATCTTGAAGTGGTTTGTTTCAAATTTTGTGGTTCGTTAAGGAATAAAAGCCAGAAAATGATCACATTTTAAAAACGCTAAGTTCTAGAGCCTAAAGAATATATTTTTAGTGTTTTGAACAAAAATTCTGAACTTGAATAAATTTTACTTACCACCATTAAAACAATTACCCTACATCCAATGGTTTGGATGAAAATTTTATTATATTTATAGAATTTAGATTTGTCACAGCTGCATGCGTGGAGTCTAACTCGTGCTGCTACAGCTTTGGCGTCGCGGGCGGCATTCCTCAATACGGGACAGTGTACTGAGTAACTAATGACTACTTAGACGTTGTTGTTGCCAATATCAATATAAATATCAAGTTTTGCCATCCATTGCTGGAAGAAAGTTTGTTGTTGGAAGAACGGTTATCTGATACGTTAACATGTTTGGTCACCGGTAGCATTTTAAAATGTTTTGATAGAGAACAGTCCAACCCAGGTCTTGTTGCCATGTAATGTCAGCCTGTTTATGTAACGTCTAACTAAATTGCACAACCAACTTGCTACACTAGAAATAGTTCCTCGTCATAAACCATGTCTTTTAAGGTTGAGCAGCCACAAGCTCACTCTGGCGGTTGGCGCGGTAGTTCCCTAAACACCAGCATGCGCTGCCAATGAGTGGTGCACCACACATGCACTTTGTACTAGGTGAAAAATGTGGGTGGTCTGCTCATGTAACACAGGTGTTAATTCAGTTTTGTCTTCTGATCCTCCGGTGAGAGGTTTTTAAAAATAAATCTGTAGTTTGTGGGGATTTTATGTAACACCTATTGGTCTTCAACTTGACATAATTTTAAAATCATCTGAATTTAAAATCAAGCTAATAAAATACATTTTTACAGGTCATTTTTTATTAAATATGTTAAGTTTTAAAGAAGAATTTATCCATACACCGATTCAATACTTTTCACCTCAAAAAGGCATATATAAAAATTGTACCGCATAGTTACAACATAAAAAAAATTTAAGTACAGTAATAAAATTTGGAAATTTTTTTTACATACAACTTGAAAAAAGCCAAATCAAAATGTTTTAATTGTCATTATTTGGAAAAAATTTTAAGTAGTCAATTTTATTTTAAAGTAAAAAATTTACTTCAATTTGTTTAAATTTAGTTACATTGATTAACAAGCTAAATGTACTTTATAGCATCCTATAGCTAATTTAACTTTCAAGCCATAGGTTGCCGGTTTGATTTCAAGAAAACTAAACGGCTTTTTGGATCAAGACTCTTATTTTGATTTTTTTTGCCCAACTTGAAACTTTTCCCTTACGCTTTTTAAATTAAAAAAAAGAATAAGTAAAATTAAATTGCTTACAAATTCTGACAAATTCTGTAAAAAAATCTACAACATTCAGTGTAACATAAATCAATTTTTCATTTTGTACCTTCAAATGATAATAACAGCCATGAAAAATCGTACCACACTTTTTATATAAATCCTCTGCTTGGATTTGTTCCTATAGTACTTTTGGCACATAAAATGTCATTCGTTTCAAAGAAACTTTTGCTGACACACAGGTGGACGGGGAGAGCCGCAAAATATACTCGGACGCTGTGGACATGTTGGAAGTGTCGCAATGTTCGTCACTCGCGTGTCTGTCCAACCCATGCCACAGTGCAGCCACCTGCATAGAGATGGGTGACTCGTGGACCTGCCTGTGTCCCTCAGGGTAACCATCAAGGTTTTAAGTTGATAACAACCAAGTAGCTAAGTAGAAAACATTTTTAAAGGTATTGACCAGCCACCCCTTATCCCTTTTTAGAATTACAGCATCAAAACAAATACTTATTACCAGTTTATTATTTTTGTACTACAGTACACTCTCGTTCATCGGACTCGGCGACATCGGAACTCTGCTTCATCGGAACTGAAAATCTGGATATTATTAATTTTTTTTTTCTTACGAAATAAATAATTTTTCCGTTTTAGCGCCTTCAATTTCCATTCGTTCTATCGGCACAACAGTGAAGTATCACATTTTGCATCAAACGTCATCAGGCGTTTTCCATAATCTGTACCCATCGATGTGATTTACGAGGCCGTGGAGTATTCGCACAAAATAGAAAGAGGAAGGGGCAGGAAGTGAACATCCGGTTCGACCGCTTCCCAAACTGTCCTTCAGTCTGTCTAGCGTCGCGACTGCACCTGTACGTGGAAGTCAGTTGACTGCTGGAATATGAGTGGAATATGAGAATAAAGATTTTGGATCTTCATTTCCTGCGTTGTTTTTATTCCTATCTGTTCATTGTTACCATGTTTAAAGTTTGAGTGCCTTATTTTCATAAAACCTCTTGTGTTATCTTAAAAACAAGAGTGAATACAATCACGATAGTTCACCGTACGGGCGGAAATGATGACTCACGACGGACTCCGCTTCATCGGAATTTTTTGACATCCGAACCGGCCGTCCGCCACGTTAGTTCCGATGAACGAGAGTGTACTGTACTACGCCAGTGGCATTTGTCAATGTTTATATATAGAATGCTCAAACCCATAGCCTTGTTACTATTCTGTTGTTAGATTGCATCATTAACACGAATCAATAATGTAACACGATGATGATTTGGTTCAGAATAGACCCTTTCAGTATGAAACTGGCAACCTCAGGATCAATGGCATGCACATAAATCATTGGCCATTTAATTTTACTAGAGATTGCCTCCTGATCGAAATTCGATCAAAATTTCAGTTGATCTGGACCCAAGAAGCTTAAAAACGTTTTAGAACTAAAACATATGTTCTTCCTAATTTTCTAGCAATTATTTTACAACAGCTGTCTAATGGTTCATTCAATTCTCCTTTCTCCATAAGATTAACATTGGAACTTTGAAAGCCTGTAGGGCGTAGCCCTGGAGTCCGATGTGAATTAGAATGTGATTCTGCTCATCACCTTTCTAACGGTATGCTTGGATTCCTTCTACGATGTACACAAGCTGAGAAAAAAGGAGGAAATGAAACATACTTGCGTATTAATATATAGACTAGAGATCGCCCACTGGTCGAAATTCGACCAAAAATTCAGTTGATCTTGAGCCAATTAATTTTAAAATGTTTTATAAATGAAACATCTGTTCTTTTACAACAGCGGTCTTATGATTCAATCAATCATCCTTCTTCCATAAGATTAACCTTGAAAATTTGAAAGCCTGTAGGGCGTAGCCCTGTGGGTTGATGTAAATTAAAACGTGATTCTGCTCATCTACAGCACAATACCTTTCTAACGGTATGCGCAGATTTCTCCTACGATGCACACAAGCTGAGAAAAAAGGAGGAAATGAAACATGCTTGCCTATTAATATATAGATTACCAAAAACTATTGCGAATCCCTGTGTTAAGGGAATCTGTCTATGTCAGGAGAATTCCTTCCGGAAAAATACCACTTTTCTCTTTACGGTACATAAAACAAAATGTTTGTTGATTTTACGCTGAATTTACAGTCATTAGACACCACTACCTAGCCAACGTTTTTCTACAGTTTAAAAGTTGTTGAAAAACTTAATTACAATGTTCGACACCCTTTAAAAATAATTACATAACTAACATAACATACATTCTGACGGCTTTATTGAGATAAAAATGGTTCATCTACCTCAACTGTCGAGTAATCCTTTTTGTAGTTTGCACTACCGTACTGCAGTTTCAATCCGCAGTGGATCTTCATCAGGTTAATAATAAAGGGTCGTTGATTGACTGTTTGTTTAAGTGTTTTTTGTCAGTGTCCGTATCGTTGTATATGTGTAAGTTAAATGTTCTCAAGTTGTGTTTTAATTACCTGACAAATCCCATGGAATGAAATCTTGACCCAGTATTATTAACCTGATGAACATCCCTTGCAAATCGAAACTGCAGTAGTGCTAACTACGAAAAGGAGTACTCGACAGTTGAGGTAGATATACTATTTTATTTAACTTAATTGATCCGGTTGGCTAACATCATGAAATTTGTTTAGATCATCAATGAGTGGCGACATCAGACATCTTGATAGAGTAAACCTCAGGAGTTAAGGGTTTGATGTTTGAACTCCGCCTATTCAGAAATGTCGGTGAACCGAATAGGTAGAGTTTGATCCTAATTATTTTGGAATAGAGGATTCTACAGTATTACAAATACATACGGTGATTAAAACACATAAGACTGATATGTATGTCACAAAAGCAAAAATATCATGATTTCAACATTTGTTTGTGGTATTTTACCTTACAAATATTTTAGAGTGGAAGTCACTTAGTCATAAGAGGGATAAATTCACTATTCCTTTAAACATTAAACGGTATGATTTGTCCAGTATGATAGTTGCATGATTTTGTGTTTCTTGTAGATATTTGGGCCCGACGTGTGAACAGTCAGTGTGCCTCACGAACCCGTGCCGCTTTGGGGGAACCTGCGCCCCTTACCCCGGCAGTGGGTTCATTTGCCTCTGTCCGTTCGGGAAACATGGCCTGTTTTGCCAAAAAGGTAAATAAATTTTATAATCTTTGCCACACATCCTCAGATTATTCTGCCCATTTGGTGAGCTCCTCCGAAACAGTAGACATCACACTTTGAGAAAGTTAATAACCAATGCCCCCAGAGAAAAACCGTTTTAAATATATGAAGAAGTAACAAGTATTTCTGAGAATGGCTCTACTCAGATGTAAAATTTTAGTGATAGACCGAATACAAAAATGAAGCTTTCATTCTTGACCCTACAGTAAGGTTCAAAGTAAATAAAAAACAAACAAAGGAAGTTGACGAATAAAAAAGAAAAATTTATGAACGCACAATTCTTTATTATAAAGAAAAGTATAACATTAAAAATATTTTCATCACTCCGTATACGAAAGTGACAACTTGCCGTACAGCTGAGACCTTGGAAAGTAGTCATTTTCCAAACTGTCACCGTCAGCTGATTTTACTGACCTGTACGGAAAGTAATTTTTGTAAACATTACTTTCCGTGCAAGGTAAACAAACTTTTCCGTACAGCAACAATCAGCTGGGTTTAAAACAAATTAAATTTTGAATTCCAGCTTTGTTTACTTTGTCCAATGGCGAAGAATTTACGAAAATAATCCTCCTTTAAAACTTCCACATTTATTAATAATTGCGTCGTGATGAAAAGTATCGTTCACAATTCGTCCGGAAAGCCCATTTCCAGGCTCGATAGTGTTTTCCACGCTCGGCTTCTCCTCGCGCGTAAAACACTATCTCGCCCAGAAATGGGTCACTTTCCGGGCTAGTGGTGAAATATACTATAAAGTTACCCACCTATTCTTAGTACCAAGAGGAACTATCACTACTATTTTAGAAAATTTTGAAACATTTTGGGCCTTAAAAAATAAATTTTAATAGCATTTTACTGACAATTACAAAACATTTTGTGAGAATTTTATGAAACCATATCTACACTATTAACTAAACAACATCTCAAGGACAATCATTTTACAGTTTTGGTAAAAAATCTAAACTATTAACAAATGGTTAAAAATATAAGCTGTTTGGTAACCTTTGTACACAGCAGCTTTCGTTGTGGAAAAAGGCGAAGATATATTAAATAAATTTTATTTATATATTTACTTATGTTCTAACATTACAGTATGTAGCTTATACAAGTAATGGTACTAAAATATACATACAAATTTTACATTTATACTTTAATTTTCTTAAAACTACTGTAGGACAAAATATTTTTAAACTAAATGTTGTAGACTTGGAAATCGGACATCCACTGTACACATCGTCAGTGAGGGGCCTTGCTTCATTCTCTGCATATCCTGTTCCCGGGGCGATGCACCACAGTTTCGAGATGAGGTGAGTACTAAGCGTAATTGTTAACACAGTGCACTGTACGACAACAGAATTTCATAATTTACTTTGATTTCTTCAACTAATGTTTTGTAAATAATAGTTTTAAATTTTAAAAGGCCCAAGATTCATAGCTTGGAGTTTATTAAAAAAGAGAGTGAAAGAGTGGACCTCTCATAAACTGTAACTTAATTTTATTCTTTACTTCCTTCACATTCTTGTACAGAGACAACTGAAATATTATGCAGTTTGGTTGAAAAGTCCCGGGATGGTAAAATATATTTTTTACCATTATAGATAAGGCACATTATAATGGTATTATCAGCTATTATCACTTTTTTATCCTTTAGGGGTATGGCCCACAAGGAGTCAGACAAAATTCTTAAATAGCAGCATAGGTCGAGTTTGCTATCAAATTAAAGGCCTCACTTAGCAAAGTACAATGATGCAAACTAGACTTCGAATGGATGACCGAGACAGAAATGGCAGGCATCTAATCACGGCGGTCTCAGTCATCCATTTAAATTCTAGTTTGCAGCATTGTACTCTGCTAAGCGAGACCTTTAATTTGATACCAAACTCGACCTATGCTGCTATTTAAGAATTTTGTCTGACTCCACGTGGGCCATCCCCCTTCGAGGGATAAAAAAGTGATAATAGCTCAAGAGAGGACATTTATGGCTATTATTGATAACCCAAGTCTCATTACTTTATCTATAAGGGTAGAAAATATATTTCACCATTACGGGACTTTCCAACCACACTGTATTTCTAACCTATCACATGTCATGTTTGTTTGCAGATTTCGCTTTGTGACACAGTCGGTGGACCAGGTTGCGCTGCTGCTGTTCGTCGGGCAAGAGCACAGTCACGATTCCACCTCGGATCACCTCGCAGTCAGCTACATCAAGGGTTACGTCGTCCTCACTTGGAACCTCGGATCGGGTAACTAGAATAGTGGCCGTTTTGATCTGCTCTTAAAGATTGATCAGACTTAAGACAACGTCTGATTTCTGAGGTTGAATTGTGTTGTGGAGCGCTAAAAAACAGATGGTTCAACAGAGAGTGAGAAAGAAAGACATCTCAACCCGTAACAACTTGTATAACCTCACGGTTCTTTCCTGGGACTAAGGGAAAAGTAGAAAAAAGAAAAAAATTATAAAGATTATCATGACTTGATAAAAACTTTAAAATGATTTTTTTCAAGACTTTTTAAACTTTAATAGACTAAATTTTTAGATCAGCTGATATATGCACAGTATTTTAATTTTTGATAGAATAAGCCCAGGATCAAATTAAAACTTTTCAATTAAATTTTCTACCACAACATGAACAACTGAAAAAAAATCCTATCTGGCTAACTGCCGGTGCTCTGTCGACAGGTCCTAGACGCATATTCACCCCCAGGGCAGTGTTCGGCAAGGCTGGATCTGTCCATACGGTTAAGTTAGGACGAACCGGACGGCAGGCCTGGCTACAGGTCGACAATCTGGATAACGTGACTGGGACTTCACCCGGCCATATGACTGAACTCAACACCAGGCCTACTGTATACATTGGTAATTACTGTATATATTGGTAATATTACAGAGTTTTTGCAACATACGGTAAATCTTACGGTAAACGCTAAACGCTATTTTTAAGTTGGCAAGTTTACGTATATTACGTTACACAGGATAGTTTAACTGTATGAATGGTGTCTAATGGTTACTATTTATCACTTTTCAACGTGCTTTTGTACCTTCAAACAGCAAAAGTACCTAAATCCGTCATTATTTAAATAGCGTTTAGCGTTTACCGTATTCATTTACCGTATGTGCAAAAACTCTCTATTAATACCCTATCTCCTTCTAGTATCACACCACAAATTGAGTTAAAAGGCCTTTGGTGGTTGGATCATAACTTAGGTCTTGCTTCTTCTATAAAAATATTGACTTTTCACACTGAATTTCAAGTAATAGAAAAATTGTTTATTCTAAATAACTCCCATTAATTATTTTTTCACAGCAGAAATTTAAAAGCACTATATTTTTACTCCATTTCATTAGTATAAGCAGTCCAGGAGAAAAAATCAAAGATATTGATATTATTAAAAAATCACGATCTCAACTGTTTAACATTAAAAATACCCCCGTCGCAGCAGACCAGCATACTCAGCGAAATTCCAATGGAATTTTAGATTATTTACTTTCCCCATAAAAACACCATAGGATCGAGTATGTAGGTTTGCTGCCATTGGGTGTTGTTAGAAAATCTAATGTAATCAATAATTGGTGGATGTAAACACAAAATTGTATCAAACTCTGGTAATTATGTATTATCTCCATAAACCCCATGGGGGTGAGTATGTAGGTTTGCCGCCATATGGGTTTTGTAAGCAAGTATAAGTTAAACCTTATATAGATAATGTACATACCAAATTTGATTAAGTTATGTCAATAAATAAGCAAGATATAGGATTTTCTTGATTTCCCATAAGAATAACATGGACAACAAATTTTTGGATTTGCACCGTAACCAGTTAAGCTATGATAAAAATTCAAAATACCAAATTGTTTGTTTTTTAAGCTCTTTTAACTGGTTTCAGTTAAAATTGATGAATTTTAAAAATTAAGGTCCAAAAATGCCAACAACCCTTTTTTGACCCTTTTGAAACCCCATTAAACCCTGTTCCCATAACCCGACAATGCTGGTTCGCGAACTTATAAAAATAGAGATGGTCTTACACCTCCATACCAAATTTCTTCAAAATCAGAGGTCCCCTTCAAAAGCTATCAGTACCACGGACACATAGATAGATAGATATATAGATAGATATATATCTATATATATATATATATATATATATATATACATATATATGAAAATGAACGAATGGTGTTTTTGGCTTTTGGGGACCTCAAAATGAAAAAGTAAAATGGTCCCGGGCTTAGGTCTTACCATGGCTACTACCGTAATAGCGTATTCCCTATAGGGAAATTCGCTAAAAAAAAACCATAAAAGTAAGACTAAACATTGAAAAATTTAAATGAGTTTAAGCAAATAGCATACCAGAAGTAGTAGACTAAATTAACTAATTATAGGTACCTTCGGAGGAAGGAATTTGCAAAGTCTGCTAACATTTTTATGACTCTAATTTTGTCTTGGTCATATGATCTAAATCCAGAAAAACCCAACTTTTGATACACACTATTTCCATTTTTTTTTGTTTCTATTTTCTCCCAACAGGAGGCCACAAGTTTGTCAACTTCACCGGACTGCCTCACGACCTCCCTTTGCACACTGGGTTCACCGGTTGTATTTACGGGGTAGAGTTCCGCGCGGGCCGAGTGAGTGTGAGCGTGGGACAAGTGCGAGCGCAGGCTATCGTGGGACGCAACGTGGGACAATGTGGGACGTCCCACTGCCACAACACGACCTGCCTCAACGGAGGGGCTTGTCTCGACCAAGGCGCTACATTCACGTTAGTTTGAATATTCCACATGTAACAAAATGGCACACATACATCGTGAAGGGCTAAAATGATTCACTCAAAAATTTGTTTCATCTCTGTTAAAGACTGTATCACTTAAGAGCATGTTAAGGCAAATATGAACTATGTATACTTTGATCTAATCAATTATGTATAATGAGAGTGATGCCATGTGTTTCCTTGTGTTAGTTGATTCTATAAAAGATCAGACTAGTTTTAATTCAAGCAATATGGAAAACTCATACTATATTTTATATTTTACTCATTGAAAACAACCTAAGATTTACTCGTATAAAATGTTGAATTGCCCAATAAAACGTTATGGTTAAGAGTAAAGTCTAAAATATCTTAGAACATTATACTCAATAACTCCTAACTTTATTCACAAAAATTTTACAACAAACGCTCAATTATCCATACAAAATACGATTAAGGAGATATAGGGCTAAATAAAATGTAGTAAAATTTCAACAAAGCTAACTATAAGATGCATTTTCAATTGATAAAGCAATTAGAGAATTTTAAACAAAAAACTTCACTTGGTTCTCTGCAAAACGTAACACCCATTAGATTAAATTCTGTTTTGCGATTCAGAGAGCCAATTGTAAAACAATTAAGTTCTCCTCCAAGCAATAAAGTTCGCAAATTATTGAAGTACCAATTCATTCAATGTATACAGAACCAAATAAGTAGGGACATCCCATGTTAAGAAATTTAATTTTGCCCCTGAAAACCAGAGTAAAATAAAGCGCTGGTTCTAGGATTACTTCTCCTTATTGACACAGGAAGCGCTCTTTCTACCTTTTAAATGTCAAAATAAATGTAATTGTTTACTAAAAATCCAAACAATAACAAACGTCTGCAAGATTATCTGTTTCAATTCAACCAATCAGCATGATCCTTTTGAATAAAAATTATGTCTTGGTGGTGCTATCTGTGTTTCAGGGACGGCGTTCTCACTTCCCCATAAGGATGTCCCTACTTATTCGGTTCTGTATGCATTGATTCATTACTAATATACAAAGTTTGGTCTGTTATTCCACCGGTTGTGCAGGTGTTTATGCAAGGACGGATGGTTTGGCCCGGTGTGCGCACTTCGCTACAATCCCTGTGACTTCAGCCGTCACAACTGTTCTAGCGGAGCGACCTGTGTACCACTGGAAACCGGCTACCAGTGTGACTGCCCATTCGGTCAAGTGGGTAAATTCTGTGAAAAAGGTAATTTCAAGGCAGGGGATTAAAGTAGTAGGCCAATAAACAACATTTTTGACACCTAAAGATTATACTTGTAAGGTAGAATATAACAAGTACACAGATAGATTCCAAACACCAGGGATGGACGAGGGGTTGAGGGCTTATTTGTCCAAAAACATCTGGCTTACGTAGTAAGATAGGCTAAATATTCATAGAAGAGCTGATCATCAATTACTTTGAACTGAATAGTAGAGCAAATCATCCGTCTAGTTTTGTGGCAAGACTTAAACTGTAGTGCAAGATAATTTTTTCCGCAGAATGTGCCTTATTAATCAACTTCATAATAAATTTTGGATGTAAAATTGACATTGAGCGAAGGCTCTCACTACCATCTAAATCTATTTCCATAGACGCGGGAGAGTTCAGCAACTCTTTCTTCATAAACTATTAATAGTGGTGGTGTTTTTATTTATTATTTTACACATTTGACATCAAAGCTAGGGCTCAAAATACCTACACTCCCATATTATAATCCCAATTATTAATGATGGTACTAATGGTGACATGATGCAGAGGAGCTTCTGACCGACATCAGTTTCACCGGCCGACGGTCATTCCTAGCCATCCCTGCCGCCGAGCTCCACCAGTACCAGATGTGTATCGAGTTTGAGTTGCGTCCGTCGCGCGACCGAGGCCTCGTGTTTTTCACCGGACATCCACACAGTTCATCTTTCATCTCTATCGCTCTGCACGGCGGGATATTGGAGCTACGCCTCAGTACCATTGGTTTGTGAATGGAAGTTATTTTTGCCATGGGTAGTATGATTCCCAAATATAAAATTATAGCAATGCTCCAGATATATCACTGAAAATGCTGCAGAGATTAAAGCAAGAAAGCACAAAGGTACAATATTACAAATAGGGAAGTTTGGATGTATGTGTTTGAATTATAATTCCATCATACAAAAACAACTGGACACAAAAATAAATAAAATATATCAAGAGACAAACATAGGCTTGTTGTTTTGGAAATACATCAAGGCTCTGCCTGCTAGCAATGAAAGTTTCCATGCTATTCTTAAGATCCCTGGTTTTATAAGACAGATGATTACTTAAAACAATATTTGTTTTTTTAATTGATGTGGTTCAAAACAGGAAACTATCATTCCCATACATAAACAAAAAGCCTTTTACATACACTGTGACAAAAAAAAAGAACAACCTTGAAGCCTAATAAAATTTGTTTAGGCGGATAATTTATAGATAATTTATTTAACT